>VAFG01000272.1:73237-90591 GCA_013461545.1 Syncephalastrum contaminatum
TGCAAGTCTGTTGATTATCTGTGAATCATGATTTCCTTGCAGCATACACATAAATTACCTACTCACAAGAATCCAATCGCACGCCAGCACGCGAGAACGTATAGAACGTACTCTTCCCAAGTAAGTCTGCAACGGTGTATAAAGAAAGGAGGCGAAACGCCACAGTCATTGATTGTGATGATATATTCCCTTAATGGATATATTATCACATTCCCGGACTCGTGCAACGCAAAACAGCGACAAAGAGAGTGAAGAATGCCGATCGCACCGGCTATCTTTGTGGCTGTGATGAAGAATGACATGTCTACACAGTAATGTAACACCATGAAGCGCCAACATGCATGCATATACATGAGCACCGGCACTCATGCTATCAATAGCTTGTGATGACATACCCAAGAAACCGCTAAAGCAGGGTCCAAAATCCGGTCCAGGTACTTTCTATTTTGTTTCCTTGCTGCGGCGGCGCGCTGTTATTCACATGACTTGCCCAAGCGCCGACATGACAGGCTTGGATACACTTAGTTATGCACACATGCTCTCAAAAATTAAGATATCCCCAGTGAATATCTAAAGGAGCATGGATACGGGGCAGTAATCAATTCATAGGTACTATAGATGCTATAACCGAGAATGTTGAATATCCAAGGGCTACTGTGCCATGTCTCACTTCCCTGTACCATACAAATCAGCATAAGTATCGCGACTGTGCAAATACAACTATTCTGATGTTCTTTAGTGATCTGATAAAAGATATGTCTATTTATCTTACACCCTTCAGCAATCCTATTCTCTGGATACTAGTATGTCCTTCGAAAGATGACACGTACAATTAAGCGTAACCAAAGTCATCACTTTATTCTGACCTTACCGAAAAGGATAAACCTTCGGGCCGAAGGACAAAGGACCCCACACTTTCACACTTGGCAAGAGTCCCTAACTGTAGCAATATGCTGAAGCTGGACTAAGCGGATGTATGTATGCAATGGTCTTCTACACTGTTACGGTATATTACACACGACTACGTAAAGAAAATCTATAACAGTTGGAAGGCATATTTTCTGAAATGTGATATCGGTAACGAGATGATTATTAAGCGCCGTAACGAAGAGGTGAAATGAAGGACGATTTTTTTTTCTTCTTTGAAGAGATCCTCAGCATAAACACGTAAAAAGACGACTTAGACCGAATACTATCGACTTAATCCTAGCGCAAAACATGTATTAGACAAAATATACTGCACCAAGGCTAGAAAGAAATTAGTAAAGGAACAAATTGGTTCGCTGCTGCCCGTAACTCGGCCGCTCACACTCATATACGCATAACGAACAAAAACGCAGCAGAAGGAATATGCACATGCAAATGCATAAATGATATTGGATCAAAGAACATAGTACAGTAAAAATAAATAGATGGGATGTGGATCGAGAAAAAAAGAAGAGAAAGGCAATAACTAACGCGTACCTATCTCGCTTCACTGAACTGACTACCGAGGTGAAGCGTAAAGAACACATACATGGCATGCACATACAATGATAAAACATCTATCACAGCGATGTACATGCCGTTCGGACGGCCGGACCGTGTGGAAGGCTTCAATTCCTCGCATGGGTTTAGCATTCGTGCGCGCACACCAAGCGATGAAAGGACAGTCTCGTTGTTTTGTGCCGCGTTTATTTCAGTAGTCTCACTTATTAGGCTTTGTACTGTTGTTGCTGAAATTGTCGCCCTTAACATATATATACATGTACCTATAAACACGGCTGCACATGTAACTGCGGAAGATAACCCATCTTCTCTTTTTTTCTTGTTTCTTCAAAAAAGACATTATATTTATTTATCGTATCGTCTGTACAAGAGTTCACACCCAACATTTACCGTCCAATAGCGATATACACTACTCTAAACAATTATGACACATGAATGCTCGTACTGTATACAGACATGTACATCATCTGAGATATATTATAGAGCACACACATAAATTTTTCAAGCACCAGAGTGACTCCTTTAAACATGACGAAAAAAAAAAGCATGGCGCGAGCGAGATATATAGCACAGGTATGTTCTATGTACTGTTCGGCTACTAACGCTATGACTAGAGAAAATTCACGTTCGAAAATAAGTTATAAAATCAGTAGTAAAAAAAGTAATGAACCGACTATGTGAACGGGTTACATGATATAGCTGGTGATAGTGAAACACGTGCTCATACCAGCTTGCCACATATGCATTGAGTTGCATTCGTGTATAAGTACTGGGCAGTGAACACAAATGACCTATCTAATACAGCTCGCTTCTTGCTTTGACAAGTAGCAGGATTTTGTCCAGTCACAGAAGCAACAAATTGGCTGAATTGCAGGAAATCACATATATGGTTTGAGGTTTTCTTACGATAGTGTCAAACAACTTATCACATTATGGAGGCGTCCACAGGAGCAGAGACGTCTGCGGCTTTGACGTATTTATCTCCTCAGGTCATTGACTATCTTAAGGAGGAACTCAGGGATCAGTCCTGCCTCTACGGCAACACAATGTCCTTCCTAAAGGGTCTTATTTTTGGACAACTGAGTGTCATTATTCTCATTGTCCTCGCCCTTCGCTATCTCTTGATGGAAGATGTCAGACGCGTGAAGAAGGTAACTTTAAATGAGGTGAATTTACTTTGATAGTATATTAACACTATAATATAGCGGTACATTCCCTCTCGTCTGTCGAACGCACCTCCATCGCGCGCGAATGCAGCAGCAGCGTCGCAACAGCCGGCTGCGTACATCACTTCGAAGACCTATTACGACGTGATTCACCATCCCCCTGAGAGTACAGACTGGCTTAACGTCCTGCTGGCACAGGCCATAATGCAGTATCGTGACGACGCGACTATCAATAATCGCTTAATTTTGGCAGTTAACGAGGTCTTGAACGGTGGTGTGCGTCCCAGCTTTGTGGTATGTACGCTATACAACAACGTATTCCGCGAATGAACACTTTCATAGGGCCCAGTACATGTCACCGAGTTGAACCTGGGTGAAGAATTCCCTATATTTAGCAGTGCAAGGATACGACCCTCAGACGATGTTGGCTCCATGGTAAATATTATCAAAGTCGATATACAACTCATTTGTAATTCGTATTTGTATTTGGAAATAGCGCGCCGAAATCGACTTTGAATATAATGACCAGATCACTCTCGGCATAGAAACGCAAATCATTCTCAACTGGCCCAAGCAAGCGTTTGCGGCTCTGCCTGTCTCGCTCTTGCTCTCTGTTGCCCGTTTTGCGGGTACTGTAAGTGGCCACCACATCGATTGCTCCATTGCCACTCATGAATCATATCACGTATAGCTTACCATTGAATTGATCAACCCGCCTGAGACTGCGACCAAACCTGAACAGCCACTGGAACGCTACATTGCCATCTCATCCTACTCTGACTTTGTGCTCGACTTTAACGTGCGATCTTTGATTGGATCACGTACCAAACTGGAGGACTTGCCCAAGCTAACCGAACTCATCACCACCAAACTTCGGAATGTATATATCGACAAATTAGTATATCCCATGTTTGTCAAGGTCAAGGTACCAAAGATGTGGGAGGAACGGGATCGCAAGACACGCCAACAGCAAGAAGAGGAAGAAAAAGCAGCTGCCGAAATGGATAAAGAACAGAAACATGATTCTGCGAGCGGGATCAAACCTGTGGCCAAGGAAAAAATGGAAGAGCTTGTGGAAGATATCAAGGAAGCGTAGGAAATGTAGGCGCAATGGCATGAGTAATACCCCTCCTATCATCTTTTACGTGCACCTTCCTCCACTTTGATCTTCTGTCCGCTTAGACTACACTACTTTTTTGTAACATATCCGAATAGAGCCGACAGACATATAGCCTGTCTTGTACTTAAAAAACTCTCTGAAATACTACCTATTACAAAAGACCCCTTTTTCTGCAGGTTTCATGCGCAGGATTTTATCTGCATCAATTTTTTTTCTGTCTTGTTTATGTAAAATGAAATGCTTGTACGTTATAGAATGATGGGATATGATCTACCCCATGTGAGCTAATATGATAAATACACCCAGGGCCTTCTGCCTCTGGGATAAACAATGAGCGTGGCTGCGAACAACCCAACTGCAATACCGAGGGACGCGACGACCATTTGAATGGCGAACGAAGTACCCTGATCGTCTTGGCGAATCAAATAGTAAGCCCCTTGGATACCCACCGATCCAGGCACAAGAGATACAATGCCGCATGAAAGCGGCACCAAGGCAAGGTCACCTGTTACTTTCAAATATAGATTGCCGAAAAGCCCGACGCTGAAGGCGCTGATAGTGCCCACTATCTGGTAGTCGGATATCACTTTGCTTGTGATCAGGGTCATACCATAGCCGACCGCCGAGCAGCATACCATGGACGGCCACTGGTGCACCGTTGCGCCGAGCGTCATGGCCATACCGATAGCCACAAGCGGAAAAAGCAATACGATAAGCCATTGTGGTACAGTCCCAGAACAAGTGTCAAAGTCGGTGGGGGAAGAAGATGGATCGATGGCGTCGTAGATACTGGTACCGATCTCGAGGCCATAGCCGATAAAGAGAGCATAGATCAGCGCGTAGGCAAAGCGGATAGTTCCTGTAATGACGTGCTTCGCAGAAAGCTCGAGCTGTACAAAAAATGAACCAAGGATGAGGTCAGATTTAGGTAGATGCGTGGCACGGCGTTCAAACATACAATAGCCATAGTTAGGGTATACCCAGGAAGCAATGTGGCGGTGGCTGACAATGCAACGCCTGTAAAGCAGACCCACTGATCGAGAGCTTTGGCAACAAATGCAACAAGAATGGTAGTGGAGAGCTCGAATATATTGGAGTAGGCTGCGTATCTGTCTGCGAGAAGAGTGAGGATGCCAACGAGGAGGCCGAGACATCCACTGACGGCGGTGTCGGTCCAGGAACCGCGAAACATGACGGGCGTGGTAAGTAAGCTACTGATTGTATGAGCGGCGACCATAATCCAAGGGCTCCATGTAGGCGAGGATGCGGCAATAGCGTCTAAACGGTCGATCGACTCTTTTGGGCTCAGGTGCTCCTTGCAAATAGCGTTTGCTACATCTGTAACACGGGCCAATTTACCCATATCGAAGCCTTGCGGGCACCGTACCAAAAGTGTCTGCGGTTCAAGCTCGCCAAAGCAAATCATCATGATACCGGGGATAAAGAAAAAGGTGGCGTCAACGTCTAGAAATCGCGCCGTATTCTCGAGAGATTGCTCCTTTTTGAAAGATAAAAAAACACGCCCTTATTGAATAGCCTATGTACGTACTATACGATGGCAAGGGGCACCATAGAGCATTAGGCTCTTGCAGAGGCCAACAAGAACGCGGCGCTTCAGATAATCTGCGGTATCAACTTTAGCTGGGGCAATGGCTTGTTCTTCATCGAGGACTCTGCACTCCCGTTTGGAGTGCTGGTTGAATTCGACCTTGATATTGTTCCATTGGATCGTCACAGGCAGTCGTTTTGTTAATGGGTCATCGTCTTCTTCCTCAACTGGCCATAGCGCAATACCCGCCGGAGATGATATGCTTGTTTTCATCATCACCGTAATAGGATTATATAAGAAAGTAGTACAGATGAAGAAGAGAGAGAAAGGAAGAAGGAAAAGAAGGAAGAATTCATTCCAAAGCAGGCCATAAGGGTATTGGTATCAAGACCATATGCTACTGCTTACCAATTATAATATATAGAAAGGAGAGGGGAGGTATGCAACTTATATATTTAACTATTTTTTTGTCTTGCTTTCTAGAAACTCTTTTGCTTCGTTGATCTTTGTTGCCAGGTAAGGTGAGCCACCGCGATCAGGGTGATTCAGCAACATGATTTTGCGGTGCGATTCCTTGATCTTGGCTTTCGTGGCCTGCGCTTCCCTAATGACCCAAGCATACCCATTCAGTATATTTGCTCATTTACAGCATTGACCAATTTACTAACCTTAAGCCAAGAATCAGTGCTGCCTCTCGCTTGCTCATTTTAGCCTCAAAGCCGCCCTTGTGGAATTTTGTCAATCGTGGCATTTTGGCAGCCTTGGGCATTTTCTGCCATTCCTGGAAAGCCTTCATGCCGAGACGGCCAGCAGTAGCAGCTCCTGCGACGGCAAAGCCAATAATGATAGGAGTAGACTATGTCATAATGTCAGTTTCCATTTGTTGTCAGAATTGTACCATGAGTTACCATGGGGGTCGGAGGCTATGGAAGAAGTGTGATATGACAAAAAGAATCATGGCCTTGCCGGAAAATCTTAAGTCACACAGCCACCTGTCTTCCTATTCGTCACTTTTGGACACGCAAATGCATAGTTTTTTCCCTTCGCTTTGGTTATACATTTATTCGTTCACTGTTCTCTTTATTCTTTTTTACGACGAAGTATCCATGGGTGCGATATCCTGTTCAGTTCCTGCCAACTCATCCGCTGCTATTGAGTCTGCAGCAGAGCGGCCACCACCACTGCCGCCCGCACCACGTCGGGATCGGGCTGTCTCGTCGCCGAGCATCTCAAGGTAACCTTGCAGTGCCTCGCCCTCGATAATCTCAAACTCTCTATCTCTGCCGACGATACCCAGCGATGTGTTGTGAATGTTGAGCTCCTTGTCCTGCTGGAGCGTGTCCCGCAGCGCAAGCAGACCGTGTCTCACCAGATCATCAAGCGAAGCTATCAAATACAAGAGTATAATTAGATATCAAAGACAATATTAACTTTATAAATGGATTACCATCAGCAAATTGTTCATAGTTCTTTTCGAGGTAGGTCTTTGCTGACTGCGAACGAGCACCAATAGACATGGCATAATATTCCAGGCCGGTACCGGAAGGCGACGACTCGAAAAGATGCGGGCCAGTTTCCTATTTCGACTATTAGATTTACCATGTCTACTCTGCAAGTTTGCAAAACTCACATCGTAGCCAACAACAAGCAGACCAACGCCATAAGGTCGGCGACCGTACTGCTGAGTATTGACCTGAGCCTCTGTATCAACAATGTTTAATAATGTGGTCATATCAAAGTACAAGAATGAAACTTACTGTCGGCGATGGTGTTGACAATTCTTTGAACGGGTATGGGTCTATCGTACATCATCTTGGACCGCATCGCCTCGTTTCGCATAAAGTTGCTAATATTACATATATGTCTATCAGGCCCATGTATTGTCGTTTAATTTGAATATGTACCTGAGAACGCGTGCATCTGAGGTCAAGCCAGCAATGGCAATGCCCATGTGATCGTCAATGCGGATCAGTTTCTTTTGGTAAGAGGCAAGTTCACCCGACGAGCGCTAAAGAGGTAGGATAAGCACAAGGCTCTTTTCTTTTAAAACTAGAGTTTACCTTGAGAGCGAGAAGGATGGCATAGTCTTTGCTTCTCAGGCCAATGGCAGCTGAACCTTGCTTGACTGCTTCCATCGCGTACTCGACTTGGTGAAGACGGCCTTGTGGTGACCACGTCGACACGTCATTGTCATATTGATTACGAAACTACGTTGCGTTAATGAGTATATGTAACAGGCTTACTCTACCTATATACTTTACCATGGCGAGTTTTTAAAGTGAAGCGAAAAAGTAGGAAAAGGAACCTTTTCGAGAAACTGAGACGACGCGCGGCACGCCAAGTGACGTCGGGGCATCAATTACAGCCCATCATTGGCTGAATCTACATCCAACTTTTTGCTATTTCGTATTGAATATCGCCTTGATATTACATATTATCATAGTGGACGATCACCCACATTCATAATAGACTATCCCTGGCTCGCTTATATATATATGATGCTGTGTACGTGAATTTCTACTCTTGTTTACTTTTTAATAGTGCATACAAAGTAAGCTACAGCCGTTCTATTACTTGGCATACAGCATACAGATAAAATGCAAGAGACCCAGTGTTTCAGAGAAGATAACGATAAAAAGGCAGCAGGGAGTGGTAGTGCAATTAGTAGAAGGGCCATTACTGTAGAAAGCTAATGGAAGTCGGCAAAGCAAGCAGATGGCGCAACGTGGGTATGGCCTGCAGACGAGGAAGGCGAAGAAGACGAAGACGCGATTGATACGCTACGAGATGAGGCTTGCCTGACACCGCTTTTAACGGCGAGGGAGCTGCTCGCATGAGCAGGATATTGAAGGATCATAAAGTCAACAGCACCGAGATAGTGGATTACAGACGGCGTCTCGGATACTGGTTGGGCGTGAAACTTACTACTCCAGCCATGGTCATTATCCTGCTTGTTCGTGTTGATCTGTGCACTGCCTTCACTGCCACATATCGCTCCTTTTCCTCGTCGCTTAATATTCATTAAACCGTCCTTTGTCTTCATCTTCGTCTTTTCCCTTCTCAAACTTTATATCCGACTTCAGCTCAATGCAAAGAATCGGAATCATTTCTCATGCACTTTATTATCCACGTTAGCATACTTAGTGCGTCGTTTGCCCTACTCCTGTGGATAGTGCGCGTAGAGTTCTGCGTGCGACTTGGCAATTGCTACGGGGGGGTTTGTCTCGTACTCGATGTCGGCCACGGATACATTGCCGGCCTTGCTAAACACGATCCCTTCGGGGCAATTTATAATAATTAAATTAGTTGAGGCTCGCCGGCTTGCCCTTGAGCGCTGCTTACTCTTCTCTTACTACAGGTTTAAAGTGACTTTGGAAAGCTGCTGCTTTTTTCCTGTCCCCACCCCTCACAAGCGATTGTTATAGAAGAGAAAGTAGAAACGGCTGCTAAAGAAGAGACTTTTATGAGACCCAGAGAAAGAAGAAGCGCAGAGTAAAAAAAAATGGATTGTCCTTTTTACATTTCCAACTGACGTTCTTAAAAGTTGATATACATGCTTATTTTTATTTGTTTGTCAAATTAATCTGATTCAAGATTGTTGTTGCTGTCTATTGGACGCATTTTCAGCCGCATTGTTAAAGTTCTGCGCGTACTGCACGAGCGAAGCAAAGCGGTTGCCCGGTTGCGGGTTCGATGAAGAATCCTGGCTGCCGCTGCCCGTGGCACCATAGTGACGCTGGGGCGGGCTTGATCCGAGCAGGCTGGCGGACGAGCTGTTGAGCGAATTGGAGCGGCCGGAACGACGTGGGTGACGCGACTTGCGCAGCAGAGAGTAGATGCGCAGGCCGTTGCGGACGTCGCCAATCGCGCCTTCCCAATGCATGCGCGAGTAGCTCGCGAGCTGACGTGCTTCCTCGTTGAACTTGCGCTCAATACCACAGTCAGGCAGCAGACGGATCACAAGACCCACTGGGAGGGACAAGGCACCGATAGCAATGGTGATCAGCCACTGCATCGGCGTCAAGGGGGTCGTCTTGAATGCGATACCGCCAAAGGTGACAATCAGCACCTGGCCGAGAATCACCGCGACTTGCACGGCAAGGAAGATCCAGTTGTGGGTGATGTCCTTGAAAACATTGATCGAGTTATCGATGCGACGGCAGTTGAGCTCGTTAAACACTTGCAAGAAGACGAAGATGTTGAACACGAGAGTGCGAAGCACGACTTGATCTTGCGGTGAATCGCTCAGATGGAAGAGGTCCTTGCCGAGATAAATGACAAGAAGGTTGACTGCGATTTGGAAGATAGCCTGGCCGATAATCATCTTGGCCATTTTGAAGTTGATCAGATGGGCGTACTTGGAGATGGGCTTGCGCTGGAGCAAGTCGTCCGTGGGTGGTTCAGTGGCGAGCGCAAGGGCAGCGAGCGTATCCATGATGAGGTTGACCCACAAGAGTTGCACAGCCGAGAGAATACTCTCCGAGTTTTCTGAGCTGATGGCACTGATGAACGAGAGAACGACGGCGGCAATGTTGACAGTGAGCTGGAAGGTCAGGAACTTGCGAACGCCATCGTTGACAGCACGGCCCCAGAGGAGGGCCTTGAGAATCGAGTTGAAGTTGTCGTCCATAAGAATGATATCCGAAGCCTCCTTTGCGACCTCAGTACCGGCGATACCCATACTGAAACCAACATCAGCGAGCTTGAGGGCAGGGCCGTCGTTCGTACCGTCACCCGTCATGCCAACCACCTGGTCCTGCTCTTGCAAGCGGGTCACCACAATGGTCTTGTCTGTAGGAGAAGAGCGTGCAAGCACCTGAAGGCGCGGGATCACCTTGCGCTGCTCCTCGACCGACATGGCGCGCAGCTCGGGGCCAGTCAGGGCTTCGCCACCTTTGGTCAGGATACCGGCGTTGCGTGCAATCGCTCGGGCCGTGTTGATGTTGTCACCCGTGATCATGCGCACAAACACACCAGCCTCGCGGAACTTGGACACTGACTCAACCACTCCAGGGCGCAGAGGATCCATGATACCGACGATGCCCATCAGGGTCAGTTTTTCGAGCGGCGGCTCGTCGTTGGACATTTGGTTGTATTGCTCTGAAGAAACGTCACGGTAGGCGAGGGCGATGGTACGGAGTGCCTCATCAGCATACCCGAGAATGACCTTGTCCCAGGCTTCGCGCGCATCCTTGTCCATCTTCTTCACGCTGCCCTCGGCGTCCCAGTAGTGAGTACAGGCGTCCAGGACAATTTCAGAGGCACCCTTAGTGTACACGCGGTAATCAGACTGGCCCTTGGTCACAGGCGAGCCTTCCTTGATCTCGATGATCGAGGTCATGGTCTTGCGCTTGGAAGAGAACGGGTAAACCTTGGCCACCTTGGCATTATGGCGCAGTTCATCATACTTGGAGCCGAGAGTCTTGATGAAACCGAGAAGGGCACAGTCAGTCTTGGAACCGACAAAATCAACGTTGCCGTTCTCGTCCTTGCCTTCGAAGGCGTTTGAGTTGATGGCAATGCTCTCCATCAGGACAGGGAGCACCTTGTCTTTGCTGTTCTTCTTGACGCGGTCGGCCCAGTCGCGGACCTTTTCAGGCGCGTTGAAGGTTTCGCGGGCCAGATTGCCCTGTGCGACCGTCATACGGTTCTGGGTCAGGGTACCGGTCTTGTCGGAGCAGATGGCGGTGGCGTTGCCCATGGTCTCGCAGGCGGCGAGGACACGGACGAGGTTATTGTCCTTGAGCATCTGGGTGGTGGCAAAAGCCAAGGCCATCGTGACGGCCATGGGCAGACCCTCGGGCACAGCGACAACGATGATCGTGATAGCCTGGATGACAATACTGATCATGGACGAGGCGATCTCGCCCGCGGGGGGAAACTCAGGCTGGAAGGAGGCCATGATGAAGTATTTGACGACGAGGGTCACCAGCATGGTGATGGCCGCGGCAAAACCCAGCTTGGCGATCTGCTCGGCGAGGACATCCAGCTTGACCTGAAGCGGAGTGCCTTCACCCTGGTCATCGCGCATCTGCATCATGGTCTTGCCAAAGAAGGAATGTACACCGACAGCGACGACCAACACCTGGCCAACGCCCTCGAGCACCTTGGAGCCGGAGAGGATAAAGCAGTCGCCCTCGGAATCGACCTGTTTCTTCATGGTATCAGATTCACCCGTGGCAGAAGACTCGTCACAGGCGAGGTTATGGCCGTCGAGATAGAGACCATCGGCGGGGACGATCTCACCCGGTTCGAGTTCGAGCACGTCACCGACGTTGAGGTCATAGACACTAATTTGCTGGCGCTTGCCGTTGCGGAGGACCTTGACTTCGCGGTCCTCTTTCTTAGCGTTGAGTTTCTTGAACTGAGCTTCTTTTTGGTAGTCGTTGATGGCGTTGGTGAAGACAACGGCGAGGACAGCGACCAGGATAGCAGTGCCTTCGACCCTAGAAATCGGGGAAAAGATAAAAGAATATGACGGGTGAGTGAGGCCACGCATGCATGAGGCGTGGTAACACAACCAGCCACTTCTTCACTCGATACGTACCACCCAACACGTGGCTCATCTGGCGGGTGTCGTGGCGAGTAATCTTCCCAAATACCGACAGCAAGCGACACAAACGACGCAATCGTCAACATGACTATTTGTTTATGAGTGAGTTTTACCGAGATTTCACAATGGCTTGTGCAAAATCTTACTCAATGTCTTGTCATTGTAAGCGGCCCAGAGCAATTCGAGGAACGACTTTGACTTTGCTTCGGGGAGTACGTTACGGCCAAAGACAGCTTGACGTTCTTCAAAGGGAGTATCGGCCGAACGTTCAACACCTTCGTCCGAAGAGAGGCCGACGGACGGGTCGACGCGCAATTTCTTGGCAAGCTCCTTTGTGCCGCCGAGCTGCTGGAGGGCATCCTTGTTTTTCGGGTCAAAGAGTGGCGCGAGATCCTCAGGCGTCACGCCAAACGAGGACGAGTGGCGTTCGCGCCTTCCGTTCAGCAGAGACCGCTGCTCTGCTTCGGGCGGTGGCATGTGTGGTAAAATAAAAAAAAAGAGAGAGAAAAAGTAATTAGGAAAAAGACTTGGCCGGGGCGGGCGTGTATATATTTTATAAGAAAAAAAAACATTTGCATGAAAGCAGAAGCGGATATTCAATGGCCAGGTTTCAATGGAAGTTTCTCTTTTTCGCACCACCGACACTTTCTGGTCTAGCATACATTCTATTTTTGCGCAAAATGTCAATAAGAACTTTATTTTCGTGCCCATGCTACTCTATCTCATCATCCAGTTCCCCGGCAAAGTCATCGAATGATGACGACCCGTCGTCACTGTTGTCGTCTTCCATTTCGGACTCGCTGCCGCTACTGCTGCTGTTGTTGTTGCTTTCATGATCGCCGCCGTTTTCGTCATAGTCTTGTCGCCAATTTTCTTCGTCATCATCGAGATCGTCCCGATAGCCTTGGCCCTCGTGCTCGCTTTCTTCACCACCGCTGCTGCTGCTCGTGTCTTCACGGACCTCCTGGGATAACAGGGAACGTCCGCGTTGGGCCGCGCTCTGTCGAATCCTGGTTAGTGGAGACTGCGGCCCAGGTGCAGCTGATTCCTCGTCTGTGTCCGTCTCCCGTTTCCTCTTTCCTTTTCGGGGCAGTTGAGACGCGGAGCTGTATAGACAGGGAAAAAAACCATACGTCAGCGCTTAGTTCAAATATAGGCATGCACAACAGCAAGATAGCACACGATTTAGGTTAATATATGTATACACTTGCCTGGCCTCGGAGTCGGTGTCACCCAGATCGGTCCCGCTCTCATTAATTGCATCGTCCACTTCTCTATCCGCCTCGTCCCAATCAATATCTTCGGCCAGCCCATACTCGTCGTGGCCGAACGCACCCTCATCATCAAACTCCAGCGGCGTCGACTCTGGGTTCTCCACCTCGTTGCCGGCTGGCGTTAGTTCTGGGAGCGTGTATTCGGCTTCATCTTGTTTCTTCCACCGTGCTGTGCTATCCGAAAGCCATGCTTCAGATACAATATGTACATTGGGGAGGCGCTGCGCGCGGTGCACCTTGTCTGTACCTGCCTTCACGGGATGTAAGTTCAAAGTCATAGGTTGACTCGCTCACTTACCCTCGCTGCTACAAGATGCGTCGCATTACCTGTCAAGTCAGGCAGACATGTCGCACCAAAAGATTCGGCGAGCTGCCATATAGCAGAACTGGACAGTGTTTGATGTTGCGGTATCAATCCACTGAAAACTATATGAACACCTTCTAAAACCTTCTCTTTCATGGCAGGCATGAGTTCTTTTACGTCGGGTTTTGCTTGCAGCGAGCCAGCGCCGTCGGTCTTGCTTCTCTCGTATCGCCCTTCATCATTGTAGAACCGCTGATGTATTTCTTTTAAGATCTGTATCCAATAATTACATCTATTAGCCCATCGTTTCCGTCCTATTTCATGTTTGATCGCTACCTCAATCATGGTATATAACTCGCGATCGTCGTCCACGAGTAAAGGCCGGTCCTGCGTGCTTTGCTGCTGAGCGAGGGGCCGGGCTTCCTGTTGTTCTTGAGCCATGGCCTCCTGGAGTTTTTCCTGCTGGTCCAGGGCCTTCTTCCGAGTCGACTCATCTTCCTGTCCGTTTTCTTCGTTTTCTACGTAATTAGTCCATATTTGCACTTTTCGTCATATTTCGCGCAGAAGGGTTTGTATTACCTTCGTCTTCCTCTTTATCCTCAGGGTTTTCATTTTCGTTGTCGTTTTTTGCTTCCGGTAGCGGCTGTGGTTTCAACTTTGCCAATATATCCTGATCAGGCGGCTTGACGCATGTCAGTTTCACATATAAACCTTGTTTCCCGATCCCCTTATTACTCACCTGTCGAGGGGCAAAGGGGGAATTGATGTCTCCAGTGCCGACAAAAAATTCGTCTAAAAGGCGCTGGATTTAATCATCCCTAGCACGCAGTACTGTTGTTTAAACTTACAAGGCTTAATTCTAATCAAATTAGGCGAGTTGCTCCACACATCGGATCGGTCATCCAAGACAACAACCATGGAAGTGTCGCATGGAAACAGGCGCTGAATCTTCTTTTGTGTAACACCTACCGACTTTCATTAAGTATCTTTGAACAGGAGTCATTCAAAACTTACTGCCACTCTCGTCGCGTGAAAGAATCCTATTTCGGAACAGCTTGCCTGTACTATCGATTTCACGAGCGACTGCCTCGGCATAGTGGCGGGTGCCCATGGTATATATGTGAAGTTCATACAGTTTGGAAACGGATTCGAGAAATTCCGATAGGCCAGGTCTAATGGGTCAAGCCATGAGTCTGTGTCAATTCTCTTTTTTTTTTTTTTTGACTGTTACCGTAGTTTGATATAGTAGACAAAATGGCTTCCTGGTAAGGTAAACCTCCGGATATCTTTTGTGGCGGGGTGATTGGCGTTGTTTTCGTCATTCATCCATTCACCGACGGTAGGATCCCAAGTTGCATGAACGACGGTTTGATCCAAATCCAGGATCAGTGATAATTTCCGAGATGACAACAATCGTTCTGCGTTTTCTGTCTCGAGTCGTTCAGCTTCCTGTAGATACACATACCGTGTCATTATTTCCTTTTTTCTTTTTAAAAAAACGCGTTGATTTTCTTACCTGTCGGCTTACTGTAATGCCCTTTGAATCGTGGCTCATGTTGATATGTGTTTGGCCCTCAGAACTAATACGTCCGTGTGTGGTTAAGTGTCAAATGCTTGTCTTTCTTTTTTCTTTCCTCCTTACGACTTACCTTTCAATGTCTGATCCGCACAAGGCGCAAAGACCATTATAGACGACTTCGTGGTTGCAATCCATCGTCTGGAGAACAATGGGGTGAATGGAAGAGACGACAAACAAGAGGAGTGACGCGTACCTGAAGTTGAGTTCTCTAGTATAAGACAGAGCTGCTTTGGTGGATGCAAGGAGTCTGTTATGCGTGGAAACAGGCAAGCAAGGTAAGCGTGCAATTACTGTCAGGTGACACGGTAGCGATGGAAAAGGTGGTAAAGGAAGAATGCAGGGGTAGAAGAAGATTAAAGAGAAGAGCAAGAATGGAAATAGAAAAGGTTGAAATAACGAGGATCAAGTGTGGTGGAATGTACAACAGACAAAGAAGGTTACGGTGTGTGTATGGTAAGTTCTTTCACCTGGAAACTGTGTGTGCTTTTTGGATTTGAGCAGTCAAAAATGAACCGCGCGCGCAGCAAGCATTGGGGAGAAAAAATGAAAAAGATTCAGCCAACCAGAAAGCAGCATGCCTATTTCTCTCTCTTTCTGCACACATTGTGCTTTCCTTCTAATAAATCAATCATCTTGTTTTTTCTATGCTTCTGCATGCAAAAAAACTCTATTGTTAGGCTGTATCACAGACCAGTTGAACCCCTCGCCCCTCTCTCTGCTGTCTCCTACTTCAAAGGTCTGTATGCAAATAACGCGTATGACAGAAGCATCAGACAAGCCCGTACACCATTAGCATGAGGGGTTCTGCGCCGTCTTTTTTTTTCCCTGTTGCACAGAGAAAAAAAAAAGAAGCTTTTTGGCTCTCGTGTCCTACCGATCGACGCCCTCCTACACACAACAAAGGGGCTTTTGTCTTCTATACAAGACATGCTTTATGTTTCTTTTTTTCTAGAGGATGATGGAGATGGTTTATTATGTGGAATTGAAGTGGAAAGGGCATTAAACGAATGGTATTTACATTTATACATGATAATAGTTCAAATGAGCTGCTGCCCTGTGCATGGGCTTTTTTTCTCAAGGCAAGTAAGTGGGAAACATCGACAAAAGTTTTTTAAGTGTCAGAGACGTTGTCGTCCTCGCTCTCTTCTTCCTCCTCTTCTTGCTGCTGCTGGCGACGACGCTCACGCTGTCGCCTAGAGAAGGATTGCTTGGTGCGTGAAATGATGGCCATTTCGATAACGTGGTCATCGACATCGGAAGAAGAGACCATCATGAGGGCCATATTGACGTCCTCGTCGTTGTACCTGTCCCAGTCCTGGTCGTCGTTGGCGGGTGCCTGGTCCTTGCTGGCTTCCTCCTGCAACAAGCCAAGTGCCGGTTCTTCGTCATCCTCCAGCATCCAATCATAGTCCTCCTCCTCGTCTTCGTCTTCCTCGTCGTCGTCTTCGTCTTCTTCGTCTCGCGACACTTGATCGTCGCTAAAGATACTGTATATGAATTCGTCGTCGTGCTCTTCTTCCCACGACGCCAGTCCGTGTTGTCCCGATGACTGCTGCGCGTGCACCACCATCTGTTGCGCCGGTGCATCCACGAGGGGCGCCGCTCTTGCTATGCTTGCAACCAGGACAACAAAGAGAACGGCTAGGCTGAGGCTGCGGTCGAGCATGGATAAGGGAGGCTAGGATGAGAGTATGGGAATTGTGTGGAAAAGGGAAAAAGAGAGAAGGAAAAGCGAAGATGACGTGAAGAAGAAAGAGGCTTATATAGATACGTTGTGTGTGTGTGTGTGTACTTGTGTGTGTACGTAGAACAAAAGATGTTGTGTTGCGAATCAAACGTGGATGATAGAACAAGGCGCGGAACCGGCTCTTTTTGTGATATTTTGTAGCCCTGGCAGGGGAAAACTATTAATCCTCTTGCGGTCCAAACAACACGCACACTTCCCTCACTTTACGCGTATGAGACTCGTCTTTATATATCCCTTGACGCAAACCACACGATCCATTCGATAGGGGTCCTTGCCGCGGAATCACCATTATGAAACTTTTTTTTTCTCGCCTCTCCCTGAATTCATGTCTCCCTATCAGTCCTTGCGCTCTTTTTTTTTCTCGCATGCATGTCACTTGCTCTTCTCCAGAAACGGAAGGTATTGGACTCTCTCATCCGATACCATCCAACCCGGTGGCGTTGTCATGATACCGGCGCCCTTCTGTTGGATCGGCTTCCGCTCGGCATTCAGTTGGCCCGAACGCTCGTTTAAACATCACTGATGAATAAGAAAACAAAACAATCTCTGATTGAAAAAAAAAAAAAAAAAAAAA
>VAFG01000272.1:90839-126624 GCA_013461545.1 Syncephalastrum contaminatum
GTGGCGCCAGACCATGGACATTTTCAGACGGAGACCCCATGCATAGCGCCAAACCAAACTGCACATCTCATGCCTATATTGTTGTTGTCGAAAAAACTTACATGTGCATATGTTGAAGTCATATAGAGAAGGACATGTGTCTGTAAGTTCGCCACCGCAGACCAAGAAATAGCTCAGCAACGCATGCATACATTGGAGTGTCATATCCGAATAGCCATGTAGATCATTTCCACGTCGACAGCTTGGTTGGTCTTCTTCTTTCTTGCCCCCTTTTTTCCTCGCTCTCTCGCTTAACTTACTCGCCCTGTCATCGGCCATGCCCCCTTTCCAACTGCCCCTGATTACTATGATTATGATGATCCATATTGATATGTGCGTGCGTGCCCTGCTGAAAAGGAAAAAAAGAAAGTACGCGCGCAAAAACCAATACACGGCCACCCCTCAGACGCCGCCTGCGCACGCTTTGTTCGCCTTGCTTGCTTTTACCGTGGGTATTTCTCGGCTGCATGATGCACCCCAGATACGTATGTTCGCCAAGCGCACGACGGAAGGGGCGGTGAGGAAAAGGTTTTATTTTCCTCAGCCCAGGCCGGCAGCATGACCTAACAGAGATCTACACTCCCCAGAAACACACAGCTTTTCACTGGGCGGCGCGTCGCCGTGTGAGGTCACATGGTGGTTCACAAAGAAACAGAATAAGGCTTAGGCCATCAACACAGCCAAAAATCGGATCACTGGCAAGCGAATCGACGCATTGTCATCTTTTTGCCACAGAGGATCATTCATGCTTAAACCCATAGTCTTTGCTTAAAATTATCATATTCAGCCATGTATGTATAGCTTAAAGTGACACGAAACTACTGCCAAGGAAACGCCCACATACGTCCACTACTACTACGTATATGCATTGCCTTCATTCTGTGAATCAACGGGTCTTCTCCATGTATTACGTAGCCATATTTTTGCACATCTTTCCAAAGAATTGTTATTATATCATAGGTGTCTGTCGGTTTTTCGCTTGGAATACAGACTGACTCTGTCGTACAAACTATACGGCCCCTGTCATGTATTACACCAAACATGATGGCCAGGTTGTTCTCTGCATGTATGTCTATCTATCATATCGTAACGCCGGACCATGACTTACAATCATACAAAGCATCTCACGCAAAAGCCCAATGCTGTTGTTTATTATCATCCAGGGTACTTGATGACGGTACCAAACAAACGGACTTGATGATTTATCTTATCTTGGTGCGCAGCAGCTTTCTTTTACGGTATGGAAGGCGATGCGTAGACATACTGTATAGGACCTACAGAAGAGTTGCCGGGTATACTCCGTCCAGATTTCAATAAGCGTAAGTTACCCCGGGAAGAACCAGATTAGACGCAGAAAGGGCCAGGTTCGCCCTGAACCTTGCCCTCGCAGTGTATGCTCAAAATCCTGTCTGCCTTGCCCTTAGTCGAATTACGCGTACATGATAGAATAACAATGGCCTTTCACGGATAAACAGATGTTCCAAGAGTGGGTGTATGGATTATGCTGATGGTCCAGGCCATGGCTTGGGTCGTCTGCGCAGAGCAAAGATGACTCAGCAAAACAAGGGAACAGACACTTTTTGTGCCACCGACAACGATTGTTTACTTGTCGCCCATTGCCCTGGGTCGCATGTTCGCGTGTCGGATGCAAAGTTTTGCCAGCCATTGCAAGGATATCTCCTTCGTTACAATTGTATAATTTTTGCAGGCGAGAAAAAATTCAAAAAAAATCGCCACCCTGCATCGATGCTAAAGCAACAAAACGTAGGTGTGAGCATTGGCCAATCTGTGTTTGTATTTTTATTTCCTGACTTTGCAGCATTTATTTTAATACCTGCAAAACACATGGTGGATGCTTCCCGTGCAGGCATAAAATAAAGACCGATGAAGCCATGAGGTCATGGTGCACAGGACATTCACAACTGGAAAATAATTTTTCGAAACCGGGTACTTTCACCCTCTTTAGCCGAAAGTTAGCATGTACACGGAACGATCGGAAGCGGATTTAGCATAGCGGAGCTTGGGCTTCATGTTCATTCGAGAGGCGTTGTCGGTTGGCACGGTAACATTTTTACCTTTTCTGTCGTGAAAAAAAATTCTCCCTGAATCGCGGTGAACTTTCTTTTTCTGTGGTGAAACTAATCCAAACACGGCTAGTACTATGGATAGTAGCACATTGTCAGGGCAAAACCTGAAAGAGGAGGGACATCGTTATGAAAAGGGATCGACGCGCTACTAGGACTGCACGTTGCTTCGTGATGCTAACATTTTTTCACGCACAATTCCGGACGAGTGTATATTTCGACAGAATTCCAAATATTTCGACTGGCAGCCGCCGTGATACTTATAAAGCATACCTATACAAAGCGACGAGTGAGTATGGCTGCATCTAAACACATGTGTAGAAAACTAGAATTGGGCGGCAACATGATGCAAGCGTCTACTGTTGTATATTACGAATTAGAAGCTAAGCGAAGCTCTCATAACTGCCGCTTTCTTCACTTCAACATCACGAGGAGTAACTTATACTGACCTATGTACTACAGCGCATCGGGCTGTATTTCTCATGAGCTGCGCATTTTTCGAAGCATTTTCCGAACAATTGCACGGAATTATGGTCTTACAAGCCCGTCGTGAATCTCGATGTTTTATGCGCTTTTTTCACGATGTGTCCTTTCCTTCATGATGAATACCGCTAAACGCGTGATTTTAATATAGCGTATCTAAATGAAAAGTGATAACCCGCCTAAAGAGAGAGCAAACAAAATAGGCTTTACATTATATGCACGTGCTGCATATGCGTTTGTTTGTGAGTAAGTGATGTTTATGCAAGAAAAAAGCAACCAGAATAATGGTTCCTACTTCATGTGACCTAATGTGCTTTCCCAATCTTCTCAAATACTTCGTGTCCCCATTCTTTTCAGCTTTAATCAGACATATATTAACGACTATTGCCTGTGAGTGATGTGATCATTCCGGCCTACGAGAACTCCCCTCCCTGACTCTAAAAGTTACTAAATTTACTATAAGGTAAGGCTGACGGTTTCTGGCGAGGTGGGAAAGAAAGGTCTTTTTTCTCTTGCCAAACACATTTATGGATAGTGTACAATGAAATGATTTTTCCATGTCTCTTTTTGCTATTAGAAGATGGCGAAAGAAATAGGTGTGCATATAAAGAAGAACATAAAACGTGTCGGATGGCTCATTCTTCACTTATGTGTATCATTCTCCTATCATGAATATGACCCTCATTCACCTGTATGGGTCGTTGCAGCCATTAAAGCATGTACAAATTAGTTCATTTGTGAGTTATTAAGAATATTCAGTATATAACCTTCTTATTGATGATAACAAAATCCATATACAACTGGTAAAGGCCAAAATGAATAGGTTCTATTTACCTGAAATTATATAATATATTTAGTAAGCTTTTGCTTTTGGGCCACTCATTCTTTCGAGAAGTAGCATGTTGCCCGGAAGCTACCACGAGCATACGAGGCACTGTTGATTTCCACAATGTCAATTTATTTTACAAAAATTAATGTGATGGACTGACAATTACGCTAATCTCGTCTGTTGACTGCCGTTAAGATATGTTACTCGATTTGTTGTGCCCATTCCTGGACAAAGCTTGTTGGTCTAACCTGTAACTAGAGTCCTCACTAGCGAATGTCTAGATGTGGATGGGATAAAAGCACTCAATGAGCACCCTCTCATTGTTTGTGTGGCACTTCGTTTTGAACGAGTCACACCCTTTCTTTTTCATATAAAAGTGACGCCGACCTAGGTAATAAATCGGTAACTTTTCTTAGAAAAGCACGATGAAACGTGTGAAGTTCTCACGTTTATATTTCTCTGCTATGAAACAGGTCGCAAAGGACTATAATGTTCACAAACATTGACCATGAAATTACGTGCACCAAAAATAAATAAATATATATGTAAAGAGTAATCTTGTCAAAACACTGTGCTTGCTGCATTAGCGGGTGGTGTCACCATACGGTCGATGGACCTTTTGCTCAATGCAGATCTTGATCTATTAACTGCGTGCCAAAGCACATCGACAATTTCAGCATGGCGTCTCTTCGTTTCCTCCTCACTCTCCTCGCACGATAGATTTTGTAGTTGATTCATCAAGGTGGCGTAAGGAGAGTCCTTATCGTCTTCGGCATCATCGTTCAGATTTTTGGATAAAAGGAGGGAAATAGGCCTCTTAACTGATGACGAGTGGCTGGGTGAAGATGGCGCGGGCGAAGACGATATGTGCTCGCTGTCGTCGTTTTCGCATCTCGCGATCTCATCGTCGGTGCCCGTTTCCTTCTCCATCGTATCCTCATGAGAATCAGGTTGTCTTGATTTGGCGTGCTGAGAATCCATGTCTGGGGCGGAGAGAGCGTTCAGTAACTGCACCACATCTTTGCGCTCCTCTAACGTCCAAGATCTGTTCGTTTTTTGCTGCCCTAAGAGATTGGCCTCCTCGTGTCGTGTTTGGAAGAGGTGAAGCGGCTGTGGCTGACTATACGTCATGGGAGGTGGCTGGGAAAAGTCCACTTCTTCGGAAGGTGTAGGTCCATCAATATTCTGCATATCTACGTCTGCAGTGACACCAGGTGTCCAAAATTTCGGAGCAGCTGGGTAGGCGGATTCGGTTTGGTTTTCGGGCGAGGAGGAAGAGGAGGACATGGAGGGAGGGTGACAAAGCGGGGAGGTATCAAGGAGGGAGGCCGTTAAAGGGTTACCAGTGTGCGAGAGCATCGAGGCCCATGCAACAGGGTACGGTTGATGCTGCTGCTGTTGTTGTGTAGGGTATAAGCTTTGATCGCCGGGTGACAAGGGAGGGTTCGAGCTCGGATAGATGCAAGCGCCTGTCTCAATGTTGGCAGCGAGCTGTTCTAGCCATGATTGCATCGCGTCGAGCTCGTCAGCGCTACCGAGAGATAAGGGTTGATCTTTGTGGACAAGGTCGGATACAGTGTTGAGTCTGTTCATCATATCTGCAGAAGTTTGAATGAGCGTTTCGATCATATCAGGTATGCCCTTTTTTCTGCTAACCAGCATTGTACTCGGGGCTGAGCGTGCGGTTGTCGAGAACGTCGTGAAAAAAGGTTTGCAAGGGATCGACACTGGGTGCTCGCGAGTAGATTGTGTCATTTTCTCCATCCGTGGTCTGGCGATAACTTTGGTCTGAAACGCTTCTATCCTGGCCTGTTGTACAAGAGAAATAAATACACGTGTGGCACAGAGTGGAAGAGGGCAGAAGATGGGTATTGTCGTGTACCTTTGATTGCATCGGGTGAAGCCGACGAAGTGGCACGAGACGATTGTTTGGAGTCATCGTTGCCGGGTTTACGACGACGGCGCACAGCTTTGTATCCAGGCTGGTTGCTCATCAACGACGCTTCAATTTTTAAATTTTTAATATGATGGGATGAGTTAGGTCAACCATGCCAAGAATTTCTTACCTTTATGTTCGAATGTGTGGATCTTTTCATGTTTTTTAAGGTCCTGTGGCCGCTTAAAAGCCTTCTTGCATATCTACTGGGCCATTAATATGAAATATGTCATCTGATAAGCATTGCTTACAGAGCACGTATGGGCTTAAATACAATAGAATTAGTATATCAGCTTTTCATGTATTGAATCATAATCCAAAAAGACTTACGTTTAATCGGCAAGTGAACTCGCAAGTGGCTCGTCAAGTGGTCGCGTTTTGCTGCTTGTGCGCCGCAGCCATTCCAACGACAAATGAGGCAGAGGTTATTGGTAGAGCGTCTGCCGACATGGTCGTCCGCGAGATGTTCAAAAAGCGCATCGGGATCTTCAAAGGTGAGTTCGCAGTCACCCCATTGGCACGCATGGCGGTCCCTGGGTGGCATTATTACTATAAGGTGGAAAAGAGGAAAGAAGTAATATATTGGTTTGCTGGCGGACTTGTGCGTCGTTTTACCCAAAGACCCAAAATACTCAAGCTCTCACGTGAAATCCTCATATTTTTCATGCTGTCAAACGCTTCGGCCCTCTTGCATGCCTCTACATCACCGTTTTGAATTTCCACTTTATCTTTCTAATGAGCTATGTGGGGCGGTTGAATAGACAGCAGTCGGATGGAATGTTGCCTATCACTGTGAATCAGATCAGGGAACCAGGGGCAGTCTTCTCTTCTACGTATCATGCATATCATTATCTTCGGTGCATTGTGTAATAAGACACACCAGCATATTGTACCATATAATTCACATACTTAGTATTACCTGTTCAGGTGCAACGCCGTTTTTCCTTTTGATTTTATACTATGGGGTCCTGCTTATAAGCATGTTGCTCCTATATGCATTTCGCTTCCTTGCAAATGATCTACCACTTTCGATAAAATCACCCATTCGTCCATACGGCTACGTAATGCAACCCATACACCTCCTGGCAGCAGCCGATGGTCTTTAACATTGACGGCTTTTTCCTCGCATTCATCTTTTTTCCCCTTTTCCCGATAGGCACTGCTTTATCTCCTCCACCCCTAGGACCCAGTTGCCTTCTCTTTCTTTCTTCTCCTCTTTGCAGAAAAGCAGCCCTATTTGCATGTCCTCTTTTCCTGGAGTAAAGGTTGCAAGTACGGAGGTAGTACCCAAGGGAAGATGGCAAGAATAAAAATAATAGGGAAACAGTGATCGGCAAAAAGGATTTGGAATGATGTTTTTTTTCTCTCTTTCACAGAAACGGCATTGCTATGAGTGAAACTCCTTTCCCTTTCTGCCAAACTGTAACCTTGCGACCTATATCCATAGTATCCGTACAGTAACAATGACTGGTGGCGGGTCGATAAAGTTACCATGATCGCGCGGCGAACTTTTTGATTTGTATTGTAATACATTGGAGAGAGATTGCTACATCAATGTATGATATATAATACACCCTTTAAGCACCCAAGTCATTAACTGCGCTGATCGATGCACGTGCACCCGTATATGCACAGAACATTACTTTACTGCATATGAGACGCATATGGAGAGCACGCCCGCCTTACAGTAGGCACTGCGCAACCAGCTGATACAACCATATTTCATTTGAAGCAACTACTTGGCCTTTGTAATGAATACTAAACAGACCTCTGAACGTGCGCTGCGCACGTGTCGATCCTATTAAAAATCAATAAACAAGGTCTCCAAGCATTCTTTGAAACATATGGAATGACCATCCTGAGGCATGGCAACGGCGAGAGGCGTTGTCAGTCCGAATATAATTAAAAATATGTCGAGCCAATGCAATTTTGCCAAATACAAACAACTATGATGTCTATTTTTCTTCTCTTTACATGAGGGTACAAAAAGAAAATGGCGTCCTGAAGCACATGGTCCATGGTCGCTGCCCAAGGTATTCAGGGCCCGTTTTTGTTGGGTACTTTGAGATCGAAAATTGTTTTCCACGCGCATACTCACGGTGAGCCCTGACATTGAGCCACATTCTTGTCCGGTGTTGGCATCATTTATGGAACGGTTCATAAAATGCCTTTCACCCGTGCTGCACAAATAGGGTCCATTGCAGCCCCAAGATTTTATGCATTTATGGAGGAGGAGGAGGAGGAAAGAAAGGTAAGACAAAAGGTTCCTCTGTGGGCGGGCGTGCATGCCATGTTGCATGAAAAACGACTGTGAGCTGCCGACAGTTGTTATATTTTCGTTATGACTCCCTGTTGGGCCATTCCCTGCGTGCTCTATAAACTCGTTACTGCTCACGGGGGTAATAATAAAGGAGGCACTGTCTTTATGCTTGTTTGACACAAGCTGCCAGTATATTTTCATGACCGTCACTCATATGCGTAATGCGCCTGCATTTGCTTTTACTTTTTACAGGTCTATGCTTTTACTTGAGCAGCTCTATATGTCTTTTTTGCATGTGACTTATTTGCTGCGTGGATTTTCTTTTCTTACTTTTTGTCATACCAAGTAGCGTGATTTGTTAATTTGTTACTGTTCTTTCACTGCTTTCCAGCATAGCCGTAATAAAGGACGTCTTCGTGACGAATGACATGGTCTGAAAAGGCGGCACCACTCCCCGAACGTAGAGACAGAGATGGTGGAGTAGGGGAAAAATCAAAAGGTACACCATCAGGTGGTGAAGGGACTTTACCCATATAGACGGTAAAATATCATTCGCGAGACAGCGTAGTGAAATGGGGAAGGGGCAGAACCTGATGGTGAGGAGGACACAAGACACCATAGGGGAACCACATTGCAAGGCATAGTGTGGGACCAGTGAGAGGGGAGACACTCTGTTTGTTGAGGAGGTGCAAAATGTAGTGAGGGATAGGTCGAGCAAATACAAAAGGATTGGAATCGAAAGCTATGAGAAAAAAGAAGGGAAAGATAAACAATAGACATTGAAGATAGATTAGCGTGTGCGAATCAAATGCTTCTTGGAATCTAGAACACAGACCAGGTTACAGTTTGTGTAGCGTTTGAGCAGTCCGACAGCGGTTGGTTGGTGCATTGTCCATTGTGAAAGGAGCCCTAAAGGATGATTTGGCGGGCGGGGTAAGGGAGTATGGTCGTACCTGAAAATGGGGCGCCTCGATTATGTGTATTTTTTTAGATATAAGCACCGGCAGTTTTGTCTCATCCTTCGTCTCACTTCATCTCGTCCATAAAAAAAACACACAAAGGCTCAACCTTTGAAGCACTATACTACTTTACAAATTCTCAAAAGACACACACGCGCACACACTCATAGCATGGCTCCATCTATTTCCGCGTCGTCTTCCCTGTCAAGTATACATGAAGCTGCCATGGAAACTAAATTCGAGAAAGAAGAGCACCCTGTGACCATCCGAAGTCCTAAAGAATCCGTCATGCAGTTTGTAAGAGAAGTTGAATCGGACGATTTGCGACGGTCTTTACGAAGCGAGATAAAGCGTCTCATAAGTGATCATGACCGGCTGGTGTCGATCCTCCAGCAACGGTCCGAGATCCTCGAGCACGAGAACTTTGAGCTGAAAGAAATTGCGAGTGAACATCAGCGACGATATGAGAAGGCAGTCCGTGAAATGCAGTTCTTCCGCAAAAAATATGAACGCGCAGCCGAAGTCAACAAGCAGTACATTAACCAACAACCACGCAGTCTGTCGATTGAATCCTCCTCGTCTACCGAGGCCGAGCCGTCCAGGAAACGCCAACCGTCGGTATCTGTCCCGGCTCAACAGCCGTACCCGCTCACACCCACCAGTCCACAGCCAGGCGCATTGGATCCTCCACACCCGGCCGCCCCTACTGCTGGGTATGAGCAAGACTTCCAACGACATAAGCCGAGCCTGCCCTCGCGCTCTTCCTCGACATCCACGAATTCCTCGGCCGCATCAGCACGTTATTGGCCTGGCTCCCCGATCTCATCCGGTGGCCCGAGCACCGCACCTGCCGACGGTGTTGCACCCCCTGTACCGCGTCTGCGTCAAAACTCAATGACAACCAGTGTCCACAGCACCAGCACCGATGGACAGAGCTCACAATCCAAGGATAAGGTCCCACGACGCAAGCGGTCCTGGCAAAGCAATCAACCCCCGCCGCAGCTTCAGCAACACCAGCAACAGCCTCAACACCAGCCTACTACCAGCGTGAGCACAGCACCCACCACCGCCTCCGCGTCATCTGCCTCGTCCGCGCCTTCCAGCACGTCTGCCAACTCTGTTCAGTCGGTTCCAATGACACCTGTCCGGTCAAGCACAGCCACCAATGGCTACACCGGTGCGTCCTTGATCCAGCAGCGTCGAGTCGACCCGCTCATCTTTGGCGGTTCGGACGGCTTGTGGGAGACGATCGCCAAAAGCAAGGGCAGCGACGTGACGGTAGAGAAGATCATTAGTAACTTCTTGCGACGCGGTGGCTCGCCCAACACGGCGAAGCAGTCGCCGTCAGCAAATGCTGTCAAATATGGCTACGGCATGATTCACGCTCTTATTGTTACCAAGGCACCTGGCTCGCTCGATCTCTTGCTTCAGCAGGGGGCCAATCCTAATGTCATGACCCTGAGTCAGGCCGAGGAGGATAAGGTATGACAAAGAAGAATTTCAAAAAATATATTTCTTACGCGTTGTTATTTTCCTTTCTTTCTTCATATCGACAGGTAACCCCTTGTTATCTCGCGGCAGGCGTGGGCTGGCTGACGGGCCTGCAAAAGCTGGTGCAAGCCGGCGGTGACCTCATGTCCGCGCGTGGGGCGGGTGTGCGCAACAAAACGGCGCTGCACGTCGCGGCGGAGCATTGCCATGCGGCTGTAGTGGAGTACATCGTGGAGGTGACACAAGGGGCGCTCAATTTGGAAGAAGACAGCAATGGTATGCGTAAACGTTTAGCACATTGCATTGTTTTTCTCATCTCTCCTGTCTCTTAGGTGCCACTGTGCTTCACTATGCTTGTGCATCGGGGCACACGGACCTTGTTTCGTTTTTAGCCCGTTCTTGCCAAATTCCCGTGAACCAGGCCGATCACCGCGGAGAGATGCCTTTGCACTGGGCTGCGCGCCATGGTCGGCTTGAGGTCGTTACACTCCTCGTCGAACGGTGCGGATGTGATTTTAACGCATACGTGCCGCGCAAAGTGGGCACGCCCTTGGACCTCGCCAAAGCCGGCGGGCACCGGCGACTCGTGGACTACCTCAAGGGACTCGGAGCTTTGACGGCACGGAAGGTGGACAAACGGCGTGAAGAGGAGCTGGCACGTGAAGTACCTGGTCATCTGGAGTCAACACTTGCAAGAGCAGGCTTCTTTGGAGACGGTGCACCATCCGGTGGAGGAGGCGGGCTCTTTTAAACTGGATGTGTCTTTTTTTCTCTCCTATCGCCGTCTATATCTATGTACGACCGAGCCGCTCCTACCTACTTTCCTTACTCAAACTCTCAACCGCGGCATTACGTATCCCAATAACACGATACTCTAAAAAGTCTGATAAAAAGTCACCCACAGCACCATACGAAAAGCAGTATCATATCATATCATCTTTTGCTTTGCTTTTCATTTGGTAATACCGTCAGTACCTTTTTTTTCTCTTAAAAATAATAACCAAAGCGTCTACATCTGCTTTTGCAGCCGAGCTCATCACGCGTAATACATACGCAAGTAGGCATTATACGCATTATCCATGGTATTTCCTATTTCGTGTGTGTATTGTCTCCCTGTGTTTATCTCTTCCCCTTTTGTTTTTTATATTTTCATTCGCTGGTACTCGTGTTTGCTGCAATTCATACTGCTTGTTCACGTGTGGTCCAGATATGGTGCGTATCGGCGTTGAAGATGCCTTTTTTATTATGTGAATAATGCGCGTTTTAGGCATGTAAGCTGCACCCAAAGGAGGGGGAGTTGAGATCAAGTGCGGGTCGATCGTCCTATTGTTTAGGGGCTTGCTTGTGGGAGACTCGAGTCGACAGAAGCTGTCAACAACGCTTTTGGGCGTTGTATGTCGAAACGGTGGCAAAGAGGGCAACAATAGTTTACACTTCATCCGTTTCCGAACTAATGAGGTTGTTATCAAGTTCTATACCGACGCTGTATTCTTACAGTATCGCAAGTCTTTTGACCCCGTAACCTTCCCTTGTAAACTTTTATTGTCTAACCTTTTTTTCTTGCTCTCGTCTCTCTCTCTTTCTCTTCAGCTTCTTATTTTTCTGTATACGTAGCGATAACCGCCCCTCCTTCTTCTCTAATATTTATTTTTTTTATTTTTCTTCACACACGCGCATATTATACCCACTCGCTCGCTCACCCTTTCTTCCCTGTGTTTCCTCATTTTCTCATTTCCCATTTCTCACCAGTCATTCCTGTATACCTTTCTACTTCACCAATTACCTATAATATAATCAGGGCAGACCATCATTGCCCAGGACAGGATGCCCTTTCGACACGTCGCCGATCAGTTTCGGACCAAATGGAGACGATCCAGCAGAAGCGAGTCCGAGGTTGGAGTTGGAGTACCACAACCATCTACTTCCCACCTCACCATGAACGCCGCTACGAAAAAGGAGAAAGGGTCAGCAACAGCGAGTGAACCAGAAAAAGGAGGACAAGGAGCGCAAGGAGCTTCTAAAAAGACAACACCGCCTACTCTGCCCGCTCAACCCAGTCCACCGCTCAACCCAGACTTTTCCCTTCAAGGCATTGGTGAATACTTCTTTACCGAGCCATTGGGCCAAGGAAAGTTTAGCAAAGTCATGCTCGCACGGCACTACATGACAGGCGAAAAAGTTGCTGTCAAGGTAAGATAGATCATGGAGGTGCTGGAGGGAGACCTTCCCTTTCTTTAGGGGAGTGGCAACTCTGGAATAATCAAGGATGAATAACCGGTTGCTAACCAGGCTTTTAAACCCCCCTTACTTAGATTATTGACAAGCGCATTCACGATTACCGTATTCTGTCTCGTCTTGTACGCGAAATTGCATTGATGGAAGCGCTGGATCACCCCAACGTTGTCCGCCTCTACGAGACGTTTGAAACAGCCGATTCCCTGTTCCTGATTATGGAGTATGTTCAGGGCGTCAACCTCGACGAGCACCTTCAACAGCGCACCAATCGTGCCCTAAGCGACTACGAGGCACGCAACATCTTTCGCCAGGTCGTCGCTGCCGTGGACTACTGCCATAGCCGATGGGTCGTCCATCGCGACTTGAAGGTATGTAAAATTACGATTATTTAACAGCTGAGTGAATAGTACGCATAATGACTTATTCGACCTTTCCAAATGTTTAGGCCCCTAATATCCTGCTCAAAGCCGATGGTCAGGTGAAGCTCGCGGATTTTGGCTTAGGAAACCGGTTTGGTCTACAACGTTTGAAAACGATCTGCGGTACGTGAGCATAATTCCCTTGGCGTTCCTAATGCTGACACCATCCTGCATCATAAAAAAAGGCTCTATGCTTTACTACAGTCCCGAGATCATCACTGGACAAAAGTATGTCGGACCCGAGGTTGATTGCTGGTGCCTTGGCATCCTGTTGTTTCGAATGACAACCGGCTTTGAACCCTTTGGCCATGCCCGCAGTAAGTCATTCTTATCAACATCTGCTGGTACTCATGGTGTCCGACTGTAGCTGTGGGTGAGCTCAAGAAAGATGTCGTCAGTGGCCAATACCCCATGCCAAATACTCTTAGCAGCGACCTCCAAAATACGATACGCAAATGCATGACGCTGGATCGAAGACGGCGGCTTGGTGTGCAGCAAGTTCTAAGCGGGGACGAGTGGCTGACAGATCATGGCCGTCTTCCTGATCCGTTTGGCGAGGGCAGCTTACCCGCGAAGGATGGCGGCGAGGAGGTCGTGCGGATACGGACGGACCGTGATCGAGCGCGGCGGCAGTACCTTCGCGATATGGAAGAAGAGAAACTCAAGGGTTGTCGCATCCATCGACGCATCATTTACCATCCCATCAATTCTGCCATATATTTCACCGGGAGCTTCACCCATACGCCGAGCATGGAAGAGAATTTACGTGCGCAAGAGCACATGCGCGCCGATCTTTTTCAGGAAGTGCGTGTCATTCTCAGTCAAGTCCAGCTGCGACCTGTGCATAGCGTCAACCTGACCGACCTGAAATCACCTATTCATCACATTTTCCGCAAATTCAAGCTATCCGAACACCATCGCCTAAAGAAAACGACCTCCACGCTTAATATATCTCAACTCTACAAACGCGTCACCAAAGACCAAATCAATTATTATACCATCCAAAGCAACGTCCGTGCATTATCCTCCACCACCGCTGTTTCTGGCCATTCCTCCGCCTCGCTTTCCACCTTCTCCCTGGAGAACCACATCAACCAACGGCGCATGTCGACCGTCATGAATGACGTCCATTCAGCCGACCAGGACGAATACGAACTGATCTTGTTAGTCCGATCCGCATGTGAGCTCCTCGGCATCACCTACAAGCACGAAACGAAAACACAACTCTTGTGCGTCCTCACGCTCCGCAACTACATGGTAGAGCAAAACAGCGCGCAGGATCGATACCCTGTTCGAAAAAGCACACGGGATTCAGCCTGGACGTCCCAGTCCGACGCTCAGTCAGCGACGTCCACCCCCACGCAGCTCGATGGCAAGCGACCTAAGCGGCTTCAAATCCGGCGGAGAAGCCAGCTCTCGACGGATGACGGCCACTGCAGTGCGAGCAGTGGCATGAGTAATACGAGCTGGTCAAGCCGGTTGAACCGTGGTCTCAAGCGCCTGTCATTGCCCCTCTTGCAGCAAAATCAGAACCAAAACCCGCATCAACAGGGCATTTGGTCTAATTCGATCCACATCAACTCGTCCGCAGCTCCGGGGAGCTTGGCGAGTGCGGGTCAGCAACACACGCGTCAACAGGACGAGAAACGAAAGCAGGACGCAGAGTCGCTTCGAGCCATTGGTGCCGAGGATGGCACGGCGACGTTTCTGATTGAGGCTTTTTCTGTGCCTGGTCGTCACAAGGATACCCAGCGGCTGGTGGCGCTCCGCTTTTCAAACGTCAAGGGCACATCCAAGGTATTTCGCCTCGCCACCGGCTGGATCAATGGCGTCCTTTCTTCCAATGTCTCCAATTCTACTGCGCCCTCCACTTGCACCACCGAAACATTTCACAAGTAGTCTTGTAATTTTGTATTGCTTTTGTATTTCAATAAATGATACCGGGCCAAAGAAGCCCAGAGTATACCGCATAATGTCGATTTTTCAATGATCATTGATGGTCGTACACGATCATACTTTTCGTACGATTGGTCCCGAATATATTATGAAGGCCAATTTTGTACTTCCGTTGTGATCCAGCGGTCCAAATCTGTATTCATTCTTTCTTACTCACGCACACGTGTAGCACACTAATTCAGAATGACATGTCACCGCCAGTTGGCGGTCAAGACAGGTTTTACAACACCCGATACGTTCTTTGTAGAAAAGTATAAAAAGAAGCTTCGACTTCTGAAGAAAAAGGCTCGACGTATGCTCTGTGCGTAACTGTTCCTGCAAAGAAATAACGTCTTGTACGCTGAATTTTGAGTCACAATGTTATCTCCGTTGATAGTACGCATAATACCACTCTGCGGCTACAAACCAGATCATTTTGCTGACCCACTTTACGCCACTGGTTTCAAGAGGCAGAAGCTTCAACAGGTTAATCACTCGCTGATACCGCTTCTATTTCAAACGCATTACCAACCGTAAGCTCTTAAATAATCTGACAATTAAGACCGCACGCCAAGACCATGAGGAGAACCAGGAGCCCCTCCAGGTTTTCATTACCCTGACTAGTCATGCCCAGAAGAAGGTCGACGACAAGGATAGGCTTTGTACATCGCAATAACTCCCATTCTAAAGGAGTTGCAGCGCAACTTTCCCGTCAGAAATTTGCTAAGCGTAGGAAGACGTCGGAGCAGACAGGCCTCACATGATCTAATAAGGCGTGCCAGGAACACTCGTCGGGTGTGGCCTACCACGATTCCGGCCGAGCTCGACTGGATCTACATGAAGTCCCGTCGTCGTGAGAAAAGGAAAACCGCATGTCCAGTAATTGGCACCATTATGGGACAGCGCGGCTTACTGATGTCTAACAGGGTATACAGCTGGTCGAAGGGTTCTGAAGCGACGGATTGAAGAAGCCATCATCAGACGATATACCACCAACGACGGCGAAAAGAATATAGCCAGCACAATCGCAATGTAAGTGTGAGTGCAATGGCCACCTCCACGCACCAGGTATTAAGGAGAGTCGTTGGCCCCTCGCATCTCAAGGGGCCGCACACCATCCAGGAGTGAAAGAAGCTATTCCAAATGGCTTTAATTATTAACTCTTCGTCCTTATCCGCTGATGAAAAAGAAGCACTGACTAATAAAAAACTAGATAGCTCAACATGCTTCATGTCCCTAACTACTTCCATTCAAATATATGATATAAAAACCTATGATGATTGTTGCAGTTTATGGATCGATGAACAGTGCCATTTGTGGATAGTATATTGATATTCATTGTGCTATCACCATGCAGAAAACTGCAGCCACGTGGGCTGAACTATGTGCTTATATTATTTTCTTCTCTGTACAAACAGACAAATTAAAATGCTAAAAATGATTAAAAAAGTAAGTTATAGAATGCCACAGTCAATGTAAAGAGAGTCATCAGGCAAGCTGTCTGGAGAGCAGAGGAAGTGCTTGAGCTAGTGCTAGCATCACCACGAGCCATCACACTGTCTTTCTGTTGACTAAAAAGGACATGAGTATATTCAATCAATAATCAGCTCATTCAACCTACAGCTCATTGGTAATCTGAGCAGGCGGGCTCACGGCGCTCTTGTCATACGAATACTTTTGTGAGACGCCTTGGTATTTTTTCTGCGCCCACTGGGAGACACTCATCAGCGACTTGCGGTCAATAGTGCCTTTGAGCGCGGTACGGAGCGGAATGTCGTCGTGTGCGACCGCCCACGCGTCAGCGTAAACTTCACCAATGTGGGGGTCATTCGACATAAACAATTTTGGATCTGTCGGGCCGAGACGCGGCAGCGTCTTGTCCCACGCGACATCCTCCTCCAGAAATGCGAGGTAGCTATCCAAAACAGGGTCCAACACGTCATCGCTGAGCAAGAGTTGATTGAACGCTCCAATAAGCTGCTCAAAGCGTTTCTGCAGGGCTGGCACCTGAAGCACCTTGGCCGTGAGCGGCTGTTCCATAAGATGCGGGTAATTGTGGACATCGCTCGCGAGGGTGTTCTCCAGTGTCTTCATGGTGACATAACCGAGACTGTTGGTATGGTCATAGCCAAAGTAGACAAAGGTATCCTGTTTGTACTCGTACAAGGCGTAATTGTGCGCATAGGCAGAGTAGCCGTCGGCAAGGCCGTAAACAAACTCAATGGCCATACTATAACGCGCAAAAACGGCAATTGAGTTACCGTGCATGATAACACGACTAAATTGTTGTCTTACCTTCTTAGGAAGCTCTCAACGTCCAAGTGCTGTTTCCATGTGTCGATACTTTGGTCGTCGGTCGGTGCGTCGTGAACAAACTTTGTGAATCGCATGAGGGGCTCAAAGTTGGTCTTGTCCGGTCCGGCTTTGATTGTGTATTGCCCGTCTTGGTAGTCAGCCACATTGTCGCCATAGTAGGCAAGATCAGCTGTGTGGTTCTTCTTCCTCGACTGGGGCGTGCTGTGCTCAGCACCGTAATACAGATAGCCGGGCTTATAGTCCTTGGATCCGTTGGCAAATTCGTTGTCAACCCACTTTGGCTTGATGGCTTCGACAAAGCCAAAGAGGCCGACAGCATGATCATTGACAAAGAAACTATATATAGATGTGTGAAATTCAGGATTGTGAGCTGCCATTGAATCTTAACATGCGTCTCAAAATAAACTCTTATGTGTTTACCGAACAAAAGAGGAATGCGATGTCGGAACACCAATGGCTCGCATGGCCTTGTAAGTCAGGTCCTCGCGGATGTAGGACGGATCGGGGGAGCCGACCGCTCGCAGCTTCAGATGTTTGTACCCCGCCAGCTTATCCTTGTCATGGAGCTTGATGTTGTAGTTTTGCTTGGGATACTTTCGCGAACCATGGCCAGACAGCTCAATGGTCACGTTCGCAAATCGTTGGACGCCGTCCGCCCTGATATAAAATAAAGGGGTACGTCAAATCAAAGTCGCATAGATTCTCAATTCTTTCTCATACCGAATGTAGGTCATGGTGGCAGGGACTTTAACTTCCTTGTCGTAATTCGCTTGCATATTGTCAATCTGCGCCTGGTCTGCCACAATATGGACCGTAGGAATCTGATCTGCAGGATGCAGGTCTGACTCAATGCGCTGGATCTCGGGCACAGGCTCGAGCACGGCCGGCAGCGTCTTGAGGGGCTTAGTTGTCCAAGTACGGTTAAAAAACTCATTGGGAGTCGCGCCGTTTTGAATTGACGGGGATCGGTCTACTATCTCGCGTGTGTCGCAGCTCTGACCGCTGCAGAGAGCATAGTGGTAGTTTTGTTGGGGAGCGGGCGCGCTTCCGCTGTGTAGAATGGCAGTGTCAGACGAAGGTTGCAGAGGGTAATTTTTGCCGTCGACCACGACTGCAACAGATTCGCCCGCTTTGGTCAGGGCAATAACATTGTAGGTGGCCTGGTTTTGGGCCAAGGCCAAGCAAGCCGTGGCAAGAAGCGCAATAAGAACTACAGAACAAGGCATTAGTGTCTCTGTGAAAGGCTGCTACGTCCGTAAACGTAGCTCAGGTGTATCTATATACATACCTTGGGATAGAGAACCCCAGCTATGCGCCATTGTTTTGGTTTTTTCTAATTTATGTGGGCACCGACGAGAGGGATTGCTGGGTCGTTGCCTTTATAAAGGTTTGAAATGTATTATTCTGCAGTGTGTTGCCCTGACACGGGGTTCCAAAAGAAGCGCTCGTGCTGCTGACTGCATCTCTCATACGCTCAGCTCATTATATATTGGTGAGCAACAAAGGAGTTCATACCTTGCATAACGTGCCGACCACTGGTTGTATTCACCCAGCATTCATAATAATAGGTCGTGGCTGGATAGATGTGACACAGTTAAACTTTATTAGATTCTCAATTCCATTCAAATGATCAGATTTTTAATGCTTTATTCAATTTTGTGCTAAGAGCAACCCAGGATAAAGACATGTGCTTCAAGTATGTATCTGCAATAAAAAAAATAGAGAGAACATGTGCGGAAAAGAAGAGACAGAGAGAGGCAGAAAGAGAGAGAGAGCTTGTGTTTGTGTGTGTTTGTGTATAGATGGAAGGGTCTTTTTTTTTCTTGGGATCTAATAGGGGCGATAATGGTGCTGGTTCCGAGAGTTGGATGGATGCAAGGAGCCACCGCCGCTGCCGCCACTACTAGGGCTCCCGCTGTGGTAGTGATCACGGCTGCTACGGCTGCTGTAGTCCGACCGATGGTGGTGGTCGCGATGGTCCCGGTGGTCTCTGTCGCGCTCGTGTCGTCGACTGTCACCACGCGACCTTCTGTCGTGACTCCGCTCGTCCTCGTCCGGATAGTCGGCACCATCATGGCTTTGCTGCTGGTATCCCTCTTCGGATTCACCTTGGCCTCCTTGACGGCCACTGTAGGGCGCATTATAGGCTCCACCACCGCCTCCTCCACCTCCACCACCGCGACCTGCACCACCACCAGCATTGTTATAATAAGCGGCAGGCATGTTGGGGTAACCGCCAAAGTTGCCGTACATGTTGCCGTACATGTTGTTGCCAAAGTTGCCATATCCGCGGCCAGCGGCCGCCATAGCCGCCGGCATGTTCATCCCACCGGCGTAAGATGCTGCGCCCGCATATCGTCTGTTTGGCATGTAGCCTCCACCCCTTTTCTGGCCGCCAAATAGGTTCATCATTCCCTGCTGCTGCTGCTGCTGTTTATGCTTTGGCATTGCCTTCTTGACTTCAACCTAAGTATGTATGGTTTACACATGAAGATCAGTGTCTACGCGCGAAAGATATGGACAAAATAGGAGAAGGGGAAGGGGGGAGAAGGCGGGTAATAGGAGATAGGTTCTTACAGGTTTGTCTTTGATGACGAGGTTAGGCTCGTTCATGGCTTCCTCGACGCCTTGGCTGGTCTCAAAGGTGATAAAGCCAAAGCCGCGTGGCCGACCAGTCTCCCGATCAATCATGAGCGTAGCGTCGATAACCTTGCCGAACCGGGAGAAGTAGTCCCTAAATTCGTCTTCATTCACTTCGCTCGAGATGCCGCCCACAAAGATCTTTTCAGTTCTCTCCTGCTCCTCTCGCGGGATGGCTCTCTTGGGGTCAATCTACAAGGTTTGGTAATGGCGATTGTCAATAAAGGGACCAAGTTATATTTTAAGTTACTGGAATAGGGATATATAACTTACCCGCTTGTCGTCCAAGTAGTGATCTTCACTGACGATCTTGTCAATGACACTCGGATCGGTCATGGTCAGAAAACCAAAACCGCGCGATCGGCCTGTGGCAACGTCGCGCATAACTACGCAGTCGGTCACTTCACCGTATTTCGAAAAGTATTCGCGTAGAGTTTCTAAGTAAGGCAAGGAAATACACCATCGCATTTTATAATAAAAGTGTGTAAGTTGCATGTTGTCGTTCTTCAAGTCTTGTGCTTAAAGTCTTACCATCCGTGGTTTCCCAATTGAGACCTCCAATAAACATTTTTCTATGGAATCATTTGTATTTGCAAAAAGCAAGCAAGAAAGATTGAAATAAAGAAGAAAAAAGGTATGGATTAACTTTTCTGTTCGCTACCTTGGAAATACCTAGTTTGATTTGCCTATCTCTTTTCTTTTGTTCTCTCTCTTTGCTAACTGCAAACACTACCCTCTTTGTGTGCTAAAGAAACGCATCATATCCAGAAACTTACCCTTCATCCTGGTTGGCTGCGCTCGCAACTGAAGGTGATCGATGCGACTCGTCTTCACTGTTGTTGCCGTTGTTGTTGCTCTGGTTGTTGCTGTTTTGCGAGTTCATACCACCCATATTCATACCCGTATACTGCTGTTGCATACGCATCTGCTGTTGCATCATTTGCTGGAACTGGTAAGGATTGCTCATTTGGAAACGCTGAAACATGGCGTATGGATTCTGGAAACCCCAAGCGCCCATCATGGCTTGATTCTGAGGATTGTTCATAAATTCCATCATGTTTTGCATTTGCTGTGGCTGCATTTGTTGCTGTGGTGAAGCCTGAGATTCATTACTCTGGTCGTGGTAATCCGCGTCATTGGTTGGATGGTACGCAGATTCACTGTTGTTTTGTTCTTGCGATGTGTCCTTTTCTTGCTCAGTTGGAGACGTATCCTTGGCTTCTTCAGCATAAATGTCAGTCTTTGAGTAGTCGTCGTCTTTGTCCGCACTAAAGACGTTGTACAATTCGTCGTCAAAATCAGCCATTGAAGAAAGAAAAGACTGAGGAAAGAAAGGGTGAGGGAAAAAAGTGAGCGCCTGAGCAAAATAGCAGAGCTGAGAAGGAAATAAATAGCCAGCCAGCCCCATTTCCAAGTCGAGCTGACTTATTCATATTATCATGTCTCTATTTTTCCCTTGCCTTTGTATGGCGGTTTTTCACAAGACTGTCACACAGCGGATTATGCGTTGTCTGCTACTCCGTATGATAGATAGCATTGCTAAGTAGTCATATAGACAAGATATCTACTCTAAGAATATGCAATAAGGTCAACGGCTTGATCAGAAAGGAAACCTCCATGAGTCACATCAAAAAATCAGGTACATACACATCTACGGCAGTAAAAACAAAAACGTCACATAGTGACAATGATACATAGAGCAATGTATCATTAGTTCATGTACTTCTTTTAAGAAAGTGCACAGGCCAAACTCATCGAAAGACCTTTACCCTCTTTTGGGATTGCATACTTCTTTCTTGTACGATCAAATCAGCCCCGTTTCGCGTAAAGATCTCTCATTTTTTTCAGCTGCCGCACGCTTTTCTGCTTCCCCTCTCCTTTTACTACTCCCCAACCCTTTCTCTGTTACTTCCTCTTTTTTTCCTCATGCAGTCCATTGCTTCGTCTGCCTCACGCTTACGTGTAGGAGCTCGTGTCCTGAGAGCCGTCGCAGCCACGTCAACCACCGCCCAACTGCGCGCTTCGCCTGCCTTGGCCCTTCGCGCGCCTGCTCTCGCTTTCGCCCGTTCTTATGCTTCCGATCAGAAAGTCGTTGCTTACACGGTTGACAAGTTCCCTGGCTATACGCGCGACGACTCATTCAAGAAGGTATACGACCTGTATTTGCCATGAACCAGAAGCTCATTGCTATATTCTATCCTAGTTGAACGAGAAAGACGTCGAATACTTTCGCTCGATTGTGGGTGACAATGGACTCATTTACAACAATGAGGACGATTTGTTCGCGTACAACACGGATTGGATGAACAAGTTCCGCGGCAAGTCGCAGCTGGTCCTCAAGCCCAAGACGACCCAGCAGGTGTCTGATATCCTGCGTTACTGCAATGACCAGCGGTAAAAGGAGAAAAGCAGTGCGTGTATGAATGGCTGAACCTTAATTTACGATAGATTGGCCGTCGTTCCTCAGGGTGGCAACACCGGTCTTGTCGGTGGTTCCGTCCCTGTCTTTGACGAGATTGTCCTCAACCTTCAGGGCATGAACCGCATCCGTGGTTTCGACAGCGTCTCTGGTAAAGAAAAAGAAAACGCAGACCGCAACCCCTTTCGTTCGTTCTCACGCTCTCTGCTCGCTTAACGAAAATAAGGTATTCTCACCGCCGATGCCGGCTGCGTTCTCGAGGTCTTGGACAACTGGCTTGCCGAGAAAGGTTACATGATGCCCTTGGATCTCGGTGCCAAGGGAAGGTAAAAAGAGATACGCTTCCATGGTGATGTGTGCTGATAAGACGGCATTAGCTGCCACATTGGTGGTAACATTGCCACCAACGCCGGTGGTCTGCGTCTCCTTCGTTACGGCTCGCTCCACGGCACTGTCTTGGGTCTCGAGGTGGTATGTATCCACGGGAATTTCATTAGGTAATGGTAATTCATCTCCGCGTCTTAGGTTCTTCCCGACGGCACCATCCTCGACAATATGTCCACGTTGCGCAAGGACAACACCGGTACTATCTATTGTAAAAAGGGTAAAAGAAGGGCCGCTCATGCTTTTGCATACAGGCTATGATTTGAAGCAGCTTTTTATCGGCTCCGAAGGTACGATCGGTGTTATCACCGGCGTCTCCATCCTGACCCCTCACCGCTCCAAGGTAACGTGGCAGAAGACAATAAAGGGAATAGGGTAACCGACCGCTCGGTTTAGGCTGTCAACGTTGCCCTCTTGGGTCTCAACTCCTTTGAGGATGTCCAAAAGGCGTTCAAGCATTCGCGCATTGAACTGTCTGAGATTCTGTCTGGTAAGTCAGACAGATATTTGACATCAAGTCATTTAATGCGATGCAATAGCTTTCGAGTTCTGGGATATCAATGCTCTGCAGATGTTCAAGAAGCACGCCACACCCAAGGCGGTCATGGAGAATGAATATCCTTTCTATGTCCTGATTGAAACGAGCGGCTCCAACAAGGACCATGACGACGAGGTAAAATCCGGACTTGTATTTGAAACAATCAACCTAACCTTTCTCCTTTCGATTAGAAACTCACGACGTACTTGGAAAACATGATGACCGACGGTGTGGCCGAGGATGGTGTGGTGGCGCAGGATGAGACCCAGATCCGGAGTCTCTGGAGCTTACGTGAGGGTTTCACCGAGGCATTGGGTAAGGAGCCAGCCGTGTACAAGTACGATATCTCGATGCCTGTACCCAAGATCTATGAATGCGTCGAGGACATGCGCCAGCACCTGAAGGACGGTGGCGTCTTTGGTGCCGAGGATTCGCCAGTGACGGATGTTGTCGCGTATGGTCACGTTGGTGATGGTAACCTCCATCTGAACATTGCTGCCCAGCGCCTCGACAAGAAGACGGCCGAGCTGATTGAGCCTTATCTTTTTGAATGGGTTTGTAAGTATAAATATAAAACGGATATATCATGGGTCTTGAAGCTAAGAGAGTATGATAGCCAACCACCAGGGCTCCATCAGTGCGGAACACGGCCTGGGTGTGGCCAAGAATGAATTCCTGGGCTATTCCAAGTCGCCCGTCATGATCCAGCTCATGAAGAATTTCAAGAAGATGCTCGATCCCAACGGCATCCTGAACCCTTACAAGGTAAGCCAACTTGAAAAATGCATTATTTTTAGCTAACTGTTGGAATGTAGTACCTGCCCACCCACTAAATATGTACAAAATGTAAAACTCGCACAATAAACAAAACCAGGTAGAACAATCCACATGTTATCATACCGCTTTATGTGTCGTCATTAGAGGATCCAGCTCCAAATATTCTAGCACAAATGTTCGAAACATGGCGGCAAAGTTACGCACCACAGGAGGATCGATGCAGTCGGCGTTATCCTTGAATTACAAGTGTTAATTTTTCGAATACATGTGCTCGAGGGTTCACTTACCGCTTCTTTGTGCCAAACAGTGGGGAAAGGGCTAGGCATGATATGAAGGATATTGACGCCACGACGAAGAAAGGGGATGTGATCGTCGGACGTGGCGTGACTGTTGTAGGTTTGAACAGAGTGCGGATCAAAGAAGGGTTCAAGGGGTAAGTCGGATTTGGTGGAGACGGTTTCGAATAGGCTAAGTTTGCGCATGCGGTTTTCAATATTGTGGAGTCCTTTAAAAAGGGAGTCTGTTGCACGGAAATAATTGGGGATGGAAGGATTCGGGGTGCCCAGCAGATCGAGTAGGATGAGTGCGTTAACACGGTCGAGAATATTTTCGCTTTTGACGGTTTTGGGCGTAGTGGTGCTAATACGATCTGATAATGTTGCTTCCCATCTTTGAGCCAGATGTCTTTTTTCAATGATAGAACAAATTCAGTTTCCGGATTCTCCAATGTGTCCTGTGTGCTACTTGTCTTGCATACCTGGAGCCATAAGTAGAATCGGTATCTGACCAATTCACAAAAGCCTCTTCACCATCAAAAAAGATGATCTGCAAGGTGTTCGAGGACTCCTGCGCTGCAGGGGTTTCGAGGACGCTATTGAGTGCAGATGCGACATCGAGTAGGATGGCACAAGGAGCAGCCGAGTCAGTGGCACCAATAAAGTCAAAGTCAGGAAAGTATTTCGAGTCGAAATGGGCAGAGAGGACGAGTCTGCCAGGAGCCAGCGGGTTTTTAGTGACGATGACATTAGTAAACGGTTTGACGCCATATGGCGTGGTATCATTGAAGCTGTCGAGTTCAACGTGCCAGCCCAGTGCCTGAAAATAGTCAATGATATGGCTACGCACACGCTCGTTGCCTGGGGTGCCAGACACACGCGGCACAAGAAACGGTTTGAGTAGCTCGCCTTCAGGTGTCAAGTCATTCGGTGACTCGAAATGGGTTGCTCGCTTCAAAGCTTCATCAGACAATTCCTTGTATCCAAATACTGTGCTTGCAATGAGACACCAAAATAAGAGCCACCGCATCGTCCTTTTCTCCTTTCTTCTGCTTTTGCAAGAAAAAAGTGAAAGGAAAAGAAGAATGGAAAATCGTATGCAAAAATCAATTCGGCGGTGCGTTTAACTTGCTAGCCTGGGGATTCATTTTGGTACGTACAAAGATAAGGCAGGGCTTCTCGCTGACTCGTATATACAGCATACATACAGAATACATGCGCCTTGTGATGTATAATTCCGTATCCAAATGGTATAGAGCGGGACTGTCCATGATAGATAAAGTACTAGACAAAGTACTCGTTTATTGATATCAACCGTAGGATTAGGATGGCATGGTGTTGTGCCACCAAGGAATACTGCAAGACTTGCCTTATACTTGTGAGGCTGCCTTTCTTCTGTGGTAATTCTGTTTATTATATGAAATGTGCTTTCTCAGACAACTAAAAGGGAAACGAATACGATGGAACGGTTTGCTAGCAGCTGGGTTTGCCGCCTTCCTTTACCTTTTACCTATCCTTTTTCTGATTTCACCAAGATCCTCGCTCAAATCAATACACCCCGGAAAAATAGTTCTACTGAAACAGATAGCAAGTCAATGACAGTCTAGGATATTCTCTGGTCAAGGACAGAAAAAAGTATCGCAATGCAGAAATTGTGTACTGAGAAGCTTTCACCATAAATCATGAAATAGAAGCAGCGAAACCAGCACAAAATGCGCACACACTGCATTTAGCGGCGGTTGCTCCGATCGGCCGCGATTTCTTTTCTTCCTTTCCCCTGTCAACAAAAGTCATGCAGCATTTACGACTTGTACGCTATGCTTCCTCTTGCTGCCATTCCAAAAAATCTGTCACGCCTCGTTTGACATCGCTCGCCTTTTGGAAGGACCCCACGACATGGCAGCGTACGCGCATCAACACACTTAGGTATTTCCATAATCTGAGTCTCCCCTTTTTGCTTGTCTGATATGTTCCATGCAGATGTCTGGTGGGATGCACGACAGGCGATTTTTCGGCCATGTGGTATATGCAGCTTTACCATCCAGACGTGTCACCGGCTCTTAACGCTGCCGTCGCCATGGTAAGCTGCTGCAATAATGTTATAAAATTGAATAGAATTAGATAACATGACACGAGGGAAAATAGGCCACCGGACTGTCGACGTCACTCGCGCTTGAAACTGTACTTTTGAAACGGACCTTGCAAATCCCATACGGCAAGGCGTTCAGCACGGCGATGGGAATGAGTTTTACGAGCATGCTGGCGATGGAGTTGGCAGAAAATGTAGTGGACTGGCACATGACGGGGGGCCAAGTCATGCTGAGCGATCCCAAGTTTTGGTTTGCTGCGGTAGTGAGCATGGGCGCAGGATATATTGTCCCTCTGCCATACAACTATTGGCGACTGCGGGCCTTAGGAAAAGCGTGTCATTGATTGATTTTACTTTAAATAAAGCAAGTGGGAAGGAGTCGTGGCTGAGTTTTTCTCTTCCTTTTGCTTTATTCAATATGGTGGCTATGGTACAATCCGCAGGAATTCAACGAATGCCCTCCCATGATTCACTGATTTCTCGCGTTTTATCTTTATATTAGAAACTTACCCTCAAGACGCTCCAGCAGAAGCAGTTTCAGCTGGAAGTCGATAGCGCTGACACAGTCGGTATCCTCTTCTTTAGAATTGCGTCACGTACTCACGCTCAGGCCCTCGCTCCTGCCTTCCCATTAGGTCCTCGCTGTGAAGCAGAAAATTCAAGACCAAGAAGGTCATGCGGTTGAGAACCAGAAGCTCATTTTCTCAGGTACACTTGGCCCCTTCAAAAGAAGAAGAACAAGCCCATCCTGATCATTATTAATTCGTTGGCTTGATCTAGGCAAGATTCTACCCAACGATAAGGTAGTGGAGGAATGCCAGATTGGCGAGAAGGACTTTTTAGTCTTGATGGTGTCCAAGGTAAGCCGACACTGGCTTATATGATTGAGGATATCAACAGTTGTACCATGGTAGCCTAAGGCTTCGTCAGCCGCGGCTGCAAGCGCATCCAAGAAAGAGACACCGAAAGAAACGAAGGCGGAAGAGCCCACAGCCGAGCAACCACAACAGCAGCAGGCACCCCAGCCTGCTCCGACGACCCCCGCCACGACGACGACCACTCCAGCTGCACCCGCTCAAGCATCAGAAGAGACGCGCGGCACCTCGTCTGATGGTTTAGGCAAGTCCAAATCCTGCTTGGCGATTGGATGAATTCCATTGACCCGCTCATGCCTCTCCTCCCTTTTTTCATTTCATTTTATACAGTCACCGGCAGCCAACTCGAGAGTGTCATCCAAAACATGATGGAAATGGGCTTCGAACGCGAACAGATCAAGCGGGCCCTGCGTGCGAGCTACAACAACCCGGACAGAGCCGTCGAATACCTGTTCAATGTAAGTGGTCATCCATATCCTTTATCCACTCGATCTTAATGGTAACCATAGGGCATACCCGAGAACATTCTTCAAGAGATGCAAGCGAACGAGCAGCAGCGCCAGGCGCCCCAGCAGGAAGCCCAGTCGCCCACCGGCCAAGAGCAGCCTGCTCCCGCGACTGGTGCGACTACCTCGCCCGGTGCGGCTACCTCGCCCGGTTCAGGTACAAAGAAAAAGAGAAAACCATGATTCATCACCGTTCTGATCTCCTTGAATAGAGCATCAAAATCTGTTCACGGCCGCCCAGCAACAACAGCAGCAACAGCACCAACAGCAACAGCAACCTGCTGCAGGTAGCGTTGACTTTTCTCAGCTGCGGGGCACACCTCACTTCCAACAGCTGCGACAACTTGTCCAGAGCAACCCGGCACTACTGCAGCCGTTGCTCCAGCAGCTGGGCCAGAGCAACCCTGAGGTACTTCGTCTGATCAATGCCGATCCTCAAGGCTTTCTCCAGATGCTCATGGAGGGCGGTGAAGACGACGAGGGTGCCATGCCCCCCGGTTCGCACGTTATTCAGGTACATTCGCATTCACGTTGTGTGCATTCTTTTTGCTCATACTTGTTTATCATTTAAAGGTGACTGAAGAGGAGAAGGCAGCCATTGATCGGGTAAGTCATTTCATCATAAACGGACAAGGACAAAAATGGCTGATTCATGTGGACTCTTTAGCTGGAAGCGCTGGGATTCGAGAGAGGCTTGGCCATTGAAGCTTACTTTGCGTGCGACAAGAACGAAGGTAACAGAAAACAAAAAAAAAAAAAAGAAAAATAGAGATTTTTCTTTTGTAAGACATGAATGTGTGATCTCTAACTTTCTTTTTTGTTTATTAGAATTGGCAGCGAACTATCTGTTCGAGAACGGACAAAACTTTGATTAGTTATAAACAGCAAGGAACGTATTTTCCCTTTTATCTCTCTATCAGGATAACCCGCTTCTTTTTTTTTTACATTTACAAACTTTTTTTTTCTCTTACATTTCTTTATTGGTGGATAGAGAGCTGAATATGTTAATGTCAAGTGTGGCGTAGGACAGAGAGCAAACGAGCGAAAGAGAAGATAGAAATGGGAAGAAGGAAGCGCGTGAACTTTTTTTTTGGGGTGGAGTTACGAGGAAGAAGGGAAAGTGTAAATATGAGAGAAACAGTGAGCGTGAGCGTGGCACATACACAGACAGACAATATATACACAGTAATAATAATAGTAATAATAAAAAGACAGACTTACACACACACGGAACATATACACACACACACAAAGTAAGCCGGATTTCTTTCTCAGACAAGAACAAGAGTGAGTGAGAGACGCGCGCGCTTTGATGTCTTGTCCTTTACTTCCCCCCACCTTTTTGGGCCTTCCCCAGTTATTATCGCTTGCGACCAACTCTCCCGAGATTCAACAAAACGAATCCGGTATGCAACGATGGACGAGAACTCCCAAGTCATTTCAGGGTCAGATGAATCAAGCTTTCCTGGTTCGCGGCGTTTGAGCAGTGGAGGGAATCTCAAGAGGAACAAAGTCAGTCGAGCATGCGACGAATGTCGTAAAAGAAAGGTACGTCGTGCTCTCCCTTTTGTTATCTTCTTTTTGGCGCTGTCTGCATATATCTGTCTATGCGCAACCGATCCCTTTTGCTCGTTAACGACTCGTCAAGTTTCACTGAGACTGATTGTTGACAACTCAGCAAAAAAAAATATCATACTTGACCCCACAATAAGGTTCACCGTTACTGAATACGAGAGTTAGGTACGTTGCGACGGTGCTCAACCTTGTGCCCGTTGCCAGCGCTCCGGTTCCGACTGCGTTTTTGCCAAAGTCCCTCCCAAACGAGGTCCGCCCAAGCAGTATGTCGAGACACTTGAGCCCAGGCTGCGCGCTGTCGAGCAGGTTCTCGAGATGCTTCAAGACGAACCCGTCTTCGAGCCCCAACAGCAACAGCAACATCACCAGAAAATACAACAGCAGCAGCAACAGCAGCAACAGCAGCAACAGCAGCAACAGCAACAACACCAACACCCTCGCGCACGAAGCCAGTCGGCGAGCATGATTAGCAGCAGTAGCAATAGTAGCGTCTCTGACAGTCTCGCCGTGGGTGAGATGGGGCAGGGTCTGTATGCCCTGGATCTTCCCACTCGAGCCGACTATATATTCTCAGCCTCTTCACCTTCCTCCTCCTCTTCTTCTTCTTTGTCTGACGCTCATCCCGTCTCCTATGCCGACCTGACCGAACCGCCGCAACCAAAATTACATCCTCACGTTATCAACGCCACTGCGATTCATGCTGATCTCATTCACCTCTATTTCAACAAGATCCATCCGTACCTCCCCATCCTGCATAAACATACCTTCTACAAACAGCTCGAAGCCGGTCCGCGCATTCTCCTTCTCAATGCCATCTACGCCGTCGCCTCGCAATGGACCCAATCACCCCGTGACAGCCCTCACCCGCCCGGCTGGGCCTACTACCAGACCGCATTCAGCTTGATCGATATTTATACAGACGTGCCACGCCTCTCCACCATCCAGGCCCTACTTTTGCTTGTCAAGTACCAGGAATACGTCCGTCGCCCGGGTTACTTTTGGCGCACGCGGATCTACCTCCAACTCTGCATCCGCATGTGCAAAGACCTCGGTCTCGAGCGCTCATTTCCCATGGATGCCATCCTCGCTGAGCAGCGCAAACGCACCTTTTGGGCCGTCTATGCCCACGATGTTTTGATGAGGTAATTAACCCGCACAGGTCATGCATGGCGACATCATTTACTCACCTTCTTTTTCTCTTTCTCCTTGGCAGCACTGAGCTGGGCTCTGCGCCGCATTTCACAGAGCAGGATTGCACGGTAGACTACCCAGAGTCGCTTGACGACGAACATGATTTCCGCTGCACAGCCAAGCTCGTCCACCTCCACGGCAGCATTCTCCAGTTTGCCCGAAGAAAGTATGACCATACCGCCAAAGAGGACGAAGGCCGCACGTTGCGCACGCTACAGCAGCGCCTGGAGGAGATTGCAGGCTCGATCAAGCCCATGGGCCACAGCAGCGCATCCTTTCAGTTTATGCTCTTGCACCTCTCGACCATCCTGTTGCACCGGCCTTACACGCTGGACAATGAGTCGAGTGCCTCTCAGGAACGCTGCACCGACTCAGCTTCGGCCATTACCCATATCGCCGAGACGCTCTTGCAAACGGGTGGCATGGAGTGCATGTATTATCCTATCCGCGGCATCCAACATACCATCCACTGCCTCTCCGCCGCCATCACCGTCCACCGCTGCTTGTCCGATATTCAGGGTCACAAGGAAGCCTGCCAAAAGTCGCTTGCGGTGATGCGCCAGCTTCTCGGCCGCACCCCTGCTATTGAACTCGATTGTAATCAACCGATGAGCATGCTGAGCCCGGCCGTGGCGGCGATGGATGACCTCGCTATCGCGACGTCCCAGTCCTCTCCTCTACTGAACCAGAATACGGCCATGGTCCGGACCAAAACGCGTCGCACCAGCGCAACCCCAGCCTACACTACCGCCTCCTCCTCCTCAACTGCGGCGCCGACGACGACTTCCGCGAAACGGAGATCGCGCGCTGCGTCCCACCTCGGCACCGCCACAACGCCGATGGATCCTATGCAGACCCATCCACGTATGCGCATGAGCTATGCCGACCCATCATCACTCTATAGTCCCCAGAGCTACTCCCAACCCCCGTCGCCGACTACAGGGTACTTCATGGGATCCAGTGGCAGTCCGTTCTACAAGCAGGCCCTCTACAGCAGCTCTGCTGCGGCGGCGGCGGCAGCGGCAGCGGCAGCGGCGGCGGCGGCGGCTCAACAGCAGCAGCCCCAGCAACAACCACAGCAGCTGCAACAGTATGAGCCGTTCCCACAGCAACCCCAATACCAACCGCAGCAATACACCCTCCAAACCCCAACTATACAGCAACCACAGAACGAACACCAGCATTCTCAATACCAATATCAGCAACGCCAGGCGCTGAGTCCAACGCGTACATCTTCAACGCCGCGCCAACCGCCGACGACGACGCCTCTCTCGCCCGTCAATAACCGCCGGCACACCATCTCAGGCGCCAACATGGACCGGTTTCAGCTGCAATACAGCGGTGCGACCGACATGTTGATCGATAGCCCGATGGATCCCGCCTTGCCGGATCCTCCTGCAGGCTCGATGATGGAACTGCTCATGAACCAGTCCATGCCATGGGATCCTTCTTCTAGTGTGCCTTCATATCCACCGCATCCATGATTGATTAAAAAAAGATGTGCTTCGTTTTTTTTTATAAAAAAAAAAGTCAAAAGAGATGATCCCCGCATTGCTCGCCTATGACTAGTAGAGTACAAAGATGAATGCAAGACAAACGGTATTGTTAAAAAGAGGACACAAAAAGGTAATATGTGAAGTAATAAGCGGGATGGGGGGGGGTTTCGTATGTAATGATGGATGGAAAGGAAAGACAAACGTCCGTTGTTCGTTTATCGTGGATTTTGGTAGGGCGAGCGAATGGGGTGAGCACCCTGTGAGACGGGATAGGCGCCTTGGTTGGCATAACCTGGTGGTGCTGGTTGGCGCCGTTGTTGATATGGGTTGTTGACGGGCCCGCCAGAGGGCATGGGGAGCTGGGGAGAGGTATGATAGGACGGTGCGGGACTGTAGGGCACACGACCGGCGTTGTACGGCACAGGCCCGGTGTTCATGGGCCCACGCGGGCCTGACAGAGTAGGAGAGGGTGCGGGGAAGGCTTCGGATTTGGGTCGGAAGGTGGGGACGTAGCCGCCCGATCCGGCCTTGACGGGGGCCTCCTTGGACGGATCAAAGTAGTGGTGAACCGGGTTTTGCTGCAAAGACGACAGATCGGATTCGGTATCGTCGTCAATGTCGTCGTAGGATGAGTAGTGCGCGTTGCCGTTGTGGACAGGGCCCAGCTCGCGCAACTTGCGGTCGCGACGGCGGACGGAGCGGATGCGGCGCCGCTCAAAGTCCTCCCAGCGGCGCAGGGGCACCTTGGACGGATCAAACACGCCCTCTCTATTGCCATGATGCTCCCCCTTGGTCTCGCCCGTGACCTTGCGCGTCTCTCCCCATGAAAAGTCGTCAAAGTGCCAGAACGAATACACGGGAAGAACAAAGTTCCAGATCGGCAGCGCAAATAGATAGATGATCATCCAGCCCAGGTAGACCCACTTGCGGGTCGTGATCAAGATCAGGAACGCGGGCGAGAACAGGACGATGATGAGCAGGATCAGGGGCACGGCGACAGTAAAGCTCGTGATATGTGTCTTGGCCATCGAGGAAATCAAGACCACCGTCAAAATGATGGCGACAGGAAGCGTCAGGGTGCCGATCAGATCCATGAGAACGACGAACTGCATCGAGAAGCAAAAGGTACCGCACAAGTTGCGCACCAAGACAAGCTCAAACAGGTTGTGGATGGTTGAATTGATCCAGCGGCGGCGCTGTGAGAGCAGAACCATGAACTCATCAGGCACGATCGTCTTGCAGATCGCGTGCGGCGTAAAAACCATTTTTCTGTACGGAAAGTTGCGCAGCATGAGCGTCGTCAAAAATCGATCTTCACCGAGCAAAAGGAGGTTCTTTTGGTGGAGGGTAGTGACGGTGTTTTGCGAGTATTCCTGAACAATCTCAGGTTTGGTAATGATCGGCACCCAGTCGCCGTCGCCCTTGCGTGCCTTTAGTCGATACATGCAGAAACAGCCAGGTAAACAGGTGACACCACCAAAGACGGATTCGAACCCCTTGGCCATGTGATGCGAGATAAAGTACTCGTAAACCTGGATAGCAGACACCCACGAGGCACGCTTGTTGGCAATCTTGGTCTCACCGCACAGACCCATGATCAGGTTATCGTTCGCCATGCAGTTCACAAGCAGCCGAAGGGAAGTCTCATACACCTTTGTATCTGCATCCACCTGTAGCAAAAAGTGGTAAGTGATTGGCTCGAATCTATTATTAGTAACGCATTACCATGAGGACGAGTTCAAAGTAGTCAGGCGTCTTGTTCATCAAATAGGTGATCTTTCGAAACAGTTCATAATCGAGTGGTGTCATGCGGTCGTTATAGGTGACTCGACTGAAAAAGTTCATGAGGATCAACTGTGAGTCGCGCTTGCCACGGTTGCCGGCCTTGGCCTTGCCCTCTTCGTCGGGGTTGCCGCATTTGACTACGAGGATCATTGGGACCTTGTGGCCTTTGCAGACTAAAAATTGCCAGTGTTGTGTGAGCCTAAATATGAAATCTGAGGGGTTCAATTAATTATCAGGCACTAACCATAATGGCCGGCATAGACCTTGGCACGGTTGTACTGCTTGGCACCGTCCGCGACTGCAAGGTAGGGCATCGCCTCGGGGGTCTTGAACTCGGGCTTGTCAAAGGTGATCAAGGACAAGCAGACGTCCGGGGTCGACATGGACTCGCCACTGCCGGTGATCATACCGTCTGCGATCAGGAACAGGAGTTTGCGGTGATCTGGGTACTGAGTGCGCGAGAGCGACTCGACCGTGGCTCGGATGCCTTCTAGACCTTCCGAGTAACACGTAATGAGCAAGACGGTAAAGAGGTCGTTGCCGACCTCGGCCACAAAAGCGCTGGTGGTGCTGGTCATGCTCGCACCCGAGTCGACGCGCTTGATGGGCTGCTTAATATCCGACATCTCCATTGCGTTGCCTCCCTTGGGCAGCTGCCGCTGGCCCGAGTAGCGACCGATCGGGGCGGGGGTGCGGGACATCTTCCAGGACAAGAACCAGGCAAAGATGATGGCCATGAAGAAACGGGCCAGCACGACTGAAAGCACGACCGCGAGGGCGAAAAACAGAACAATCGAAGCCACCACGCATCCCGGGGTCTGCTTGTCAATATGGCCAGCCGTGTACTTTTGGACGAGGCAGTTCATGGCCGCGCGTAGCTCTGGCTTGCGAAAGAACTGCTTAGTGCCATCTCGACCGCCCTCGGCGAAGTTGCTGCCGAGGATGGAGCGAATGACCATATCGAGTTCATCGCCACTGATAGGATTCGGGTTGGCCGCGATATAAGGACCCATGTTAAGCACGTTGCCGTCGAGGACAAAAAAGTGAGTGAGATTCGTGCCTGCGAGTTGCTCCCAGTCGTATCCGACCATGCGCGTCGTATTTTCGATATCCAGCTTTTGAAACGTCGCTGGGGATAATGCACCGAGTTTGCAGCCGTTGTAACCATTGTTACTGCTGCAGACATCAAAGGTGACGGCCTTGAACTGGGAGGCAACCGGGTTGCCCGTGTCAGAGCAAGCAGCGATATTACTGCCATGCTTAAAGTAATTTGTCACGTCTGTACCAGGCACGTCTGCAATCGTGTAGAAGTCGATATTGTCCTGGACCTTGTAGTTGGTAATGTTGAACTGCCATCCGGCGATGCCCAGGAGATCAGCTTAATAAATTAATATGAGGGTTGGTTGGCTGCTATGATATGCGATATTTAATATAATAGACATACCACTATTAAGGGAATCATTAAAAGAAGCATAATTAGCCTGGTTATTAGACTGGTCGGAGGGGCACATGACAGAACTGAGGCCGATCGTGATGAAAGCGACGAGACCGCCCATGCATGCAATAATGAAGCACAAGGTCATTTTCTCGCGCCAGGCTTGCTGGACACCTGGGTCCCTCTTACCCATGGCTCTCAATATGGGCGGGACAGCCCAAAAGGTCACGATACGGGACAAGAGGACCCACGGGTCGAACCAGCTTTGGTGTGTCGTGGGTTTACCCGTCAGAAGAGGGGCAGGTTCTTGGTATCGATCGGGTCGGATTAGAGTGCGACCTCGCTGTATGTTTTGGCTGGCATTGGCGATACTGTTGCCTCCGGGAGCCATGCGTCGTGTGGGTGCTCTCCCGAGTGTGGTTGGGCGTCGCCCAAGGGCGGTGGAGGTCGAGTATGCTTGATTAGTTTGTCCAGGTACACCGCCACCTGCGGCATGGCTGTAGCGGACTCCAGCTCCAGAAGGGGGTGGCATCAGGATATATATGTGCGTTTATGGAGACAAGAAGATAGGTTGTATCTCGACCGAGATTCGATGGATGGTTTAAGACTAAAATAATAGTAGGTAGCGCTATAGTAATAATAGTAAATAACAAAAAGAGAGAGGTAAGAGTAGAAAAAGATATGTTAGGGGAAGTGGGATCTTGAGGATATGTAGTAAGGATCAGGAAGGGGTTTTGTTGGAGAAGGGGAAAACGAACGGTACGTTAATCAATCAAAAAAAAAAAAAAGAAGGGGACCATAAGTTACTTTCTTG
>VAFG01000272.1:126867-159593 GCA_013461545.1 Syncephalastrum contaminatum
GTGAATAATAATAATGGAGGGTTGCACGCAGATCATTTGTACGTTTACTTTTTGTTGCCTTCTTTGTTTTTCGCTTTTTAGACATTTGTACGACTTGAGCCAGCCAAACGTAGATCGCATCTTAAACACCCGCCTGCTGCTTTATTCCACTCAACTTGACCAAATACTCCTCGCGCGTCGTGCCACTGCGCACCGGCGCCTTGTTGGTGCAGTAAAGCTGTTCGCCTATCGCTTCTGCCACTGCGGTCTATATTTTCAAAAAAGAAAAATAATACAATCCCCTTTTTGTCAATAACTTCCCTTATTTGCTTTTTAGTAAACCTTCTTTTCTCACTCACCCGTTCATTATAGTATACGACCGCCTGCCATGCCTCCTCTTCTGCATTTCGTACCGCCATCGAATAGGCGTTCCGCCGGGCCGGCGTTTTGTTGTCGCCACCTTTCATCGACACCTGAATTGCTTGTGCCTTGGTATCCTCCTGTTTACCCGTCTTTTCATCCTCGAGTTTCTCAGCATCCTGGATACGCTTGTTGGCTGCCTTGTACTTTTCATCCATCTTGTCAATGTATTTAAATGCAGGTCGCATCTGGACTGTACTGCGCACAGGTGTCAAATGGAGTCCACCTACGTCGACAATATTAATGTCTTTTCTATTTCTCGTAAATGCCTCCTTGTATCTTACCTTCATGAAGCATACCGACCAAGTAATTGGTTTGTGCAGGCACTTCAGTCGAATTGAGAGTCATGCGATCCAAGAGCTCCTCTTCCTTTTTGCTAGTGCGCCCAAATATATCGTCCTCCTCGTGTTCTCTTTGCTTATCGTAGATCGTCTGGACCGTCTTTTCGCTCAACCCCATGGCAAAATCTTCACCACGTTCGGTGCTATAGTTACTGGATCGCGTGTTGATGGGCAGATCGAGCTCAACCATATTGGCTTTGGGTTTCAAGCGCGCCGCCATGGGTCCGTTCGTGTCCGAGAAAGGTGCATTGCGCAGAGGATACTGAAAGAGGTATAGGTTTTTGGCCAGCGACGAATTCAAATAGACCGGCACTTCAGCCACGATCTCGTCGTCATCGTCGTCATACACTTCAGCTGGATTCGGCTCTGCAGCAGGTGCGCTGGCGAGGTCACTACCGAAAACCTCGGGGGCAGCTGGTGCAGGTGTTGATTCTGCTGAGGACATGTTGAATGGAGGTGTCAAAAAAAAAGTGTGTGTATGCAAAGCAAAACTTTTCTTCGCGTTCCGATCGAATTGCTGAGATTCTCGATATTTGGGAATGCGGTCAACGCACACACGTATATCTAATTGTGTATTCTTCTACATTATTATACAGTCCTGTTCTCCTCGATTACCATTACTAATAGTAGCTTGTAGTACACATCGAGCAATATAATATAACCTGTCACCATGACACACTTTGTTCACCGAATCCTGGACAGGTCATCAAATTGTGCGACACTGCCCCGATATGATAATAATTAAGATGCGAAAAGGGATAATAACGGTGATACATACACCAGTGATACATAAGAAAGCTAAACACGGCCCATATTCTTATGTTGAATCCTGCTTAAAGCTATATGAGGTCATCGAGTCAGAGCGTTTTCTCTGTATTCATACCTTAAAACGTGAGGTGATATGTAAACGAGCGATTAGTATGACATACGACCCCATATGTACTACATATGGGCCCTGCAATCTGCCCAGACTACTTTATACTGCTGGTCTGCGTTGTACAAGAGGTTGCAGGAAAACAATCCATCTTAATGACCATGACAACCACAGTTGCAGCCAAGACGGGAAGTTTCCCGGCAAAAAGCACAGGCTATTTTTACTGTCAGCCGGGTAAAATTGGATTGGAGATTATGGAACTAGTCAATCGAAAGATTATAAAGACGACGAGAACTAACTATGTATTTAGCGATAATAGGGTGCTTTTGGGCTGCTGACATAGAAGTCTCCTGAGAGTAACATGCACGTCCTTGTTTTCAAGACGCATCTAGGAGAGAACAGCTATCGCGTACTCGTTGTTATAGAACGAGCCATGGTCGCTGCTCTCCAGCGAATCAGAGTGCTTCATTTTCTCCGTTCATTGACTTTCTCCTTTGACTCTTCTGTAAATTAGCAACTATTGATAATGCTGGTATAACAATCGACATGTCCCATATACCTTATAGCATAAATTTTTTTAATAGCATCTGTATATATACATGTAACGCCTATTTTGATTGTAATTGTCAGACGTCAGATGAGGCATCTGCGGAGTCTGTCCATCCTTGGAAGACTGTACGGAATGTTTAATGAACCTTTGAGATTGACAGTATACAGGATAGGTTTGTCCAGGCTGATTTACGTGATTTGTACAGTCCAGCCTAACAAAGACGCAGTAATCAGTTTTTCTCATTGACAGGTGCTGAGCAGCTGTATCAAACGGCAGAAACCACTGCACCTTGGAGCTGCAAGGCGAACACTTTCACTTGCGACTTGTGTCGTTAAAAGATGAGTCTACTAAAGCACGCCAAACTTACTTTCCGTTGATTTTGGAAAGCGCGTGAATATAATTATCCAAATGGAGTTTCTGATTGACCGAGCGTCGACAGAGGGTCTTGCACGGATACAAGTACCACGTTAGAACAATTATCCCCGCATACTGCTTCGAATTTCGTCGGTCAAAATTGTCTCTTGCATATTGTGCATTAAACATTCTACAAGCGCAGTGTCCTCACCATAGTTGCTGTATATCTGAGTATGACAACTCTTGAAACGACACTTTTGAGTATTGTCTTAATTTGTTTCTTTTTCCTGGTAATTGCTGAGGGTTGAGCTGGTCAAGGCAAGCTTGGTAGAATGAAGATAAGGAAGATAGGAGTTGATGACAAAAGACCTACGTGAAATGGGAAAAGCAAAGAGAGGCAGACCTGGATTAATTTGTGACGATTAAACTGACGCAATAGAGAGAAAATGAAGGTCAGAGTGCACAAGGTATCCAGTATTATTATTCTTAAACAAAGCTACGAGATCCATATCTATCGTAATGTATGGGCAAATCTTAGTATGGTCCTCATTCAAGCCTGCCAAATAGTGTTTTGTTCTCGTTTTTGGGCAATTGCATGAATTATATGACACGACCACGTTATTTTTCTATTTACAGAGTCACGGTGGTAATTCTTTTCCTGCTACGGGATGTTGAAGGGATCTTCATTCATCCTATATACATTACTTTGATGGTCCAGCAGCACTGTTTGTCCAATATCGCATCTGACATCAAGATGTACCTATGGGAGAAATGCGGCGATGTGGAAGAATAAACCAGGCAGGAAAAAGGGGACGGATACATGTATTCTTCGTTTGCGATAGCGCTCGCCACATCTTGCTGTTTTAATAACTCGTTGCACTCACTACTTATGAGGATGCCCTCATTCAGCGTGCAGCTTTGGCGACATGTTCTTCAGCTTTTCAGACAGCGTTGTTTGTATTGGTTTTATAAGTCTTATAGCCATTCAAATGCTTTCGGCCCGTTGCGAAAACACTTAATAACCAGCAAATCACAATGAGTTCATAATACATGTATCATCGAAGATAGTCACCATCGCGGTCTTTGCAAGAACTCACGGCAGCAATTTCCCAGAAAGAAGAGGAGTAACCTGTCTTCCGATGCTATCGTACAACATGAACGGCATTGATGATCTGGAGCTCTTGTTAGTTTCGTATGCGCGTACTTGACATCCAATCTCGTATATAATATATTATACAAAACCAACATCAAATATGCGCATATATACTAAAGTCGGAAGATGCAAAGAAGACAGACGAGGTCCAACAATAGGTCTAGAATATCATGCAGCGTTATCAGGGGGTTTCTCTAGATGAACTGCGCCTGCTGGATAAACTATATATGTGTATACCTCAGCTATCATTCATGCTTTATCTGTATTCCTTTTGTCCACGTACTCGCTTAACTTACGCCTCTGGTGCGATACCTTTCCTACTCTCGTGTCCATTTGACTCATATTATGTATTAGACCAATGTATAGCTCCATATTACTGCAGTATGTCACAAAAGCGTAACCAAAAGATGGTGTTGTAACGACAAGCAAAGTGAGAAGTGACCGTACATAGACACATACAGAGATATGAATCCTTCTGCTGTCTGGGCCCAATATTGATAATTTCACAAGCGACAAAAACAAAAAGTAAAGTGGCTGTATGGTATACCAGAGTGGGGTTTCAGCTATAGGAGTACTACATCAGTCTATCAGAGTAATGGTGTGATATATGATGTATCTAAATATTACAGGAGGATATACATGCTCCTCAGCAAATTATAAATGAATTGAGCGCGACAAACCCTTTCTTAAAGGAAAATAAAAAATATCCACTTTGTTCAGTGCCATCTCATACGTTTATATATTCTTTAGTCATCTATAGCCCATATCTCTTATACTACCTTCGAGGGGTCCCTCGGCTTATGGAGTGTTTCTCGATCGCCCGCAATTTCTTACGATAGTGACCCGGTAAAAGACAAGTCATGCATATAGCTGTTGTGGTAATGCTTTCGAGCTAGTGTGTTCGCTTGGCGTTCATGCGCATCACGAAAAGTATCGGTCGTTATCTTTTGCCCTTTTTTATATATGTATGCCCCGGTAAGAGAGATTGTTGATTGACTGCTCGGACGCCTATGATACATGCCGAAAAGGTCAATGTTGGATATTACGTGCTTGATGCACTCTTTTGGTCTGAATTGCTCTTGCTGGAATAACTATTTCCGCTTGTCCTCGCATCCCATTGGCGCCTTACCTCTCACATGTGCTTCCATGTATATGTGGGAGCTCCGCTTGCTCAGCGACAGCTTCACAGGCTGCTGGAGAGTGCAGGGCCAAACAGGTTTATTTGCGCGCTTGTTGACATGAAATGTTACATTTTATGTATGCGCTCATGTTGATTATATTTGAAACAATGCATCTGTATAGAAATAAACAACGATAAATAATGAGAAAAGACAGTTTGATTTGATCCGAACACAAAGAGGAGAACATTAAGAGACATGTGTGTATGGTACCACTTTTTTCCCTTCCCGACTCCGCGGATCCCGCATTTTTTTCCGGGCTATTTGTTTGACACGAAAACATGCGATAAGCAAAGGCAGAAGAAAAAAAGTATTCCGTAATTGAATATGAGATGAATTTGAGGGATGCAAATGTTGAGTGTATATGTATTGAAAGGGAGAGTGATCGAAGGCTAGAGAAGAGGTAGAAAAGGAGAAAGGAGGGGGGGAGAAAGAAGGGAGATAAAAGAAGTTGATCATGATCATCACCAGAGAAGGAGGAGAACCAAGGGAGAATAATTGGGTGGTTTACATGCTGTCCAAGCGCTGGAAAGAGCGACCACCACTTGGTCGGTCGTGCAACTTTGGATTCATCTTGGCCAGGATATCTGATGATGGAGATGACGATGATAGTGAGTCATAAGAGCAGTCGAGATACACTCCGCATACACAGTCTGTGTCTCTGTTGGTCTCTTACCTTTGTCCATGGAGGCGTGATCAAACAAACACTCGTGCTTGTCAGGATACCGATGGGCATCACAGAAGATGTACTCGCAGCGGCACTTGTTGCTCAGCTGTTTGGCAAGCGGAATCTGTATATTATGCAACATCCATATTCAGCATTGTTATTACGTTGTTACTCTTGTCTTTGTTACCTTGGCGCGGCATGAAAAACACCGGCCCTTATTCTTCTGGACAGGTCTAGTTTCTTTGTCTGATGGCTCCTCCGTGGACGATGTCATGTCCGCTGCTTTGGCTGCTGACGCATCCGCTTCCTTTTCGGGTGCGTCATCCGCCTTTGCGGATGTCTTGGAAGAAAGAAGGGGAGAGCCTGCGGCGGGGACTGCGCCAGTGTCGGCGGTCGTATGGGCCGCCTCATCAGCAGCTGGTGCAGCGGAAGTAGGAGTAGTGGATGACGCAGCAGTCGCAGCAGAGGGAGTCGTGATAGTCGTAGTCGTAGTCGTAGTAGTAATAGAGGGTTGGACTTCTGCGGCAGGATAATGAGTCAGCAAGAAATACAGAAAAAGACAAAAGAGTTGCACATACCATGCGGTTGCTGTGTGGGCTTCTGCTGCGTAGGCTTCTGCTGCTGCTGCTTTGATTGCTGCTGTTCCGTCTGTTCTCGGAAACACTTTGAGCAGAAAAAGTTGGTATGAGGGCTACCAAAGAAACCGCAGCCGGCGGCACAAGGCTTGGGAACGTCCGGGGTGTTATTGTCCTCCATCGTCAAACACAGACCAGCAATGAGCAGTTGTAGAAATAAAAAAAAAATAAAAAAAAAAAGAAGAAAAAAAAAGGCGTTCTACAAGTGGAGCGCGCGGAAGGAAAAAAATGGGAAATGCTTACGCACCACTCAGACAGAAGGAAGAATAATAATAATTATGATGCTTGCGCGGCGAGCGGCAGGGCAAAGCAGGCAGGCAAGCAAATCACAAGCACCGAAATAGAATCCCTTAACCCCGCCTCGGCCGCTGGTTCGTCGGTGGTTTGTCTGCCCGGGCTCGGGACTGTAAAAAGCAACAAAGTGGAAAGTGTACACGTAAGTGCGCAGGTCAGTGTGAGTGCGGCGCATGTGCGGAGCCGTGTGACGGTCTCTGCCGATTTCAAAAAAACTTGGGTGGGCTCGGTTGTGAGTCACTTGTACGCAAATTTCTTTTTTTCCTCAAATCCAACTCTTTTTTTTGCACATACGCTTTTTTTTATCATGGTTTTTGTTATCCTCCGCAACGCCTTTTAAAGGGTCTATCCTTTAAAAACTCATTCTGCGGTACCCAAGACACAAGAAACAGAAAAAAGAAGACGAATTCCATATAGAGGCGTAGCGCCGATACGACTTTTTCACTATTATTCAAGAATCCCCCACGATTGCCAAGTCTTTCTTACTGACCCTGCAAGTAACCAATGACAATTCCGCAAGTCACAATCCCGATTTGTGGCCCTTCCACTATTGCGCAGCAGCCGCCGATTGGTTTTGCGGAACATCTCAATAAATACCCATCCAGCGACCTTCTCTTTCTCTCGCTCCTGCGACAAAAGACATCGTCCACCACCACTACACACCTCCCCCCGGCTATGATTACTCCCTCTACACCTCCTCTCGATGAAAAGCAATCCCGTCAGGACCAACAGCGCGCGTACGTAAACGCTCTTGTCGGTGAGTACCTTGCCCTTCTCCCCTCATGCCTTGTTACACACGCTCCCACACCCAGTGCACACACACATGAATACTCATCTATGCATATACGCTACTTAGATGTGACCGTGCAGGCTATTGCCTCCATCTGGCCCAACGCCATTAGCACTCCCAACACCAGCACCACAACCAGACCCGTTGCCAACCTCAGTACCTTCCTCCACCACATCCTCAAACACTCTCGCACCACTCATTCGACCCTGCAGCTGGCTATCTTTTATCTTTTTCGCATCCGACCCCGTGTCTTGGAGCGTCGTCATGACGATGTCTACATCTCATGCGGCCGACGCATGTTCCTCGCTGCGCTGATCTGCGCCCACAAGTTCCTTCAGGACAAGACCTACAAAAACTCTGCATGGAGCAAAGTTTCAGGTTTGAGCGTCCAGGAAGTGAACCATGCCGAAAAAGTGATGCTGCAGCTCCTCGACTGGGCCTTGTATGTCAAGAAAGATACCTATGACCAATGGATCGCTATGCTGCAGCAGCACCTCCAGAACCACCTGCAGCTGCGTGTCTTTGCTCCCATTCTTCATACGAGCCCTGCCACCACGAGCATCCCGTCCACGCCCACTACCCCGATGGCTACGCCTCCGGCCGGCATGCCATCGCCCATATCCGTATCATCGCCGCAGTCCGCCGCAGCTGATGACTCGTGTGCTAATTTCCATGCCCGCCATCCAATCACGAACACTGCCTCGACAGCCGTTACTACGGCAAGACCCAATGCCCCTCCCGTGTCTGCTGCGACTTCTTCGATGACGCATCATCACTACCGCAGCACGATCACGCCTTTTGGTATGCCCACTCCGCCTGTCGATGATCCAAAGCAGTCCATGTCCCAGCCTATGCGTTATGGCCTACTCTCTCCTCCAGTTCGCAAGCGCAAGTCCACCGCTTCTCATGCTGACGATCTTGGTCTTTCCAAGAAAAAGCCGTGCAACTTAATCTGATCTATCACCCCCTTCTTCTCTTCCTAATTTCCCCAACCCTAGCGTCTTCTTGTATATTTTTTTTATCCCAATAAGCAGCTCGTCGCTGTGCTGGTTACCCTTGACCTTTGTATATTATCTACTTTCACACGCCTTATTAAGCTATTGAATGGAAATGGGAGCTCCTTTGGGTGATTATAACCTCACACACGCACGAACAGACTCATGCGATCTTTTTTTGTTTTTATTTTTTATTTTTATTCCTTTTTCTTCTTTTCCTTTCTTTTTTCTCTTTCCTTTTTTTTTTCTTTCTCTTACAAGGATGCAGGGCAAGGGGTTTTGGTGGTAAATAGGATCTAGAAGCTACGAAGAATTTCATTGGTTACTTGTGGCGCACTTACCGCTGTTGTTTGTACACGTAAAAAAAAGAAATCATGAGTCATACACGCCGGTTTTCCAAATGATTGGTGACGAGACATTTTTTTTTTACTGATCACGACTTTTTGTCCATCCATATGCATAATGCATGCACGCGTCGTCCGAGACTTTTTTCCTTAATATTAGCAATATATGCTCAACATGCGTCTTTTTTATTTTTTTTTGTCTGTAGTGGCGTGATATGTCATGTATTGTGGGAGATTTCGGCGCTCACAAGCGCATAAAATTTTTACAGATGAAAATAGAAAATGGGTAAAGAACAAATCACATCTCTTTACGTATTACAACGACCCTTGGTGAATGTGGAACGCAGCAATCATGCGTCGGATGCCATTGAATGCGAGGTCGTCGTGTTGATTGGGCCATGGGTCAAAGTGGCATACAAAACAACGAATGATGAGTCAGTTTTGTTGAGGGAAACCGTTGGGTTGCCGTTGCACATACATTAACCAAACTGAGATTATCATGCAATCTACCATTGTTCCGTCCCGTCTTGATCCGGACGAGTGAGTAATGAAAATGAGAATGTACGGTGTATCTTTATTAGTCACAGTACATCACGAATAGTACGTAGTAATGTAGCTGTCGTTTGCCCCTGTTTTTAAGATCTGATTATCTGCACCATAGCTCCTATGTAGTATGGCAAAGATATTATTTATAATACGTAGCCACTTACGTATTATGTCGTGCTTAAGTCGTGCTCATAATACTATATACCCACACGTACAGTTACTTTTCTTTCAAGGAAATTTAAAAAAAAGGTATACGACAGTTATCAGCAATAATGTTGAATGTAGATACGAAGATAGAAATTAGAAGGAAGGACTGTATTTCATAATGATACAGTATAATGATATGTACAGATTTTCTGACTGCCCGAATACACAGCGCTGCATGAAACAAGTGCGTACACGGGCATATGAAATCCAAGCAAATGGAATGCTTCTTTACGTCTCTACACACTTTCTCCGCTGATAACATCAAGCTAATACACATATCTACATAAATTGAACCAAACGACTGGTTCAGGTACGGTAATCGACTGTACTGGGCATTCGTAACTATGATATGGTTTTATCGAAACCGCGCGATTTGTATCTGCTTTATTGATAAGAGTGCATAGATATATGTTTTATGATCAGAAGTCCCTATAAAGTCCTGTTAATACAAGTTTTCCAGACACTATCGGTTCTTTTTTACCAAGCTTGATGCATGTACTTTTGCACCGCAGACAGCGCCTGGTATCGCACGTCTTGATCTTCGTGGGTCATCAACTCCATGATGCGCTGCTTTGCGCCGATATCTTGGAGGAATCTATTTAATCAAACCCGTATGAGTGCACCTTGGTCGTTTATCGGATATCCTTGGCTCACCTCTTGCCTCCCTTGGATGAATATTTGACATAATGACCCACATCATTCGCCGCTATAGCAAGCACCTGGGTGCTCGTGGCTGTGCTCAGAATACGTGCAAGAGATCTGATAGACGAGTAAGCATCACTATTATAAACACGAAAATATAGACGAACCTGAGAAGAGCATAATTGTTTTCTTCGAGACGAGAAGCATTCTCTTTCCAGAACAGCTCAGATGTATGCGGTGGCGACCATTCCAGCATGCCTGTTTCGACTTCGGATGCATACTGCTCAAAAGTACTACGGGAATTATATCAGCCTAATTGTATTTAGCGGTCGACTGAACATACGTAAGGCTCTGGAAGTTCTCCTGCAGCTTCTCTTTGATGAAATCAATGTCTTCCACAATGTCGGTATCAGACCATTTACGGGTACTGAGGTTCTCTGTGAATGGCAAGAGCTTCACAACAAGCATGGCGGCCAGGTTATCCGCTGGCGCTTTCTCAACCAAGTTCTGCATTTCGTGTATTAGTCGGATGACAAGTATCGCATGCGAGAAATGATGGGCTTACTCGTAACGTGGCAATAGATACGCGAATGACTTTCTCTTTGATGGCACCCTTGGCGATGCTGACCAGTTTGGGAATAATATCATATTGGCTAATTTACATTCAATTATCAGCTTCTTCCTTGAAAGACAAGTAAGGAAACTATACCTGTTGATTTTGCTGGCAATGTCCTTTTCAAAGGTCAAGAGCCATAAGCAAAAAATGATCTGGTATTGGATTTGAGGAGTAGCAGAGCCCTTGTCGAGTTCTTGCACCAGGCTATACGAATATTGTTATTATCAATTAAAGTGCAGTGAGCTATATATTTGCTTGACTTACTGGCGAACAGCATTCTGAGTGTTCCAGAAAGTGTTGCGATACTCGCGCACACCGAGGAGAGATTCGGTCTCCTGAACGGCAAGATCCATAATTTGAGGATTTGGGCTCGCGAGATGCATTGAAAGCCACTTGCAAAGAGCAGTGACATCGGTCTGAGCAGGCGTAGGACTCAAACTGGGATGCAAATGGGTGTCAGTTTCAAGACAAGCAAAGGAAACAGAGTAGTTTCTCTTACCAGTATAAAATGGTCAAGATCTTGCTCGCTTCTAGATCGGTCAACTCTTCACCCGAGCGCAGCGCCCTACAGAGAGGTATGAGTTTATAACATTAGATATGACAGCAAGGAAAAAGCTCACTTGATGAAAGGTTCGTAAGGATAGTCGCTGTTCGTGGCTGTCAAGTTGTGGAAGTACTTTGCATTGGACTCATCGCCTTATTCGCGTGTTGGTAGAGTATATCAGTCATGGCCCGTGATATATACGAATGAAAGAGATATTACCAGACAAGATACTATCAGCGAGGATACAGACATACTGGACTGTGTCGGGTCGCGATAACTTTTCGAGCAGGTGGAGAATGAGAGCGGCGTAGGCATCACCCTTGCCCTGCACAGCTTGCTGAATTTGCTCTGCAGAAGCTTTGTCAATGGCCTTTACAAGCTCGACCTGGTCGTGTGACAGGAGATTGGCTCGTTCATAGCCCTGCGTTCATGGGAGAAAATGAGCATGAGAGCGCGTTAGTGTTAAAAAGGTCGAGCTTAGATGAGTGTTTTTAATTACCTCCCAGAGAATGGAGCGCTGTCGTGCTTGTGATGCCTTTTTATCGAGGTAAGGGTTAGACACGAAAGCAAGAGGGACATCCATGACCGAAAGCAATTGTCTAAGGAGAACGTCGGGTTTCAACTTGCAGTGCCTCTCTTTTTGCTTTGAGATATACGCCCCGCTCGTTCGCTTCCCGAGTCCGGCCTTTTGATCCAAATCGTAAACAAATATAAGTCGTAGCCCTCTTCTCTTTTATATTATTCAAGATAATACGAATCTCTAACTACTTCTGTTCCTTTTCACTCACTATACATGGCCTGTTTACGTTGCTATGATACACAAACAGTAAAGATATGTACACGTGTGAATAATTTCTACAAGAGAGGAAGCCCACATTACTGCTCCGCGAACACATTTTGTTGATACGGCCCACATAGACTTAAATAAATACATATATGCAAATGTACATTTTTATCCAGGGCTGTAGCCTACTTCAGCATGTACATATGCTGGTGCAAACCTGGATTCTTTGTGTACACCCAACGGATGAGCAAGCAGACGGGATTGTACATCTGCACATAGAAAGAACACATATGCATTATATCTTATGCTGTATACATGCATACGCGCATAGACGGTAACTGGCTGCCATACTGTTGTCAAACACTTAGCCGGGATTTTCTCAGGTTAGAATCAAATATACTACTGCGAACTTGGGGCTGCAGCTTAGAGTTTTTTCTGAAAGCTCTGGCCTTCTCGTCCAAGAAAATGTTGAAAGTAGAATGAAGACCGGCTTAACATTTTTGTGTTCTGAACATAAGCTAACATGTATATCAGCAAGGTCTTTCGCACCACTTGGCTGGTTGAATTCTCTCTCTCTATATACATTATATTTTTTGACTGTATACTATACTGTGAGCAAGTGATATATAGTATTACTGAACACATAGGTATTTGATTCTTTTCCGAACTGTGTGTTTCTATTAAATGTAGGCTGAAGTGCTTCTCATTTGATACGCAGAATACTAAAGTAGGAACGCTAGAACGCTAGAAGGCAAGCTTCAAATTACTTGAATTGTAATCCATAAAAAACTACCTACGTAGGTGATCTATAGCTTATAGTACCTCGGTCATAACAGCAGCATAACAGTAGCATATTTGGAGCCGTTGCGGACTACTATTTCCAGCTGAAGGCATAGTGCATGCAAGTTGTTATGCAGCTCTGGCAACTCACGTGATTCTCAGTTGTATATCCTTCGTAAAGGCAGAAGACTAGTTAGCTTCCTGTCCGGACACTATTTCCGTTATGGTTATAGGGTAATACACACATATAATTAGTGTGGCTGATTATGAGGAATTTGAAGGGCGGCGCATTAGCCGCCAAGAAGCATGCACGGAGTGTACGAAAGGTGATGCCGAACTCTGTGCATCCTGTGACATGTTACACACAAGGTATTTTTGAGAACCGATGCCTTTTTCTGAACGGAAACCCGGCAAAGTTGCTTCTTTCCTTCTTTCAACTAAACTATTTACGAAGAGAAGAATCATGAGCGGTTTCCCTGTCAGCGGCTACTTTTACATCAAGTCTCGAAAGAACGACCTTGTGCTTGACGTCTATGACGGTGCCACCAAGGTAAACAAGAAGAGCCCAGGGACACCGTTTTGTCCAAGCGGGTCGAGAACTGAGGGAAACTTATCGTGTTTTATTCTTCCTATTCTTTTTTTTTGCGCGCGTGCACCAGGTTGATGCAAACATTATTGTTTGGGAGCAGGTAATGTTATGATAACTTCTTCCGCATGTGCACTGTTTCGAAACTGACCCGTTATTCTCTCTGCAGAAAGCCGCAGACGACAACGACAACCAGGTAAGCAAGTCTTATTCTCTACCTTCATATTTGGCATTTACACGTCAACACGTGTTCTATCAAAAACAAGCTTTGGAGCTATGACGATGGTTTCCTGACCAACAAAAAGTCGGGCATGGGTAAGAAAATTAGAGGCACATGTATTCTGACACTGACTCCTACTGCTTTGCCTACAGTTCTCGACATCCGTGGAGGTAAAGTGGCAGCTTGACGACGAAATGCATGCAAATTCGACATTGGGGGCTGAAACGCGTGTTCAGGTGATCTGAAGGCGGATAAGGAGATTGTTCAATACGACCGCAAGTTGACCCAGTACGTTTTGATACATGCAAACTGTACACGTACAAAAACATATGGCTTATGGTGTATGAACGCGTAATATAGGACCATGAACCAGCGCTTTGGATACCGCGACGGCTACATTTACATGCGCGCTGATCCTCGTCTTGTCCTTGACATCAAGGTAGCGTCAGATGCGAGCAATAGGAGGACACATTCTCATATGAGTTTAGGGTGATGACAAGGACAAGGGTACCAAGGTGATCCTGTATCAGCGCAAGCCGGAGGACAACGACAACGAGAACCAGCAGTGGGTGATCGAGCCCTTTGAGGCGTAAATAAAGCTAAATAAAGAAACGAGACGGAGCATTCATATCCGCCCATGTGGAAGATCGACATTGTGCATTATGGAATAAACAAAACATGCGTGCAACAGGTTGCAGCGCACAGACGCCATAGAAGAGACTGTATCCTAGCGTTCTGGTCAAGCAAGAAGGTCAAAGAAAAAGTCTAGAAAAAGGTCCAAAGACATTTAACGAAGAAAAAAAATAAGCGGTATTTACATGCATGCTCGACGATAGTTTGTGTGTGTTTGTGTGTGTGTGTGTGTGTGTATGGTTATGTGGGCGTGATAGAGAAGAGATGGAGGGAGACGAGATAAAAGGAATAAAAGGGGCTGAAATGGTAGGAAAGGGAAATCAAAAAAGAGAAAAGGAAAAGGGAACCGAGCGGTATGAAGGTCCGGAAAGAGTAAAAAGAATAAGAGGTATTGCTGGCTTCAGGTTGTCCTTTCAGTCGTCGTCGACATGATCGATTTTGCCGATGCCGAATACGCGCACGCGATGCATGACGGGGAGTTTGGCAACCAGAACGAGTAATAAGGGCGCAAAGTTAATTACGAGGAGCAGGACGTCGTAGTGCGTGTAGTGTGTGCTTAAGATGAATCTATGATATAATATAGTAATAATAAGAGTAATTATTGTTAGCATATAAATGAAACTCATCATACCACATCATCTTACAGGGCGATAGGGACAAAGGTAAAGAATTTGCGGGTTGCGGTGAACTGAACGCCCCCGTCGATCTGCTCCCACAGAGTCAAGCCGTCATAAGCGCCCTGGTGGTTCTCAAAGGGAATGCCCTGTACCCAGTGGAACATGATGTACTGGCCCTAAGAATAGCTTATATAAGCACGTGGGCCATCAAGACGGCGTTTCACATACAATGTTAAAAGTCAGGTTCGTCAAGGTCCAGCTTGCTTCTGGCGAAATGAAAGGAATGACCGAGAAGAGGGTTTTCAAAAGCACGATTATAAAGAGCGTTGTTGCCCAAGCACCTATCAACAGAACATATATATAAGCAAGATTGCATAGACAAAGAGATGAATGGCATGCCTTTGTAGTTGACCCAGGACGAGTTAAAGTTGGGCATAGAGCTTTGATCGAGCGTCATGTACGCCTTCTTCTCCTTGATGCTCGACATGATGGAATGAGTTGAATAAAGGAAAAAGGAAAGAAAAAGAGTTGAAATAGCCCAAATGGATCCTGGATAGAACGTATTGAGCGAAAGAAGGAAACACTCAAGACGGGTTCGTTTGCAGTATAAGAAGAGAAAGACGCTTTTGGATTGCCAAGGTGATAGCAACCCACCCACCAACCAAACCCCGAGTTTATCCTGATTGGCTGACAACGTGGCCCAGCCCATTCGCCACACCTAACCTACATTCCCAGCCAACAGGTCGAGGCCACGCTTCCTTATTCATTGTCATTGTATATAATTCATTGTATAAACATGACGTTCTCTTTTTATTTTTTAATTTCAGTAAACAGTCTATGCAGCTTATATTACATGTGCAGGCAAAACACGAACTCTGCTATCGCTTTCATTATCTGATTATCCCACATAACAGAAAACAACCGGCAAAAAAGCAGGACGCGGGGGAAACTTCGGCAAAATATTGACTGTGTCTGTGTATACATATCACATCCCGCTCAAGTCGGCGACCACCTCCGTCTCCATCTTTACCTGTCTTGGTCTTCTGACTCATCCATGAACTACTCAATCCTTCCAGAAAAGGCCCCAGGGGCCTTTTATCCATTGCTGATAAAACATAAATACCATTTTTATTAATAGTATTGGCAATAATGATGCCGAATGGAGCTGTCAGACAACAATCGGGTCTGCCTAGTCTTCCGCAGCTAAATTTTCCTTTTATGAACAAGCCTTTTATCACACTATACTTTCACCGAACTGATAATGCGATATTCGTCTTGCCCTCGCTTCCTTTGCCGCTTGAAAAGTGCTAATAGTGGAGAATTTACAGATCGACACGAAAAAAAACTGTTATCATCATACGCCCCAGTTGCAAGTATACGTTATATAATAGCAAGCATCCATCTACGGTAACCGGAGACGCATAGGGTAGTGCTGATATGCAGTCGTACGAAAGGAGTTCAGTGCCGACGCTCAGTGCACAATGCTCATCATAGATATCGGATACTGATGCAGACCGTCATACTAGCTTCCTAATACTTTCTCAGTTGGAGAACATACAGCATACGCAGGTACATATTCCCATCCTAATTCAATGCTGTTATAGTATTCATGATCGCTGTTTCATGCTTAAAAATGCTTCGGGTCTACTGCGGCACAAATCTTTATTTGTTGTCTCTTGAACGTTTGACAAACCGCCCCCCTTTTCATTATGGGGCAAGATTGCCCTTTTTTATTTCACGAGTTAAGGAGCATGTCTTTATAAGTCACCTTTACTGTATACGACCATTACAATCATTAAGAAGAAGAAGAAGAAGAAGAAGAAAGAAATACGCACATGACAAAATGGATAGCGGTGTTGGCAACTTGATTCTCAAAGGCTACCCGTCGTTCATACATTTCCAGCTGCTTTTGCAGACAGCGTCGGTAGATCAGATCGGAGAGTCGCATGGCCTGTGTACTGTCGACGCCGCTAAAAAAGGGGTTCGACAGATTGAGCATATTCCGCCCAGTCATAGTCCAGGATGATTTGTGTTGTTGGCAAAGACGGTGGTTATCAGTGTGGATTAGAGGGTGCGCGATAGTCCTTCCGGGTCATCCCCGCGAAAGGCTTGATGTGCGACGCGGATTTTCCAGGCGTTTGCGAAGTGTCGCGGTGCATCCAGGACAATTATCGGACTACATTGGACCGTCTTGAGATCACGAAACTATCGCTTTTCTAGATCTCGGGTGGACGGCCCTGGGGACGCATGATGCGGTAAACTTTCTCTGTATCGTCATAGCTTTTTGATAGTGAAGAAGAAAAGCCGACAAGACGAGAAAGAGAGATTCCCGCCCCATTATGGGAGGATGTGTAAAATTGTTGCGTACTCGTGGCTGTCTTCTTGATCTGCTCACTTCCTGTCGTCGCCCCCACCAGGTTGATTTCTACTAAAAAGTAGCCATCATTGACTCGATAATTCCTAGCACTATAGATAACAAGTGATTGCCGAGAGGTTGTGCTGTCCTGTAATATAATAACACAAGGCGTACCTGGAGGTGCAATTGCATGATTTTATAATACAGCCCCGGCCAGACGGGCTTGACCTCCGTCGTGCGGTCACACAAACATACACTCCAGCATTTTCTCTCACTCTCCTTCTCTGCTTAATATTATATACAATAGAATATAAACCATGGTGCGCATGCTCTTTGCCGGCTCACCCAACCTGTTTGTGGCGCGCCATTGCCTGAAAACCCACTTGAACCGTGCCCACGTGCGCCATTTCTCCAATCCTCAAAAGTACGATGGGCTTGTTCTGGGTGCTTACACAGACAATGCCAAAGTCACGCTCGCCAGCACGCGTGGCGTGTCAGACGCGACTCAGTCCTCTTTGCTGCAGCAGCTCGAGCTTTCCAACTTCAAAAAAGCGGGCGATGTCCGCGTGCTCTACAATCTCGGTGGCGTGCAGCAGGTGGCTGTTGTCTCGCTCGGTGAACAGCCAAAGTCTCCCACTGAAGCTCTTCAGCTGGAGGCCGCTCGTCGTGCGGTATATAAACGAGAAAAGGGAAAGGGTTGTTTTTATTGACATGCATAGTAGACTTCCTTGGGCATCCATGCGCTCAAGAAGCAGGGTGTGAAAAAGGTGGGTGTCGACGTGTCGGTGAGCCCGCAGGGTGCGGCCGAAGGTGCCGTCCTCGCCCAATTCTCGTTTGACAAGCTCAAGAATGCCAAAGACCGCAGCCCTGAGCTCCAGGTCGGCCCTTTTGGTGAAGCATCCACAGAGTGGGAGCACGGTGAAATCTACGGCACTTCCCAAAGTGAGTACTATGCTTTTCAGTCATGCAGCCGTCTTATGTTATCACAGATCTGGCAAGAATGCTCATGACGACCCCCGGTAACTTGATGACGCCCAAGCTCTTTTCCGAAGAAGTCGCCTATCTCTTGGCTGGCCTTGAGAACACAGAGGTCATTGTGCGTGATGAGGAGTGGGCTGCGCGCCAAAAGATGAATGCCTTTATGGCCGTTGCGAAGGGCAGGTAAGCCGTCGTGTAATCGGATATGAGAAGCGCAAGTATTAATCGATATCCTGCAGCAAGGAACCACTCCGCTTCCTCGAAATTCACTACCGTGGTGCAGAAGAAGGCAAGAAGCCACATGGTCTGGTCGGCAAAGGCAAGTATATATCGCTCGGCGTGCCTAGGACATTAAGTAAGCTAACGCTATTTCACCTATAGGTGTCACGTTTGACTCGTATGGGATATACAAGAACAGCGTTATGCGCATAGGATAGGGCTGACACTGTATGTTATTCTAGGGGAGGTATCTCCATCAAGCCGTCCAACAACATGGCACTGATGAAGGGCGACATGGGTGGTGCGGCGACGGTCGTGGGTGCCTTGTACGGTATCAGCAAGCTGGCCCTGCCCGTCAACGTCGTGGCCTGCGTGCCGCTGTGTGAGAACATGCCCGACGGCGGTGCGACCAAGCCAGGCGATGTAGTGCGCGGCATGAACGGCAAGTCCATCGAGGTCGTCGACACCGATGCCGAGGGCCGGTTGATCCTGGTAAGCCGTCTTTCATTGTCGATCTCTTTTTTATTTCTTTTTGTATTAATCATGAATACAGGCCGATGCGCTGTACTATCTGAGCTCCAAGTTTGAGCCCAAGAGCCTGATTGATCTGGCGACGCTGACGGGCGCGATGGACGTGGCACTTGGCAACGTGTTTGCGGGCGTGTTTACCAACTCGGACGTCATGTGGCAGCAGTTGGATTCGGCGGGCAAGCAGGTGTCGGACCCGTTCTGGCGCATGCCGCTCCACGATGGCTACCTCAAGGAAATGAAGGAGTCGCAGGTGGCGGACCTGAATAACTTGGGCAAGGGCCGATCGGGCGGTGCATGCTCGGCCGCGGCATTCTTGAAGGAATTCGTGGCAGAGCAAGCCGAAGCATGGGCACACATTGATATCGCAGGTGTCATGGACAGCCAGGGCACGGACGGGTATCACATCAAGGGCATGAGTGGTACGTCATACAAAGGGATAATGGGATTTTTATTGATTCATGACCATGATAGGCCGACCCACGCGATCCTTGATTGAATACTTGAAACAAGCGGCCTAAACAAGAAAAAAGAAGAGGCAGGACACACGGGCAATAAAGAACTTGTCATTTCGCCATTTCTCTTGTGTTACGTTGCCGCGGGTAACACATGGTTATTTTTTTGCGGACCCAATTCAGCGCAGGTCTTTATAAATAAAGGAAGCAAAGAACAAAAAGGCAATGGAAAGAGGTTGCATGCGTGTTTGTGGCAAGAGGATGGAGAGAATAGGGGGGGTAAGGGATTATAAATGAATTCATACAAGAGTCGAGTGAGTTACTGCAATGAAGAATATATAAACAACGCTTATTATTTACACTGTATGCCCCAGATCGCCCATCATCAGCCCATAAGTGCTACACAAGACAGCAGCATGCCCGCGATAGCCGTTTTCAGCGTATAGTTTATTTGCTCTCTTCCCTTCTCTCTTTTCTTCTTCCCTTCTCTTTTTGTTTCTATACTTTTCCTGCGTATTTGTTTGTGACCATGTCGCCACGGTCGCGGAGGAATGTGATTTCGTACTTTAACGTGATGGTCGTTGGCTTCTCGGGAGTAGGCAAAACCTCGTTCATCAAGACCCTCCTTGAAGCACTTAAGAGCGAGACTTCCAAGGAGAAGCGAGAATCGCTGGGCAGCCTACCTGAGCATTCCAACAATGCTGCGCTCGACGGTCCCTTGAAGAAGACTCAGGCACCTTACACTGTCTCCCAAGGCCTGGATGTCGATGGCGAAAAAGTGATGCTTACTCTCATTGACACTCCTGGATTCCAAAACAGTTATCTTATGGATAAGCAGCTACATGATATTCTCGAGTACATTGAGCATCAGTTTGATCTTACCTTGGCTGAGGTAAATCGTAATAATATCATTATGCATAATTTAGTATTCAGTGCCGAATGTTGTCTTCTCTTATTAGGAAAGCAAAGTCAAGCGCAATCCAAAGGCAGTCGATACCCAAGTCCATGCATGTCTGTACGTGCTCGACCCATCCAAGCCGTACATGGATGATTACGACAACCGTATTTTGACCAGACTGTCTGAGCGCGTCAATGTCATCCCCATCATTGGCAAAGCCGATACCCTGACCGCCGCACAGCGCAAACGCCTAAAGCCCGCCATCCTCAACGACCTCTACAGCCCCAAGCAGAGAATCCCTCTGTATGGCATACCTGAAGACGATGATACTGATGACGAGGATGACGAGGTTGTGGAAGTAAACCGAAACGGCAACGATAAGGATAAGGATAAGGATGCCCACGAGAAAAAAGACGAGGCTGAAACCAAAATCGAAGAGCAAGAAGGCAAGGAGAATGGTAACGGCAATCCTTCTTCAGAAAACAGCGATGTACCTGCAGAGAAGCCGCGGCGCGGCACCCTCCCCGATTTTATCAAGCAGTTTTCGTACGAGGACGAGGACGATGAAACGCAGGCGTTCCTTGACTACCTCTCCGCCATCCCCTTCACCGTCATTGCCTACGAGGAAGACCCCGAGACGGGTGCACCGGTGGAGATGGATAACGTCCGCATTGGCCGCGACTACGGCTGGGGCAAGATTGATTGTATCAGCGACGATTACAGCGACTTTAACCGCCTTAAGACCACCTTGCTCAGCACCCACCGTCGCATCCTCCAGTCCGAGACTGTCGAGCGCTACTATGAGCAATACCGTACCGAGCGGCTCCTTGTGCGTCGCGCGACCAAGCTCAAGAGCATGGATGTGAGCAAGAAAATCCTGGAGGATTTGAATCAGTTGTAAAGCTTCCTGTTAGTTATTGGATTTTTTTTTTTTTACTCTTATTCCTTTTTTTTTTCTACTCTTTTCTTATTTTGTCACCGCCCGCTCTCTTTTATAACGGGACGACAACCAACTGCATGCATGATACTTAATATATGTCGTCTGATTTGGCATACTTTACATCTCTCGCTCTCTCTCTCTCTTCTTATTCTTATCGCTCTCTTTCGCTCGTCCATTACTCTCCGTTCTGATCGTCATGAGCACACTGCCTGCAAAGCACGTCGTCCTTCTCTCGTGTGTACTCGCCATTGTAAGCTATAACTGATTGTTTATATTAAATTGAGGAGATCACAAACAGAGATCTGATACATATGTACGTAGGTAGGGTGGATCATCTCCTTGGTCGGCCTCTGTGCGTCAGCCGCATGGGTCCGTGCAGTGTCCTGGTGGGTCATCGTGTACGAGCTCGGCATGGTTGTCCTTATCTGCTCTGTTGTCTGGGCAGAGACACAACGCGCCTACCGCTCTCTGGTAAAAAGCCATAAGTACATATAGATGTACCAGAAAATTAACCAGTGGGGATCATGTTCTACGAAAATGATTCTTGTTAGATACTAGCCCTTATTGCCGTCAGTATTCCATATGCAACCGACGAAATAGTTAATTATCTTGGTACGGCGCGCCCATCCTTTGCAGCCGCTGCTGCGGGTTACATTGTCCTGATTGTTGCTAAGGTATGTGGCGTGCATATAAAGCATGGTGTATAGTAATAATAATAATGTAACCACACGTAGTTTTGCTGGTTGTTTCTCTTTGGTGTGCACCATGACGAAGACAGCCGTCCGTCTTGTTTACACCACACCAATCAGATCGGTGCCCACAAAGCTTGTCAACCGCTCCCAATGGCCTCCTCCAGCACGCCCCTTCCCGTCTACATGTCTTCGCCACCTCCGTCGCATGACTTGCACCCAACCGTATTCATCTCGCCGCACACCGAGTTCACCATCCCTGTCGTAGCTCTTCACTCTTGTAAGTGATGGTATATCATTTAATACGTTGCGCTCATCCTTATTATGTTAGACGAAGCCAATCCAGATGACCCGAACGAGCTGTCGTTCAATAAAGACGAGATCCTGCACGTCCATGAACGCAAAGGCAGTTGGTGGCAGGCACGTAAGAGCAACGGCACAGTGGGCTTGATCCCCAGCAACTATGCAAGTATTCTCCCTCATTCTTCTCGTGTGAACGTTTGCTAACGCCCTCTTCTGTTACAGGTCAAAACCACGGGCGCCGAGTAAAACCAAGGATGTTTATAGCGCGCGAGCGACGATTCGTTTGGTTTCTGTTTTCCATAACTTTTTATTTTTATTTACAATTGATGTACACAATACAAAAGAGAAACGATCTTATGACCCCCATTTTTGGCCTTCAATATTGACGTAGGGTGGTTTTTTGGCGGGCTTGAACATGCCCTTTTGGAGGCCTGGGCGGCCAGGATGGAAGTGTTCAAAGGACTGGTGCCCAACGCCATCAAATGAGTCCAGACGTGGTTTGCCAACCTGGTGTTCTAGGCTGACTTCAGACATGCGGCTGTTGGCCGCACTCCACACCAGCACGTCAGGTTCGTGGGTCTTTGTCTACAATACAAGGTCAACATACAAATCACACACAAATGTGCTATATTCTTTTGTCTTGAATGCATACGCTGAATTCGATCTCCTGCTGGAGCTGCTTGACAGGGTCGACGCAATTGTTATTGATAACAGGTTGGTCCATAGTCTCGCTGGTTGTGCCACACAGCGAGTTTTCGTTGGCAAAGGGCTTATAGTCGCCCCAATCCACTTTCTTGTAGGCTCTGCGTAAAAAGCTTTGCATGATAGAAAATTAAACTAACAAAAGAGTTTAAAGAAATAAGGAAAACAACTGTGCATGTGTCTTATAAAAGCACATATTTTGCTGCATGAATGAATCAACATGGGAGTTGATTGGGGGTGGGGCTCCAACCGCCTACACCCTTTTGGAACAAGACACTAAAGTCCGATGTGAGGTATATCAGGTATATAAATCTAAACTTTGCCAATGTATTTTTCGTATGATGATGTATGGTTTACTTTACAAGCTGGAGAAGGTCGTCTTCTTGAGACGGTCACGAGCGATCAGCATCATATCAGTGATGCCCGTCTTGAGTTCAGCGTCGCGGTCGCCCGACGCCAGACGCTGCTCAATCACGGGAATAATTTGTGCCCGCGGGCGTCCTGCCACAAACACGACAAACTTGAATCCGTACTTGGCCTCATATGCCTAACCCTTATCCATCAGCCTTTGCTATGTGCTATCTCTAGCGTATTTACCTTATTCAGCTCGGCCAGGCGTGCATTGACCTTCTCGTCCTCGGTGGAGACAGCGGTGACCTTGTCAGTGTAGCCCTGTTCCTTGAGGGACATGGCGGAGAGATTGCCCTTGTTCTCACCAATGCGGGGGTGAGCATTGATGACTTCAAGCTTTTCGTCGGTGCTGAACTCGGAGCCAAGGCAGAGCGACTCGGCATAGTCGATCAGCTGGCCGTAGGACGTATAGGGTCGGCGGGCAAGGAGCTTGGCAGCCAACGGGGGTGCAGTCTCAAAGAGGGTATTGACGGCCTCGATAAACTCGGACTCGGAAACGGTGTTGAGCTTCTCGACTGTGGGCAGGGACATGCTATGTGAGTTGGAGGAGTTGAAGTGGAGAGAAAAAGAAAAGAGAAAATAAAATGCGAGAGGTATATTTTATGGTTTCTATTCCAGGGCCGACGAAAAAGATTATAGCCTCCTCGGGTCTGTATCAGAAAAATAGTGCTTCTACAGATAACTCAGGACATGGTCATTCCGATCTTTGTCTCACTTGCTCATTCGTTCATTCCCGCCATTGAGCTATCGAATCACTATACCACAGTAAGACTATTAGACTAGGCTTTAGTTGTGCTCGTCTTCCCCTATGTCCGTTCCTGAAAGAGAAAACACTATCTGAGCATGTTGAGCAGAATCAATTCATTCACTATAATATACGTATATGCTAGCAGTGACGGAGAACAATGCAACCAAAAGAAAGAAATAAGTGGAAGAAAAGGACATATACGAATGCTATACACAACAAAAAATAACGTCTGGGTTTATTTAAGCCTTGAGGGGTTCAGCCAAGAGCTTGTTGATCTCCTCGTTGTCGACCTTCTTGTCCGACTTGACGAGGGCCTGGTTGAACTTGGGGTCGGTTGCCATGACGTTACCGTCCTTGGTAACGAGCACAGTGGTCAGGAACTGGGCAACGTAAGCGCCCTCACGCTCATAGACGACATCATAGGGCAGCAGGGTCTGCGACTTGGTGCACTCGACGACGCCCATGCGGGCCTTCTTGAGGTCAGAGAGATCACGGAGGGCAATGGGGAAGTTGCCGGCCTTCTTTTGGATCTCGGACAGGACCTGGCGGGAGGTGGCCATCTTGAGCTCGTAGCGGGTGTCGGTCTTCTTGTAGATGGTGGTGCGCGTGTTGAGCTGGCGGACCTTGCCCTCACCGGTCGAGATCAGAACATCAACAGCGTAGACCTCGTTCTCAGCAAAGGTGATGCGCTCAAAGTCGCGGAGGTGGGCCTCCGAGGGGTTGAGGATGATGGTCTTCTTGCCGGCAGTGTTGTTCTTGAGCTGCTGGTGGCTCAGCATGCCCTCGACAGCCTTGGTGCCGTAAGCGGCGGCAATGTCATCGACGGTCTTGGTGACTTCCATGTTCTATCATATCGACCAACGAGTTAGGGGATCACTCTGGTTACTGTTTTTTTCGTACCTTGTTACCGGGGCGGATCTGGCGGACAGCAGCCTCGAGAGCAACGTGAGCAGCCTGGATGACATCGGCCTTCTCGCCAGTGACGGGCTTCTCAGCCGACGCACCGACCACAAGCGTGTGTGCGACAGTCGCGCAGAAGCCGTCGATTTGTGCACCCAGCTGGCTATTATAAAGAAAAGAAAATAAAAGCGGAAGTCAATACAGCGAATAGAGTGCGGATGATGGCTGCTTACATCTTGACGAGGTCATCGTTCTTGAGGGACTCCTCAGCCTCGGGGTCGCTGGCAATGGGCGAAAAGTGGGCAACGCAGTTGTTCTTGGAGACGGTCGTGGGGAAACCAACACCTATAAAGTAGGTGAGTTAGCAAGGTGACGCGTTCTCTACTATTAAGAGTACCCTTCGACTTGACATCCTTGTGGACGGCCTGGATGGCCTCCTGGATAGCCTTGTCACCAGCGACGCAAACGTCGATAATCTTGGCACCATCAACGCACAGCTTGATCACCTTGTCGAGGACAGCTGCAGTTACAGAATGGGTTTAATGGTTTGAATGCGCGTTAATATAGTCACGTACAGTTGGCGATCTGGGCAGCGTCCTGGTACTTCTTAAGAACGGAAGCATCTTCAATGGTGGAGGGGCCCTCAGGAGCCTTCTTGGCGGGAGCCTTGTTGGGGGCGTTTCTTCTCGGGCCAGGCATAGTAAATAGGTATGTGTGTGTGAAAAGGGCAAGGCGCGGGTTGGGCTTGGGCTTATTTTTTGATTGTGGCTTATGCCTTACTCGATTCTAATAATTTTGGGCAACATTTCAATGCAAAACGAAAAGGAAGCTCCGCTTGACCAAGTCTTTATACTTTTACTTATACTTACTCATGGCCACTGCTCCTCCCAGCCGTGTCGCTGCGTCTATCAAACGAAAGCGTGAGCAACCTGCTTCGCTCGTGAAGAAGACAACCTCCTTTGCAGACCTCGGTGTCGACGACTGGTTGTGCGATGCCCTGACAGCCATGCAGATCAAGGCCCCTAGCGAGATCCAGCGAGCCTGTATACCCCCCATTCTGAAAGGTATAGTTGCTGCCTTCTCTGTATTAGCGTTACTCACTCCCGCTGGCAGGCAAGGACGTGATTGGTGGTGCCAAGACCGGTTCAGGTAAAACGGCTGCCTTTGCCCTTCCGATCCTCCAAAAGCTGTCCGAAGATCCTTTTGGCATTTTCGCTCTCGTCCTGACGCCCACAAGGTACAGTCACCAGTTAGATACACCAACAGCTTCCAACCCACACATATTGTAGAGAATTGGCCTTTCAGATTGCAGAACAGTTCCGTGTACTTGGCAAAGCGATCGGCGTCAAGGAATGCGTGATTGTCGGTGGTCTGGGTAAGTCTAACAGCACGTACGCCACACATGTATTTATAATGTGCGATAGACATGATGACACAGGCATTGGAGCTCGATAAGCGGCCGCACATTGTGATTGCCACGCCTGGTCGTTTCCGTGATCATATTCGTAGCTCGTCGGGTGCGGTCCATCTGTCACGCTGCCGTTTTCTCGTCATGGACGAAGCCGACCGTCTGTTTGAATCCACCTTTACTAAAGACCTCCAGTACATCCTCCCCCAACTCCCCAAGGAACGCCAGACGCTCCTCTTTACCGCAACCATGACCGACGCCATCCTTGCTTTGCAAAAGTCGGAGAAGAAACCCTTCACTCACATGTGCGATATGGGCGTCTCAACCGTCGATACGCTCGACCAGCGCTACGTCTTTGTACCTTCGCAAGTACGGGTTGTTTATCTTGCCCATCTGTTGCAGACCGAGGACTTGGAAGACAAGTCAATGATTATCTTCTGCGCTCGCTGCTCAACCGCACAGCAAATCACTCTCATGCTCCAAGAACTTGGCATCCGTTGCACTGCTCTGCATTCCCTCATGTCGCAGCAGGATCGTCTCGATTCGCTGGGTAAATTCAGAGCAGAAGTTGTCAAGATTCTGGTGTCGACCGATGTGGGTAGCCGGTAAGTCATGACGAAGGGAAAAAAAAGTATATGTATGTTGACCTCGAGCCTGCAGTGGTCTGGATATTCCTTCCGTCGAACTCGTCATCAACTATGAAATTCCGCGTGACCCTACAGACTATATTCATCGTGTGGGTCGTACGGCTCGTGCGGGTCGCGAGGGTCAAGCAATCTCCATTGTGGCCGAACGCGACGTCTCATTAATACAAGGCATCGAAGAGCATATCAGTAAGTGCAAGGACCTCAAACGCGCATTGAGACTCATCCATGTCTAGATAAAAAGCTGGAGGAATATCCGGTCGACGAGAACGACGTGCTCGAAAAGATGAACGCAGTGACTGCGGCCAAACGTGCCGCCAATCTGGTATGTCAGAGGGAACTTACTGGTAGGTTGATAAACTCACCCATAATTCGTTATAGCAAATGCACGACGACAAGTACGGCCAAAGAAAGGAGATCTACAAAAAGAAGAAGCTGCGCTCTTGAGCGCTTCCAATCATTACTAGATATCTGTGTTATTTTTTATTTCTTCACTATGTACAAATCATTGTTTTTTTGCATCCCTTCATTTTATACATTGGACTTCTTTGTCAAGGTAAACAAAAACACTTCCATGCCACCAATCCAGATTGTTTTCTCGTCGTCGAGGTCCCATGTGGCCTTGCACCAGTCATAGGCCAACACACGATGGAAAAGTTTGCGTCCTTGTGTGACAACATGAGCCTTGCCATTGGGGACTAGCACACGGCCCATCTCACGCATGAATTTCGGGTATAACTACCATTTATGAGTCTCCCCTGTAATGGGGTTTGAAGATACGGCTTACCTTTTGGATTTGAGCATACGAGCCTTCGCGCACGCCCCACGGCCAATCTATTCAAAAAGCAAGTTTAGGATAGGCCAAATCATGTGTATCCTTGCTTTACCTGATAAAACGGTATCGACGCAAGCATCACGCAATATCAGACGACGCGCATCACCAAGCAGCAGATCCACGTTGGACAGACCGGCATGCAAGATATTCTCACGTCCCATGATACACACCGTGCGTGGATGCACTAGCCATGCGTCAATATCGAATCAACTGCCTGTGTTTACCTTACCTTCACTTCCGATCCAGAAGGTATTGGGGTAGCGAAGCGCGCCCTCCATCGGAATCGCAGCCGTACCACAGCACATGTCGAGCACGACCTCGCCCGGCTCGGGTGCAGCGACCTTAGCCAGGCAGCTCGCAATACATGCGTTGAGGGTGGTGCGCCCGAAATGCTTGGGTTTCCTGTTCAACTGGTCGAGGGACAAGGACAGCCCCATGACGAGGCAGACGCCATCTTGCGTTTGACGGAGGAAAGCAACGGCCTCGCGATCAAAATGCTCGAGATCGACCTTCCAGCTTGGAAACAACTCACCGAGGGCCTGGCCGACATAGCCCGCCATCAATTGGCTCTGCACCTTGTGCTTCAAGTGCCCCTTATAAAAGGTGGCACGGAAGGTAGCCACGTCTGGGTCCGCATCGACGACGGGAGCCCAGTGAGCTTGCAAGGTGGTGTCGCGTATGAATTGGCACGTCGCGTCGTTGTCGGCGTACACCTCGGGTGGAAAGGTAGCTTCGTTGGTGACCAAGACGACGCTGTAGACGGTCAAGAAAGAAGCGCGTCGGATCATAGCCATCGTCTCTACGAGCTCACTGGACCGGTACTCGAGAGTGACACGTCCCGTGCGTGGTTCGCTAAAGTGCTGGACTGGCTTTACTTCTAGTGCGTCGACAATGTCACTCTCTGCGATCCACTCCAGACCTAATAGAATAAGTAAATACACACACAATCACAGTCATAAACATGAAATAAAGAGGCTTACCTTCAGGAACGAAGAATATAATATGTTGGGTCCCATGGCCTGCCATGAGTGAAAAGAACAGGGAACAGGAAAGGAAAGTTAAAGCGGGTGGCTGAACTATAGCTTTCTTTCTTTCTTTCTCTACTTCTCATTCCGAAATGCTTTACGTTGTGGGACTTGGATTGTCCGACGAGAAAGATATTACCCTGAAGGGTCTCGAGGCCGTCAAGGGCAGCGAGCGTGTCTACCTCGAGGCTTACACCTCCATTCTAACCGTCGGCAAAGAAAAGCTGGTAACCTCTATTCAGCGCGATCTACTCAAGATTCTTATGAGTATATGACTGTAGGAAGAATTCTATGGTAAGACTGTCATTGTCGCCGACCGTGAAATGGTCGAGTCCGAGAGCGACGCTATTCTCGCCAACGCAGGCACTGTCGACGTGAGCTTCCTCGTGGTGGGTGACCCCTACGGGTATGCACCAATTTCGTCGAGAAGGCTGTCAACTGATACGCTTTTATAGTGCTACGACTCACACGGACTTGGTGATCCGCGCTCGTGAGCTCAATATCCCTGTTCAAGTCATTCACAACGCGTCTATTATGAACGCCGTCGGTGCCTGTGGTCTGCAGCTCTACAACTTTGGCCAGACCATCTCCATTGTCTTCTTCACCGACACCTGGCGCCCCGACAGCTTCTACGACCGCATCAAAGAGAACAAGCAATTCGGCCTCCACACCCTCTGCCTTCTCGATATCAAGGTCAAGGAGCAAAGCATCGAAAACATGGCCCGCGGTCGCAAGATTTACGAGCCCCCGCGGTACATGACCGTCAACCAGGCTGCCGAGCAGCTCCTCGAGATCGAAGAGAACCGCGGCGAGGGTCTCTGCAAGCCCGAGTCGCTCGCCATTGGCTGTGCCCGGATAGGCACAGACACCCAGAAGATCGTCGCTGGCTCGCTCGAAGAGCTGGTCGACGTCGACTTTGGTGGCCCTCTTCACTCGCTCGTCCTCATTGGCTCTAGAATGCATCACATGGAGGCTGATTTTGTCCGTGAATTTGCCGTCAACAAGGAATCCTTTGACTTGCTTGTCAAGAAGCACGAGGAGTCTGCCTAATATGTTATATCTATATCTCTTCTTTTATGTATGCATCCATAAACATTTTATCTCTATCTTCATTCATCAAAATCAAAAACTGTACTGTACATTGCGTTTCTATTTGGGATTCTACGATAAATTGTCTGTCCAATGATGACATATTTACAAGAACTGAATGGTCTGGGGTGGGTCGACCAAGGATTCCTCGGTGATAAACTTGCGGTCCGGATCAAACGTGATGTGGAGACCATCAAAGGCAGGCGCGATACGCAGACCGTCTGTTTTTTCCATTTCTTTCAATTGTTCAGTCAGTTCGTAGTGATCCACACGGTGCGTGGTGCCAACGAGGTAGGTCTTTTGAGCTTTAGTCTCCTTCGCCGCTTGAATCGCGTCCTTGAGCGCGAAATGGGATGCGTGCGTCTCGCCCACTGGGCTGAATCAGTATCATGGTTATACACATATTCTTGACGCTTACCTCGAAGGCAGTCAACGACAAAGATGTCGGTGGTGCCGTCTGAGATACGGCTCATCGTAGTGGGAGGTATATAGTTGGTGTCGGAAATATAGGCGAGCGAGCCCACCTTGAAACCATAGCACCAGTAAGGCTCACCCGTCGAAAGATACTTGCCATGATGGACTATCTTATAATGAGCCTTTGAGCGTCTTTACTAAGGCGTGCTTTACCTGGCAGAGGCATGAACTCCAGGCCTTCGATAGTGAAGGGGGTATCACGGCCGATCAGCTTGTAAGAGAACGTAGCCACGTCACCGCCACCTAGCAGTGAATCATTTGGAGTGAGTAATTCGACATTTAGAGAGGAGTATATATTACCTGTGGCGGCCTTTGCATCGACAAGGAAGGGGAAGGTGGTCTGGACGGTATCCATGGTTTCAGGGTGGAGGTAGATATTGATGGACGGCTGCACAACGCCGCCAAGAGTCCACATGCGTAAGGCGTCCAGACCGTAGCATGCATCGGCGTGTCCGTGGGTCAGGATCACACCGTCGATATAGCGTATGCCGTACTTGGGAAATATATCTAGTGCACTCTCTGTACAGAGAAATATTGGGTCAGAGTCAAGAAACAGGAACATTCGCTTGCTTACCATAGAAAGTCTTGCCGCAGTCTATCAGCACGTTACTATGTAAATAAAACAAATATGTAAAAAAGTCAATCGTCCGTTGAGCAATGTATATGTTGTCCAGTACCGAAGCCGTGCTCCGGGCGGGTCGTCATGCTTTCTGAAACGGACGACTGCCGCGGTGTTGCGCTTTCTGTTCTTGCGACCTGCTTCGGTCATGGAGGAGATGCAAACATGGCATGACTGTCTTGGGTCAGTTAAACAGGCAACGTTGGGCACAGCACCCGAGGTGCCTGTGCCAATGAAGACGACATCAATCAATGTCGCCATGAAATCTCCAAAATAGAATAGGAAGGGGATTGTCTGTCTGACTCTCTTTAGGTAGCCCACTATTTTTTTTGTCGTTTTTGCCAGCCAATAGTTGTCCCGCCCTATCGCGTATCCCAACCATTTTGCACATCTCGAACATTTTTAGATAATAGAAAGACGCATTATAGCAAGCTGCTTCGGCAACAAGCGAATAAATATAGAGATGCACAACCAAAGCAGCGCTAAGTGGAAGGGTATGTGTATATTTTAGTCTCGAAGCAAACGGGTACGTTCGTCTAGAGTATCTTCTGCAGCGTTGCCATGCAAATCATCGATACCGAGCCGTTTGTTACGGATTCGCCACACGATACACATCACAAGAAGTGTGCCTTGCAGGAGACCAGTGACAAGGTACGTGATCCATGCCGTCCAGTTCGTGCCAGGACGAACGGCCAAGGAATATACAAAAAGAGCTGATCCTAGACATATCATTAGCAGTCATATTATATGAGCCCGCATCTCTTCATCTCACCAGGTGTTTGCAACAGCATCATGGGTATACTCAGGGCACCCACCGTCTATCTCATATAAGTCCATGATTTCACTCCGTATATTTGACTCACCTTGCGGCGCCATGTCGTGTAGATTTGAGGAATGTATTGGAAAGAAGCGAGCACCATGCTGAGGACACCAAGGAAACCAGCCCAGTAGTTGGTCCATGCATTCTCCTGTGGCCCGCCCACAAAGATCAGCAGCATAACCGTGATAAAGAACGAGATGGCCAGGTGGGCCAGACAAAGCACGGCAATCAGCAAAGATAAACGCCATTCGTCAGATAGATCCGAGGTGGATCCAAGCGCTGCCTGGAGAGCCTCAGACGTCGTTTCAGGTACAGGCAGCGACCGTCGTTTTCGATCATTCGGGAAATAGAGCAGAAAGAGGACAAACCTGCCTTTAGGTTAGCTATCACTCTACGTATATTCACGTATATTCTCCTGACTTACACGAGGCAAAACATGAGCCATTGAAGCATGATCTGAACGATACCGAGCAAATTCTCTAGGCAGGGACCAAAAGGCTAGCCTACAGTGAGCTATACTTCCACGTAACCTTAAATGCACATACCACGGATAAGCAGCACACGATCGGGTTCCATTGCAGCAAGACAATGTTGAAGAAACTCGATGTGGAAGATACAACGCCGAGCAAAAGAAACCACGCATTGAAACCATCGCTAGTCTTGTTGACGATAATTCTATAGTGCTACGCAATCGCATGTACTTGAGTGAACATGCCTCAAGGATGAGCATAGTTGCACTCACTTGGGGCAAGTAGGAAATGACCAAGCCGATGCAGAGAAAGACGCTTATAAAAGTAGCAACCGCGTCGTGTTCTGTGTTGCATTTGCCGAGTGGTACTATTGGACTCGGAGACATTCTGAAAGAGTGAGTGAAGAAGAAGAAGAAGAAGAAGAAAAAAAAAAAAAAGAGACAAAATATAACTAACAGAGGCAGGG
>VAFG01000272.1:159750-195417 GCA_013461545.1 Syncephalastrum contaminatum
ATTTGGGTCGTACAATCTTTTCGTTCATGCACCCATCCGGTATCTTTTTTTGCTCCCGCTTTGACTCCGGTCCGTGTGTTTCACTTTTTGAGCATAAACGATGCCAGCGCTCTAGGGTGGATATCCAGGACTTGCCTGCTTTTTCCGAGGGCGTCCGAGATGCCACACGCGTCATGCACTTGACAGGCTCCAAAAGCGAGCTGCAAAGTGATATAATTGGAGGGAATCCGCTGTTGTCAGGGTTCTTTTTGATCCGAGTCCCCTTATTAAACGCTCGTAGTCTCCCCATACGTTTCATTCGCTTACCGACCCGTTCCCCGTTATAGCCACAACCCCCTCTACCTCTCCGTCCCCACTTGTGTATTCGTGGATGTGACGATTTCGTGCATTCAGCTACAATCGAGCAAATCCTCCTTTCGTCTGGACCCTAGAGAGTCGATTTCATATAGCCCGCCGCAACCCACCATTGCGAAGCGCTTATAATGTATACGTAAACAAACACACTGTCACCTCTGGTCATCGGAACACCGTTCCCTGTCTGTGTGTATCACCTGAAGATTGTCATTTATTTCTTCTTTGCCAGCATGGCAGCCAATGCTGCACCTGTTCCGTGGCTGGCGCGTGTGCTCTGTTGTAGTAGACATCAAGAATTAAGTTTCATGTCCCATACACCCACAAAAACCAGTACTTACTCCAATGTTAATTTGGCTGACTGATGAGCCATACAGGTCTCGCAATGCTTCATTGACACGGTTGGGGAAGTTGGGATAGTTCTCATAGATAGTACCCTCGACACCTATCATATGCTATGAGTAACAGCCGTAGAAAGATGAACTGTGAACTTACTGAGTGTGACACCGTGCTCCAGACCGTCACGCTTGTCGATGACCGCGCTCATCGCAGCCGCCACGAGCTGAGCCGCACGCTGGCCCACCAACTTACAGATACGCTTGACCAGCCGGCGATCGCCCACCGTCGTCGAGGGCAGACCCATGATAGTCTCCAGGATATGCTTAGTCTCGTCGAGTTGCTGCGAGTCATCGCGCTCGATCGTGCTCATGTAGGATGCCTCAAAGCTGTAGGGCGTGTTGAGTTGGGGCGTGTACTGTGCATTGAACAGGATACGTCGGTCCAAAAAGTCGACAAGGATGTTTCGAACCAGCTCTCCCAAGTACAGTCCGGATACCATCTTTTCAAACAGGTGCATGCCCGGGTTGATTGACTCGCGATCCAGGCGATTGTCGTAAAAGGTGCGGGGCAGCTCGTTGTGGTCATTGTCACCAAACGAGCCCCATTCGGTGTTGATGATCATTTCACCGCCTTCGCCACTGACATCCAGCTTCTTGCACGCTTGAATGTCCTCCCAGTAGGCTGTAACAAGGGTGTCAGTACAGAACCCTTTAGATACACCCCACACTTTTCCATCTTTGCACATTACCTGCATTGGTACCAAAGCTGACGGTGCAAGCAAGAAGGGTATCCAAGCTACGGTAGCTTTGAGCAAGCAAGCACGCGACTAAATGTGGAATAAGAAGGATCGGAAATGATCGCGCGATGCCGTCAGTTCATCATTTCCTTTTACGTCCAGCTTACGTACCTGCGCCATTGACGACGGCCTCGACCACCACAGGCACCTCCTGGCGATTGAATGCATTTTGCAAGAGGGTCACAATATCTTTCTTGTCAGCCCCCGTCAGGTCAAAGTCCTTGGTCCAGTGCAGCACCGACGCCTCCTTGAGCGATGTCTGATGCAAAGGGAACGAGATAACGAAACCCATAGCCATGGGCTCGTGCGCGCCTTGCTTGTTGATGGCCGTCAAAAAGGCATCAACCTGGCTCACCATGAAATCAACAAGACGTGTTACCGGTCCTTTTTTGAGGTCGTCCCGCAGATGCGACTTGGTCTGGTGTCGCATGGAAATGCGGCCTTGCCCGTGTAACTCGACGTGGTAGATACGCACATACGCGCCTAGAGGAGAGAATAAGCAGATTACTTTACACTCTTATAAAAACTTACCGTTGAGCTCGAGACCGAGAAACTCGCCTGTTTCTTGGCCTGAAGGGCGTTGGACGACCCAGGAAGGCAGCATGGGCATGGCCGATCCATCTTGAACTTGCAAACCGCGATCGAGCTCTTTCTTCAGAGTAGAAGCAAACTCCTTGAGCTGCTGCGGTGACAGACGGAACTCCTCGGTGAGCTCTTCCATCGCTTGGCTTTGGGCATTCTCAATCGCGTCAAAGTTATCCACTGTCATTTTTTGTTGGGGGTGAAGAACTGTGAAAGAAACAATGCATGTGTGTAACACGCGGGCCCTTTATCTTGCCACTTTCCCGCAGTTTCCAATTTTGCAAGTCAGTCCCTCCCGATGATGATGCTACGATACGATAAAATATCTTGCATGGCATCTCTTTTACATATCGCTTACATATCGCTGAATCTGTCAATAACCCTTCTGCCAATGCCATGTATTGCTTGAAGACGCATAAATGAGTATGCATCACCGCGTACTATTGATTTTTGCACGAATGGTCGTTTTCACTACGAATAATGTTTTACGCCAAGATACCGCATTGCACTCCGTCTGCTGTAATGTACATATTCATACCTGCCTTACCTCTCTCTGCAGGATATATATCATACACACCAGTATCCATTTATTATGGATATCTCCATACCACAATGCGTTTTAGCTCTCCATGAATAATGACGGAGGACCCTATGGACAGCGTCGACCTCTATTGTAGTGAAACTTTCATTCCGAGAGAATAATGTATGTACCAAGAAAAATAAGAGTCCCGCAAATAGACCAGATCGTGCTGATCTTTAAATTATACCCGAAAGTGTGGAAACAAAGCACAAGTAGCTATCCAAGCATACTTTCAGAGGAATTCAATGACCAGAATAAACGCACATCCATATGCAGACGTGTATATGCGTTATGACAAAATCAAAAAAGTCTTGTTTTTGGGATAAAACGGACGTAAATGGTTCCGGATGTAGCTCCGCCATACTGACCAATTTTATTATGCTATTCTATACTCTGTCGATCTCAACTTATACATATTGTAGATATATGCGGGAGAGGCATCCTGAACATAAATGGAATACATACAGAGTGATAAAAACACCAGTAACACAGAAATTCATGCAGCGGGCGGTAGTTTACTGTACGCGCCTTCAATATGACTCGCTTGTTTCCAGATACAAGAGCATCATAGATGATTGATATGATAGAAGATTTACTTTTTTATGATGAGTGTCAGGAACACGAAGAAAATTCTGTTGAGTGTTTAGGTATGTAAACTATTACTGTGCGAGTGCAATACCTAGTACTTACGCGATGATCATTGTTCGGATGTTCACCTCTGGTCCCTGTTCATTGTTACATGTTCTGCTATGTCCTAGGTAAAAGAGGCACTTGTCTTCTCTTATATACTCTTGGACCAGATTTTCAGGAGCCTTGAATCCACAAAATCACATTGAACGTTGGACAGCACAAATGTAGCCACTTGTAGTCCTATAGGCTTCCTTAAAGATATTGTCGCGCTCTATTAGCTATCTCTTGGCTGATGTTGTCATGGTCATGTGCGGCGGGATCATGTACGCCACCCGTACAGACCTCTGGTTCTATGCTCGATCAACGCATACACATCCACAATATTTACTCGGTATTCCAGCGACACTCCAACGACATTCTAGCGCCTCAGTAATCCAGCAGCACTACGGCGCTCCCATACTCATCTTCTTGCACAAGTCTGAGTCGCCTCACGAGGGTCAACATTTGCTACCCGAACCTCAACGTGTATCATCTTCAATACGAAATGCAGAGTGTAGAGACACAATCAGGAACGAGTACCGCTGTATGGAAGACTCTCTCTCGCTTCTCCTACCATAACCATAACACATTGTGAGAGCAAACGAACGTACGTCGCATAAAGGTAGCTTACGTCGCGCATAGATACATGTATGCAGATTCGTGGCTATGGTAGTGTCCAGGACGCCATATTAACCGTTAGCTCTATAATTGTAAAATGAATCCTAGATGGTACTCATGAGCAAAGGCAGTCTGGTGGACTTCATTTACCTGCTTTGAAATAATATTACATTATAGTGTATCTAGATGCGATATAACGCGTCTATAATATGCATAATTGGACCGGCGACGCGACATATCGTCTATGCAGCATTCATCTTCAGGACTATGCCATGGCTCGAGTAATTTCTCCTCGTCGTTGTGTATGTTGCGACAACCATCACCCTCGTCAGAAATAAACGACGAACTCTAGCCCTTCGCTTTCAAATCCCATCATAACAATGATTTATACACTCGCATTAGGCTTATCTATACGTAGTCGTGTAGTATAGGATTGACATTATCTTCTTCTAGAAGAAGCACGAAAGCGAAGAGAACGAGAACAATGTATACCATGACGCGTACATGCGGTCGTATACGTCTAATACCACTCGGTGCCGTCATGTACAGAGCAACCAACAAGCTAAAAAGCATATAGTCTTTTTAAATTAAAGCAAGAAGGAATCCTTAAAAGAAGTAAGCAATAACCTGTCGCTTTTCTCGCCTGCGTTTCCGTTTCAATTTAGTACCGGCGTTGCCGAAAACGAAGAATAATTTGGCCTAGCTTTCCAGCAGTTTACGTATGATATTTAACTCATATTGGAAAGCCGTAAAGAATTCATTATATAGCGCAGACATACAACTATACAAGCATTGGTCGTAGCAGTATGTCTGTTCAGAGCTTTATTTTTGACCATCGACGGTACGAGCATCATTTGATAACACAGCCTGCGCCTATGATTAAAGTTCAGAAAATAAGGTAGCACAACATGACTATTTACTTTAAAAAGGATTATACGCACCGACACAGCTAAAGCATGACCATTCGGTATTAGCCTTTGGCTACTAATATATAAACGACGCCGTCCCCAGTTCATGTACCGGGTCTTTTGACATAAATTTTTTCCCATAATGGTCATTACTCCTCCAGATCCGACTGACGCTCTATTGCCTGTGAACACTGTATATGAGTTGCTCTTTGAAAAAAACTCCAAAAGAGATGCTGTTGTATTGGTGGACGCTGAAAATCCGGAGCGTTTTCATACTGTAGCAAGTCTGGAAAAGCGTGTTTTAAAATTTGCACGGATCTTGCAAGACAAGTATGATTGGCAAACAGGCGATGTCCTGGCCATTTGTGCTGCAAACAATGCAAGTTCAGGAGGAAGTAACATTTCCACTATGCCTAATCATGATGCTTTCACCTTTTTTAGATTGACTACGTTGCCCCTCTACATGCATCCGTCGCTATTGGTAAGATGTTGAACTGACGCAAAAAAGTGTTTGTTGTGGAACCGCTAGGGCTTGATTTGGTAAACATTGTATGTAACAGGTGGCATCAGCGCGCCAATCAACAATCGTATCCCGGCAGAAGACATTGCAGAAAGCCTGCGCATTGTTCAAGCAAAGCTTTTGGTGACAGATACTGCGCACCAGGACGTTGCTTCAAAAGCTGCCAAGTTGGCCAATCTATCTTTCAATGTCGTCACCTTTGAGGAGATTGAAACATGCTTATCGGACGAAACGATCCAACCTGCCCGGCCCAAGCGCCTCAGCCTCGAGGAACGCGCCATCACTCCCGCATTCCTATATTTCACATCCGGCACTACTGGCGGAACAAAGAAAGCGGCCTGTCTCTCTCAGAAAAATGCTATCACCTACGCTGTCGCGATGTGCATGGTGCCTGGAGGCTCCTGTGCGCTGAGCTACACGGATTTCCACCATATCGGCCAACTGACCCAACCGTGTCTGCATGGCATTGCCGGAGGTGTCACCTACTATGTCATGAGCATCGAAAACGAATACGGCAAAGCACCCATTGTATGCGATGCCATACAGAAATTCAACATAGAAAAAGTGATGCTCTTCCCTTGGCTGATACACTCCATGTGTCAAGACATCTGCGATGGCTACGACCTTTCCAGTCTTGTTGAAGTCCGATGCGCTGGAGACACGGTTGATGCGAGTCTTTTGAGCAATTTTTACGAAAAGCGCGGCATCAAGATCACACCCACTTATAGCCTCACCGAGGCAGGCTATGTGATGGCGCCGTCCTGGGAAAATGCTCTCAAGGGCAGTAGCGGACGGCCAGCTGGATCATTCATTTCTGTTAAGCTCGTTGGCCATGATGGCAAAGGTACAAGTACTACCAGTATTGTGTGTGATGTGTGTACGTTCCATTTCTAATATAGCAATACTCCTATAGAAGTAAAGCTCGGTGAAATTGGAGAGATATGTATCAGATCACCTATGGTAGCCATGGTAAGAAAATTAACCCGCTGAATTACGACGTAAAAAGACTTCCTGTATCACTTGCTTGAGGCACTAAATGGTTACATTGCACAGGAGTACTATAATAACCCAGAAGCCACAAATGCCGCGTTTGATGAGAATGGATATTTTCATACGGGCGATCTTTTCCGCGTTTCCGAGGATGGAGAATACTTTTTCGTTGGACGGAAAAAACATCTGATCAAATACTTCAATCATCATGTATGTATCTTCTTTACGTCTATATATATATATATCCCATACACTAATGTCCCTTATTTTAGATCTATCCTGAAGACATTGAACCAGTACTGGTAATTTCCTCATACGAGCTATACACACAGATATTGATTTCTTTTATCATGCGAACCCGCAGATTCAGCATCCATACGTGTCCGACTGTTGCGTGGTGGGGATCCACTCGGACGAGTACAAGACCGCAATGGTGACAGCTTTTGTTGTTCTTTCGAAAGAGTATACGCCAGTAGCTAAAGATATTGAAGAGGTGAAGCGCGAGATTCAAGATTTCGTCGATAGTCGTGTCTACGACGAACGCCGTCTACGTGGCGGCGTCCTTATAATGGACTCTTTGCCGAGAACAGCATTTGGCAAGTTGAAAAGACATGAAGTCCAGCAAATGCATCTAGAAAGAAAGTTATAGTATGACTAGCAATAAAAAGGAATCGAATTTACACAAAGACAAATCATTAAACAAACAAAGTGAGTGCATGCAATATTTAGAAAAAAAAAGTATGTAAAAAAAGAGAGGATGATGAGAGTATATGCGTAAATTTACTTTGCCACGCCAACGATGGCCTTCTTTCGCTCGGACACTGGCTTGCTGTCGTCTTGGTCGGTATGTTTCCGCCGATTCTCGTCCTTGCGCTTTTGAGACGCGAGCATGGTCTTCTTGAGGCGGTCGGCACGCTTGATATCGCCCGGCACTTTGCGATGACGGTCGATGCGCTTGATCTCGTCCATGTGTTTGTAGCGGTCTTTGAGCGACTGGGCGTATTCGAGTTGGTTGCGTTCCCGGTAGCCCTTGACACCGAGTTTCTCGGATGCCTTGGTCTTCCACAAACGGATGTTGCCATCGTCGGAACCAGAAAGGACATACTTGCTGTCCATCGTGAACTGAACTGAAAAGATACGCTGCATGCGTTTGGTGTGGTATACGTCTCTGCTGTGGCCGTGGCGCGTATTGAAGATGCGCAGTGTGCGGTCATACGAACCTGTCACGATTTCTTGACCGGTGGGGGAATAATCGACGTCCATGATAGCCGATACGTGATCCTTGAACACATTCTGGGCGGTATCCATGTATCGCATATCGAACAGATAAGCATTGTGATCTTCGTTGGCGGCCACAAAGGTGAAAGCCTCCAAGGGATTCCATGCAATCTTGTTGGTACGCATCGCCATGACAACCTTGGACAGAGGCTTGCTGGTGCGCAGGTCATAGAGGGTGATGGTGCGGTCAGTGCCAGAACTGGCCAAGATGTTGGTCTCGACCGGGTTAAACGTGACAGACTGATAGGAATCGGAACCCCATTCAAATTGCTGAACAGGCTCAGACCGGTTCTCATCCCAGACGTCAACGGTGTTACCAGCCGTCGCAAAGATGGGCTCGTCGCGGTGATGTGTTAAACCGGTAAAGGCATACTGGCCAACATAGGTCTGGATGGGTTCGTCCGAGCTAGTGAAGTTCCAGACCTTGACGGTCTTGTCGGTGGAGCAGGACATGAAGTTCTGGTTCTGGTGACCTGCACACACACCATTCACAATGCCACTGTGTGCACGTACGCTCCACTTCGTCTTTTGTTCGGAAAGCTCCCAGATACGAATCTCTATACGAACTTGTGAGTATCTCTCTTATTTCTTAATAAGGTATACATACCACCGTCACCACTGCCTGAGATCATGGAGTTGAGCTTGTGAGGGTGTTTTGTCATGCTGTAGACACCATCAATGTGGCCTGACAAGGCACCCACAAATGGTTTGGCAAAGAGACGTTCGAGTTTGGTAGCGTTCAGGGCACGGACATACTCTCGACCACGCTCAAAAGGATGTGCCGTCGGATCCAAATTCCGTTGAACTTTATGAATGTCTTCCACTCGCTCTCGCTCGTACGTGCTCGACGATCGGGACAATGCCTTCACTTTCTAAGAGATTCCATATAATAGGAAATAAGTATGGGGTGTATACCCACGGCATTGTGGTCCATACCATATTAAAGATCGATGAGTGGGTCAGGAAAAAGTGAAAGGGGAACTCCAAAGAATTGAATTAGATTAAGGCAAGTGGCTTGCGAGCTATGCAAAACCAAAAAATCATGCCCTTTAAACATTTGCATTTTATTTTGAATGGTGCGGTGCTTTTCTTTTTTATTGCTGCTCCTGAGCCTTGGCTTTACGCTGTGCCTCCATCTTTTGCAGTAGTGCCTTGTGCTCAGCAATCTGTCGTTCCAGCAACTCTTGTTTCTGCTTGTGCAAGGCAGCCATCTGCAGCTGTTTTTTTTGTCGATTGATCTCCTGCTGCTTCTTAATTTCCTCAGCCCGCTTCTTGATCAGCTCCGGATCCGGCGGCGTCGCTTGAGCTGGCTTGGCAGGCGAGGACGGCTGTGCCGGTCGTGGTTGATGCTTGTGCCAAAACACCTTGACGAATCGGTTATTGAAATACACATTTGGAGACTGGAACGCCTTGAGTGCATCCTCGTGGTTCTGATAGCGCAGGAAAGCACGAGAAAATTCAGGTTGAAGCTTGATGTCAATGACAGTGCCAAACTCCTTGAAGGTGTCCGAAAGTGTGTCAATCTGCAGGTTTTCTTTGGGGACGTTTTCGACGACGATGGCCGTGCTGTTCTGGTCATATTGGGTTGTAAAAGGCTTTGGATCGACGAGCGCGGACGGCTGAGGAGGGGCCACCATGGCAGGGTTCATGCCCATGTTGGGGTTGATGAAGGCTTGCATATTGAAACCCTGCAGTTTGGTAGGATCATGCTCGAATTTACAGGTGGCGCCGTAGGAGCAGAAGCCGCGTGTAAATAAGTTGCGGCATGGCAGCCGTTGTTGTGGTATCCGCTGGTCATTGTGTTGCTGTTGCTGTTGCACTTGCACGGATGGGCTATGCCGGCGACCTGGGCGAAGGCGGTTTCGAAGTCTTTCAGACAAAGCATTGATCGTCCGTTGCTGCTCCTCGGTGAATTTTCGCTCTTCCACTTCAGTCGAATCCTGAGCTTCCTCATGTTGTGGTTGCTCCTGATCTGAAGAATTGTCACTGGTCTCAGTACCATTGTTCACTAACACGCTGTGCTTATACTCACCATTCATCTTGCCCTCTTGTGCCATTTCAGGTTTGCTTTCAGGGGATGAAGGTACCACGGGAGCGGGCTGTTCATCCTGTACTTCTTCATGTCCGACCAAGGTATCGTCTGCACCTGTAATATCATCCAGGACATCTTCCACTTCGGGCACCACGTCCTCGGTATGACGGCGCTTTGCCGACGGCTCCTCCTGCTGTGGTACGTCATTTGCAGCGTCTTTTGCCTCTTCCGATGCCTTCCGCTTTCGATCTGTGCTACTTGGTTCGGACGTGGCGACACTGTCGGCCGTAGTCACCTCTCTGATGGTCTCAACGATCATGCTGACACCCTTTTCCAAATCTACACATAGATTGACGCGTGTGTGAATTTTCAAATCAGGTTATATGTGCAAATGAGTGGTTAATTACCTTCAGTCAAGAACATTTCGAGTTCTTCTTTCAGGTACTCTGGAAGATCTTGGAGGGATTTGTCGACCTGAACGAAACTGACGATCAAGTCAGCCAATTCTGGCGGATCTGCATCCGAACTGTTATCCAAAAATGAGTAAAGAATTAAACGCAGAGGATATAGTTGTACTTACAAGTTGGCCAGAAAACCGGAAAGCCTATCACGGATTTGTTGTTGTTGTTCAGTCGTAAGCTGCATGAAGACAAAGATGCGATCGAAGGAAATACAGGCAAGGGAGAAGAGAGAGAGGAGCAAAGTCAATGCACTGCAATTGGTCCGCCTGCACAAATTTCATATTGGTATGAAATCCGCAGCAGCGCGCCCTTATTATTATCATTATAATTGTTCTTGTATCTTGGTCTTCAGCTGTATCGTCCTTCATATCCATGCTCATCCACTCATAACATTTTGATAAATGCAGCTAACGTTCTGGCTAATACATCTTAGCATACAGTGCATAAATAGATAGGGTGACTTTATATGTCATATGGGCGCACGGATTGGGTAGTGCTATATGCACAACATACAAAAGGGACTTGTCGTGACTTGATGCGTACACACAGCCAGATTAGCATATCGTACCACTTTAATGTTTTCCAGAATTGACATTGGACGTAAAAGGTTTGGGCTTGCCGCGCGTGTTTGACTGACATGAAACGCAAAGGAGCGAGATCAAACACGGGTGCAACTTGCCATTAATGGCCTTCCTTTATTTGGTCATCCTGGTCTATCAGTGGATCAAGGATACATACGCGCAAACACTTCTTGTTTTTATTTTCATGTTATACAGATTTAATGTTTGCAGGAGAGCTACCATAATGATTTTGATTTCGATTTTGATTTTGGAGTTGTATGTTCGTGTATTGTTGAAACACAAGCGTATATGAGAATCATGCTTCAGTTTCTCGCTGGTGATGCCCGACGGCCCAGAAGGAAGATGACGATGCTGACAACAGCGAGGCCAGCTGCACTGCGGAAGAGCCAGAGAGATCCAAAGTACTCATATACGTACCCACCAATGAGTGCGCCTAAGCCAGTTCCCAGGCCAGCATGCAACGCACCCAACATGCCCTGCGCGACTGCACGCTGCTCCGGTGGGAAGATGTCATCCATTTCGCTGACAGCAGTAGCCCAGAAAATACCAAAGCCCACACCTACGCCACCATAACACAACAGTGACGAAATGAGTATGCCAAATCAATGGTGTGGGAGGAGATAAACAAACCATGGAGCATCTGGAGTGCAAGGGCGCACACGTTGGTCGAGAAAGAATCGGGGGGCAGAAGCGTGTAGGACAAGCAGCGGACGATGGTCGCGACATGAGCACCCACTACGAGCCAGACCACGCCGAGGTGCTCTGTCATCTACATACGAACGTAAAGGCTCGACTTGATACGCCCACAAACAAAGCCAGAGAACAATGCAGAAAGAGTCATACCTGTTTGGAGAAGCAGAAGCAGATAAGCTCTGTGATACCACCGAGCGGGCCAGTCCAGCCGATCCAGCTTGCAGGTGTATGCAGATCCTGGCTCATGAACAAAAACAAAAAGTTGACAATCATAGAGAGCACGATACCGAACAAAAGGGTCGTGGTCAGGAAAGAGAGGACACGGAAGGATAGAAATATGCTCTTGTCTTCGGACACGACATGGAGCATGGCGGCCGGGTCCTCGACAGATGCGATACGGGACATGGCCAGACCCAGGTCAACGGCGCCTTCTTCCAGACGATCGTCAGCATCTTCGCGGATACTTTGAGCAAGGGAGGAGAGGACAGATCCGCCACTGATCGCCTTGGAAAGCAATGGATGCTCGTGCTGGCTTGTCGTAGACAGGTAGTTGTTGATCGGTAACCGGTCCTCCTCGTCCTTGGTCTCGGTCTTGTAAGGTCGCAGAGTCTGCTCCGTATCGTAATAGTATTCTTCACCGTTTCCTGGAATCAACGGCTCGTTCTCGTCATCGTAGTGAGGGCCAGTCTCAACGTTGGTCGCCAGTGCGCAACAGATAAAGGCAAGAGTGGAGGCACCAAAGACCCAAAACATCATGTCAAGGTTGCCTGTCCAGTCGATTAACACGCCCACCAAAAGGATCGTGAGGCCAGTGGAGACGGAACCCCAGAGACGCTGCTCGCCTAGATTTGTGCATATTAAAAACACAGACAACAAAACGCACACAGCGGAAAAATATCTTACCGTACAGGATTTTATCAGGGCCGAGGATTTTCATCACCGCGCTATCGACAAGCGAGACATTGGGGAGGGTGAAAAAGGCAAAGAACAGAGCGAGAGCGCATGTAATGCTGATGACGGCGTGCTCACCCATCGGTGCCGCTGTGGTGGTGGTCAGTGTGTGGCCTACACCCATGATTCCCATGACAGCGACGCCACCGACCAAACTCGTCAATGCCATCACCATTCCATGGAGCCGTGGCCGCTTGTCCACTAGATAGGTCCAGAGAGGGCATGCAAGCGACTGGATAAAGGGCGCAATGGCCAGCACGAACCCGATCTGGTCCGACGAGAAACGCAGCACATCGTGGTAATACAGCTGCAGGTAAGGCGGTGCGGCAGATAACAGCGCAAACGCTGTCGTGTACAATAGCTTGCACAGAAGGTACATTTGAGGAAGAAGGAGAAGAGAAGGAGGAAAGCGAGGCAATGCAAAAGAGCGCTTTCGGAAGTTGGTTTATATACAGCGCGCTGCGGGTGAGAGCGAGCGAGATACGAAAGATTCGACAAAATCCCGGGCCACCCCTTTGATCTGCGTGTTCTGTTTCATAGGTGTCAAAACGCGCGTTATCGATCATGACGTTACTCCAAACGCTCACGGATGTTGTTTGCGGGGAACAGGAAAAACAAAAACTGTATTGGTCATTATTATGCTATATTGAGATGAGAGGCTATGCTATGTATCTTAGTCGCTTCCGGCGACACCGCCGTCGCCGAGACCCACGGCTTTCTCGACAACCTCGCGCATCAAGTCGACGAGGGTGCAACAGGTCATGAGCAGGTAAATTTCGACGCGCTTGGGATCGTCAAACTCGCTGAGTACGGCCCGGTCAATGGCCAGGCGGCCGAGATGGACGAGGTAGCCCATGCCGTGGCTATCGAATTCAGCGAGAATGCGCGGTGGTGGGGGCACTGCCGCCCCGAGGTCGTCTGAATCGTCTTGTTTGACAACCGTGATCACCATATCATGGGATAGCAAGCTGGGCCTTTTCCAGGCAATCCGAAACCCGTCAAAGGTGGTCTGGTACATAAACAAAAGGTGGGAGCTGGTCTTGTTCACCATCTTTTGCTCGGTATCGCCAACTTGGATTACGATATCCTTTTGAAACGCGCGTCGATGAGCCTCGGCCACCTGGCATGTGTCACGGTACAGCGTGTTTTGGAAGCCCCATGAGTACGAATGCGGCTGCTCCTTGCGATACACCAGGCGTTTCGTTCCGTATTCGTAAATGTCGTGCAAATGAGGCTTGACGAGCGTGTGCTTGCGCAGCTCAAAAACGAGCATCTCTTCCCGCCGCTTCTTCTTCTTGGACATGGGACAGTGTAAAGAGGACAGTATTCGACTGCTTTGACTGCCGGTGCTGGTACTGGGGCTTGGACCTCCAGCAAGACTAGGCGTGTAGGTGCTATTACTCTTGAGTGACAGGGTGGACATGTATTTTGAGAGTTCTTCGTTCATGGTGGTTTGCGTAGTAGCCGAGGGTGGTTCGCTCAGGATAGAATCCGTGACGTGGCCATTGCTGCTGGAGTTGCTGTTACTGCTCCTCCGTGAGCTGCTGATGCTGTTGCCGTCGTTACTGCTCACGCTCGTATTGCTGTGGTTGCTCCTGCTCGGCTCTTCCTTTTCGTTTGGCGTCTGCCCTGGCGAAAGAGTAGCAAGTGGGTCTTCGCGTTCCTTGATTGGGCTTACAGGACGCTTGTTGTGGCCAATCTCTAGTTTGACAACTGTTTCGATCGGGGTGGAAGGAGATTGGGTGAAAGGCTCGTCATCGTCATACGCATTCGGCTTGACGTAGACAGGGGCATCAATCGTGTCAGGTTTCTGCAGGTGGACGTTATCGCCACTCGTGGTATCTTGCGCTGTACTTTCCGGCATGAAAGACAGCGATGGAATTACAAGGAACTAAGGGGAATATACAGAGTAAAGGGGTCACTCTCTTGTTTCTCTCTCTTCTTTTTTTTCTTGCGGCTCTCGTGTCACAAAAGGAATGGGATAAAACGGGGACAGCAGCTTGGCTAAAACCGCAAACGTCATGGTGCATCACTTTGATTTCACCTTGTTCTTTGTCTTTTTTTTTTCATTCCTGCATATACTTCTTGAAGTGGCAGATGATTGTTTATCAATGTGACAAGGGGATGCCTCTGTGATACTGATGGTGTCTGTGATCCACAAGCTTTTACCTTGTTCACCCAAACAAATGTCTTCAGCAGGCATGAGGCCACCTGATCCGAACCTTTTTTAAAAACCCGGAACGTATTTACCCGGGCCACGTGCCTCTTCTGTCAAGTAGTATACCAACCATTCCTGGATCGATCAAGTCGCCAAGAATTACAAAAAAAACACACACTCACATATGTTCGTACAACGCGGATTCCAACTTTTCCTTCATTTAAATTTACTGTTATTTTTGAATCGAGGAAAAATGGCGTATATACCGCAGTCGTCAAAAATTTCTGCGCCTGCTGCAGATAAAGAATGTTTGGGGTAGCAAGATAAAAGAGGCAGGTGGCAGCATCATGGGCAGTATAAAAGGCAGGCAAAATGATTTAACTGAACGATATCAGCCGAGTGAATGAAAAAGAAGATCGTAGATAACAGCAGTGAAAGTACCCTTCCCCAAGCTATGTTCTTGCCATCGATTAGTAAAACTGCTAAATAGATAGTTTCCACTGTAGACCTGACAAGCCCAGAAGATAAAAGTAAAATACGAAGGTGACATACCCATCAAGACAAATATATCTGTGTCAGTGTCAGTCTCTGCAGTCTGAAAGTAGCGTGTAGCATCATAGGTTACGTGATGACGGATTGGCGATACCATCGACGATGGGAGAGCTCACGACCGCAGCCAAAGCCAGTTCACGTGCTGCTATAGCAAAACGTATCGGCTATAAGTCAACCTGCTAAGACATGTAGTCTCTAGAAGCACCAGTCCGTTGTAAATGTGTCGCCAGGAACGCCGCCACCGATGCTAGATAACATAATGACCGTGCAACTGTCTTATGTGTATTCAAAAGAATATCTTATAAAGCTACGGGACGGATGTAACCGCAAACGATGAGAAGTCCCAGTGGAAGAGCTCGTCGTCCAATTTCAAGGTACCAAGGCTCTTGCTATTCGGCTCGTTTCTCTGTGCTTGTCTATGAGATACTGAATACTGTATCTATACAATGGCATAAAAATGCATCGATCACTTGACAGCCCCGACCATGACCTTGTCTACAAGCAAGATACCACCAACGAAGCAAGTGACGGGAAAGATCACTCGTGTCAATCGTTATACTGTATCTGAACCATATGAAATACATATCTCTTTTTTTCCGAGAATATGCGTGCAGAAGACAGTCTTAACACTATGCATGACTCCCTTATATATCATGAACATAACATTAGATCCTTTAGTGAAAGGACGTGAACGAGTAATACGCAATTTAACCTTTGTAGAATAATTTGTTAGTATGACACCCTCATTTGATTTTTCCGTGCGCTCTATAGCATGCAGGGGCATGTATCCTGAGACTCAAATCTACTATTACATATGTATCCTCATGTATGTATTACTAGTGTCTGAGCGTTGAACTACCTCGAGCTTGTAATATATAGCGTAGATTTGTTATGGACGTGTGAGAGGTGGTATCTCACCACAGATAAAACATTCGTTTACTTTTTTAGCACTATCGTTATAATTTTACCCATATCATTATATTACAGTAGATTTTGATGTTGGTAAACATAGCTAAGAAGCGATGATAGGCGATAGATTACAAGCAGAAGTAAAGAAGAGTATTGTTTATTTTTTGAATAAAATATCCCGACCAGGGCAATCAATGAATGTGGGGTGTGCGAGTGTACAAGCCTTTCAGATTGTGACGCCGTTCTCAAAAATTATTATTCTTTCGCACCCTCGTCCTTTTCCTTTATAATACTACAACTGTCACCATGCTGTCAACCATTCGCACTGCTGCTATTGCCTCTGTCGCTCGCCCTACTGCTACGAGACTCTCCATGATGGCTGCTTCGCGCCGTCTGTACGCCACAGACCAGGCCGATCAGAATGCCAACAAAGAGGACCAGCAGAAGCAGGAGGAGAACAAGGACGCTGCGGCTGCTAATCCCGAGGACGCTGCTGCTAAGGCTTTGGCTGAGAAGGACAAGAAGATTTCTGAGCTGCAGGTAAGCAAGGAAAACAAAGTGCTCTTATGGCTTGATGTTAATGCGATCATTCAAGGATGCGTACATCCGCTGCCTGGCTGACCAAGAGAACCTTCGCGAACGCACCCGCAAGGAAATCAGCAGCGCCCAGGAATTCGCCATCCAGAAGTTCGCCAAGGACCTGCTGGATACGGTCGATATCCTCGGCATGGCTCTCCAGTCTGTTCCCGAGAATCTGCGCACCAAGGAAAAGGCGACTGAGGCTGCCCTGGAGGCTGAAAAGCTCGTCGATCAGCTTACGAACCTTTACACGGGTGTCTCCATGACGGAGACCGAGCTCGTCAAGACCCTCAAGCGTCACGGTGTGGAGCAGCAGAACCCCGAGGGCGAGGCTTTTGATCCCAACCAGCACCAGGCCCTCTTCCAGGCTCCTATGCCCGGCAAGGAGGCTGGCACCGTCTTTGCCGTCCAAAAGATGGGCTACACCCTCAAGGGTCGTGTCCTGCGTCCTGCCCAGGTTGGCGTCGTTGCCGAGCAACAGTAAATCATAATAATAACTTCCTCCATCTCTTCAACACTATTCAATCGCAACTCAAAAGCACCCCTCTCCTCACCTATCTTCCTTTCTGTTTTCTATCTCTTTGTTGACGCATACGATGTTCTCTGGACTTTCCTCGGCTATTCTCTTTCTTTTATCTCCCCCCCCCCTCTTCTTCATGTATCATAGACACAATAGAGTACACAGCACACACAACAAAAAAGATTGCAAATTTTACTGTACAAATGCTATAAAAGAAAAAACAATGAATGCTTACACCATACGCTCTTCAAATCGGCGTACTCGCCCTGACACATTCGCTCCGCCGCCACCAACATCCGCTGGCGCGGGCGAGGGTGACGGGCTTGCCTGCCAGTTATTCATTTCATACTGTTCCCGCGGTTGACCGGGTCCTGGCGTATACGTCGGCGGTGGCGCCGGCGGATGATAGCCGTTGTAAGCGGCTGGATTGACCCAACCATGGGGCGGCGGTGCCATTTGACCGGGCGGCGGGCCATAGTAAGGTGGCGGTGTATTGACCGGTGCACCGGATACGACATAGACGCCTCCCTTGTTGACGTTGCGGTAGCCACCCATGCCGCAGCATCCGTAGCACACGCAGCGCAGCAGACAAAACAGGATAAGCAGGCCGACTACGACGATCACGGGGATGGCTATCTCCTTGTGGTGGTCAATCCAGTTCTTTGCATTGTCGCCTACAAGATGTGAATTATCCATGAGTCAGAAAACGATGCGTAAAAGTATATGCTTATGCTTACCAAAGTTATCCAGACTGCACTTGCCGCCCTTGCAAGCACCGCCGACGCCGCAGGGCGTACCATCCAAAAAGTTACCGTTAAAGAGAATACAGCCCATACCACCTGGATTATCACATATAAGCTGACAACCACCGGAGGCCGAGCCGCAAGAGCGGCTCACGTTCATGGTCGATCCACGTTGCTTGCACTGTTGGTCGCGCGATGTGCATTGTCCCGAGGCGCATTGATTGCCACCGCTACAGTCCGTACCGTCTGTCTTGTACTGGTCTGTAGGACAATCGCCCGACGTACCTGAGCACTTTTCTTCTACGTCGCATTCGGAAGCCGCCGCTCGGCACACATACGACGATGGGCGCAGCTGGCAGTTACTACAGCAGAGATCGCTGGCATCACTACATAGGAAGTGTCGTCAGTGGACTGTTGATATTATATTGATTTACTACGTACTCGCACTTGGCATTGTTGATAAACTTGCACGTGGAAGCATTGCAGCACGTTGTATTTTTACCGCCCGGATCACAGTCCTCGCCATCCTCCTTGATACCGTTGCCACACATTTGCAGCGTCTTGACAGTACGACTGCCCGGCTCTTCAAGACATGTCCCGAGACTGGGAAAGTCATCGCAAATAGTTTTGATTGAGCACGGACTAAAATCTTCGGTTGACACATTGCTCGAGGGGTTCATGATATATTGGCCGCCGGCATCACATTGGGTCGAACTCAACGGACAGCATTGGCAGTTGGAGCCGCTGCATGGGCATGTATCCGATGTACAGTCATGGATGGCGCCTATAGGACGACATGAACTCCCCGTCTCTTTCAACGCTTACCACACTTACCAAAGTTGTGTCCAATTTCATGCGCAACAACTTTCCATTCATCTCGAACTATAAAGATTTGTGAGCCCATATTCGAAACAATGGCAGGATAGCTTACTGATTGAAGAAACGCCTGTACCGGATGCATATTCCGTTCTGCCGTTAGACTGTGTTTGTGATGCACCTGTTTGGCACAGTGTTTTGGACCAGGCAACGCCCACTTCAATACCGGATCTATAAAGAGTGTCAATGCAAAACAGCGATTAAATGGGCATTCAAACGTACGCGCAACTGGTCATCAAATGCCACAAGCCGGCACCATCATCGCCTAACGAGCCACGCCACTGGCTGAAATCACTGAGACGGCTATCGATGGCATAACTCGTAGAGCAGGCCTGGTTCCAGCGAGTAGAAGAGGACGGTGAGGACGGGCAATCTTCGGGCATGATGGTGATATTGATCAAGCCGAGCTGGATGTTGAACGTTCGCTCATAGACAGCCGAAGCCGAGTTCCAATCCTGGATAATCTGTGTGCGTGCATTGTTTGCACCTTGGTAGTACTTTGTGTACGTGCAGTCCGAAGCTATACATCCAGTGAGACTGATTTAGTATGTTCCGCATGACTTGTCGGTGTGAAAGGCTGTACCTGCGCCCATGTAGTTGACTTTTTGTGTTACACAGAAGTATGGCAAGAAAGAAAGAAAAAAACAGACGGTTAATTTTAGAACAGAATCTTTTTTTCCTGTCGGTCATTACTTACTTTTCTTGGTGGTCGGACAGCCGGAAGGCGCCCGCTTGCTAAACGGGTTCAAGTGGTTAAAAGGCTCGATGGAACTAGATGAAAGCGGGTCCCAGGCATGACTAGCGTATCGGTTGACGTGCGGTGGGGGTGGGTGCAAGAGGCGATCGAAGCCACATTGAGAGGTCGCATGATTCGAAAGACTACGTTTCTGGGTCTGGCTGTCGTGTGCGACCTGTGCCGTGTCCGAATCCCGGTAGATAACCATGTGGCTATTCTCATCGTCGTCTGCATTAGGCTCTACGTCATCCGAACGCTTGGCAAGTTTATAATTGAGTCGATGTTTGACGTGGTATAAGTCGCGGTGGACGCGGAAGGAGCCTTCAAAGATAGGATAAGAAAGATCGTGTCTGGGCAAAGTATCATAATTAGGTCGCATATTCCTATTAACCCCTGAGAATTTTACTTCAAGTCATGTCGAATTGTCACGCGAGCCCAGCCAAGAACGCCATGTTCCTGCTCTGCGGTCAATTCGTCGCGCCAGACACCTGCTTGGTCTTCCCGCCATCGGAGGTCAGTGTAGTGTGGGTCAATGACATGGCCGCGATAGACGCGGTATTCCTCTCGGCGGAGGGGTTCGTCTACGCCGCCATAATTGACAACAGCGTTAGGATGAAACAAATCGTCGTTTGGATGGAGATGCAAGTGGAAAGTCGTGTTGTATGCAGCCAGGCTGAGTCGAAGGATATCATCGTGCTCAATGGATCGGGGTAGTTTCGGGTGGTGCCCGGCATTCGGGGTCATACTACGCTTCTTGTAAAAGTTTTCTGGCCGTGGAGCAATATCCAATTGAACATTATTGAGGGTTTCTATTCGATGGAGTCGTCGATCGTTCAAACTGTGTGCTGCACGATTGTAAAGGAGAACAATGGGGTAAGTCGAGATTGCAGAGCAGACAGGGTTGAGTTTATGCGTGTGGAATACATACCAAAAGAGGTGATAGCAAGAGAAGCCAAGAGCAATGGCAGCATGCGCCACACTGAAGGCTTCATGAGAAAAAGAGAAAGAAGTAACGAGAGGAAGAAAAAGAGGGAGAGACAAAGAAAGCCCGGAAAAAGAAACGAAGGCCAAGTTATTCTGGTAATTCTCGGATACAAATGCCGGTACCTGGTAACGGCGCATTCAAACGCAGCAAGTGTCTCCTGAAAAGGGAACTTTCAACTCTAAGCAAGCAACACTGGGTTAAGTCAACTCCGATTTCCTATTATTCGCTGAAACACACCGCCCCATTTGTGTTATACTTTTTTTGCTATCGACATGTCAGACACCGAGAAAGAGACCGTCGAACTTGGCATTATTGGTGCCGGCGGCATGGGCCGCTTCTATGCCAACAGACTCTCTAAAGCCGGCTGGAAAAAGTAAAGACTTCTGGCTCTATATAATTGCAACTCACACACACTGTCATTCTTGAAGGATCTTTATTTGTGATCTTCCCGAGAAGTATGACCAGCTACGCGAAGAATTTCGAGGTACGCTTTCGATTTCACCATGCAGTACACTACGTTTTCCAATGACAACGAAAAAACAGACACTCCCATCAATGTCCTTCAGGATGGTTTCCAAGTGTCGCGTCGGTGCGACTGGATCATGTACGCTGTCGAAGCAGAATATATTGAAGCCGTCGTAGCTCGTTTCGGCCCCGGTAAGCTTGCATAAATAGCGGATTTCATCGTTCATGTGCTCATAAAGATAATTGCTTAGCCACTAAAATGGGTGCCATCGTGGGCGGTCAGGTACGGGTTTACCACCCAACGGAAAACGCGTTTTCGGTCTCACGCGCTTTTCGCTATAGACATCGGTCAAACAACCTGAAATCGATGCTCTGGAGAAACACTTGCCTTCGGACGTTCACATTGTTTCCTGTCACTCGATGCATGGCCCTGGCGTCGACCCCAAAGGTCAGCCTCTGGTGGTTATTCGGCAGCGTGCTCCCGATGAGAAATACGACCTTGTTCTTCGCATCTTGTCTTGCTTTCAGTCCAACTTTGTACATCTGTCGGCTGAAGAACACGATCGGATCACCGCCGATACACAGGCTGTCACTCATGCTGCCTTCTTGAGGTGAATGCCCTTTTATAGTTGTCAGTCATGTACTGACACATTTTGATAGTATGGGAAACGCCTGGAAGGCCAACTTTCAGTTCCCGGTAAGGAAAAGAGAAAGTATGTCCATGGTACATTAAACTGATGCGCTGCACTTAGTGGCTCGTCCCACATTTCGTGGGTGGAATTGAAAACGTCAAGGTCAACGTCACAATGCGTATCTATAGCAACAAGTGGCACGTCTACGCAGGTACAATTACACTACCCGAGAAATCCCTCTTCTGACCTCGCTTGCCAGGTCTGGCCATCATGAATCCAATTGCCAAGGTGCAAATCACACAATATGCCCGATCTGTTGCCGACCTGTTTAAGCTCATGATCCGAGAAAAGGAGGAAGAGTTCCGTTCACGCATAAAGAGGGTAACGATCTACATAAAACTGTATAACTTAACTTTCTGATGCAGTACCTCTAGGCCGGCGATTTCGTCTTTGGCGGTTTGCAAAAGGATCACGTGCCCATCCTTTTGTCCGATGATATCCTCGACGAGTTCTCGCTTTCCAACATTCCCAGAGAGAGTCGGGAACCCAACTCCCATTTGTCGCTTTTGGCCATGGTAATGTGCACAGAGACAAAGAAGTGTTTTCTGTATTCATGGATTTCATTGTAGGTGGACTGCTGGTACAGCCTACGCCTGAACCCTTATGAACACATGGTGTGCCAGACACCGTTGTTCCGACTTTGGATGTAAGATAGGATGATGGATAATAATCTGTGCGTCTTAACCGAGTTCCCTATTAGGGGTATCACCGAGTACCTGTTCCGCAGCCCTGCTATGCTGGAAGACGCGATACAGGCGGCGCTGTACCGCAAAGAGATCCGTTCAGACGACATGGAGTTTGTCACGTGCGCGCGCGGCTGGGCCGAGTGTGTCTCACTGGGAAGCATGGAGGCCTACCAGAAGCGGTTCACAGAGACGGCGGAATACTTTAGCGACCGGTTCTCCGAGAGTACGATTGTGGGCAACAACATGATCGCTATGATCACCAAAAACATGCATAAATAAACTGCCTTTGAATGTACAAAGTAATAGCAACATTTTGGCTCTGTTGAAGTGTTAAAAGTAATGGGTGGTAGGCTTTTAAGCAAGCACTCCTGCCAATGTGAATGTCTATGGAGAAGAGCTGAGTTGCCTTTTATGAACAGAATGAAAGACTTGGTCTGACTGACTGACTTTGACTTTTTTGCTTCTGCACTTTACCCAACTCAAACGAACCAAACACACCATGAATATCGACGAGATGTTCAAGGTATTCCTAGCATTTCTTTGTGCGTATGAGACACTGACGCGATCGATAGATCCCGGCCATTCCGGCTGGAAGAAATAAGCGAAAAATGCCAGAAACGCCTGACGTGGATTTTCTCGACAAATACCGCGAGGCAGACAATGAGCAGCAGGAACACAAACGACGCAACACCGACAGCGCAGAGGCCAACGACGAAGACGACATGCAGGACTACTCTGTACAGGACTATTTCGAGGATGAGCAGGACGAAGAAGGTCGATTCTTTGGTGGCGGGTTAACAGACGAACAAAGCAAATTGCTCGATCTCGTCGATGAATACGATGTTGAAGAGGCAAGCTTATGACAACACCTTGTGTATGTGCAACTCTCAGCTCACACCAGTATCACGTTTAGCCGGATGCATTGACGACGAGCACGGTCAAAAAGATGATTCTTAAGCTAGAGAAAGCCATCAACAAGAACCAAGAACTGCGTGTGCGCTATGCAGATCAACCCGAAAAGTTCATGGAGTCCGAGGCAGACCTCGACGAAGAGATTAAAAATATGCTGACTCTCACCCAGGCCCCTCACCTGTACCCAGAACTCGTCAACCTCGGCACGGTCGCGTCTCTCCTGTCGCTTCTGAGCCACGAGAACACGGATATTGCCATCGATGCCATTGAACTGATCAACGAACTCACTGATGAGGACGTCGGTACCGCCGAGGACGAGTTGGAACGTTCCGAGGAAGCAGAGCAAGGCGTGAGAGCCCTCGTCGATGCACTGGTATGAGTGTTACTCTTCAGCGGGCCCTTTCGTTTCTCACATTTGTATTTGCTAGCTTGAGAACGAGTTACTGGAACTTCTGGTACAGAACCTGGGACGTCTAGACGAATCAGAGGAGTCCGATCGGCAGGGTGTATTCAAACTTTTGGGCATTATGGAGAACCTGCTCAGTCTTGAGCCTACGCTTGCCGAGCGTATCGCACTCAAGACCGAACTACTGCCCTGGCTGTTGAAGAGGATCCAGCCCAAGGGCTACGACTCTAACCGTGGCTATGCAAGCGAAATCCTTTCTATCCTCCTACAGGATAGTCGAGGTAATTGGGATTCGATTAGCATGACAAGCATTAATATCGATGTACCATACCATGTAGATATTCGTCTCAAGGTAAACGAGCAGGGTGGTGTTGATATCCTTTTACGGGCTTTGTCGGTACGTCAGCTATCCATGTAATATGTCTCTTTTGCTGATGGCACTTCATTTTCTCTAGGCCTATCGCAAAAAGGATCCGGCAGACGAAGACGAAGTTGAAATGGTGGAAAATTTCTTCAATGCTCTGTGTTCCATGCTTAACGAAACTGAAGTGAAGCAAAGTTTTCTTGAGGGTGAAGGTGTGGAGTTGATGCTCATCATGATGAAGTAAGGAAGCGACCATCAAAAGCCAAGCTGGAGGCTCATGATATTAATAGGGAACGCACCTTGGGTCGCATCCGATCCGTCAAGGTCCTAAACTATGCTATGACGGGCGAGCATGGACGCAGTAACTGCGAGCGGTTCGTAGAAGCATCAGGTCTCAAGGTCCTCTTTCCCATGTTTATGGGCAAGGTACGTGTGTCGACTACTTTTATCAGCTTGTAAAGCTTAACGATCCATGAACCAGGGCTCCAAAAAGTTAAAAAAAGCACACAAGACATTCAAAGAATCTGAAGATGAAGGTAAGTCAAACGAATGACCGTCTGAAATGTGGGCTGAGACGAAAAAAAAAATATAGAGCACATCATGTGCATTATCTTGTCATTATTGCGCAACTTTTCACAGCGCGACGTCCAGCGTTTGCGCCTCATCCGCAAGTTTACCGAAGACGACTATGAGAAAGTGGATCGCTTGCTGGAGATGAAGGAGCACTACGAATCCGCGGACAAGCGGGTACAAGCCGAGATTGAGGAACAAAAGAAGGAATTGGATGAAGATGAACTCGAAGAATACGAGGACGACTTCTACCTGCGGCGACTAGATGCAGGCCTCTTTACGCTGCAGCGCGTGTGCCTCGTGATTGCAGCGTTGAGCGCAGAAGACAACGGGATCAAACAACGCACACTGATGCTGCTGAAACGTCAGGGCAGCGATATCTCGAGCGTGTTTGCGATCCTCGGCGAAGAAGTAGCCTTGATGGCGGATTTCAAGTACCTGAGAAGCATGGCACAAGGCGGTGCTGTCGCGACGGATGAGGCGCGTGCTGCGCAATGAACAAACTCTAAATAAAAGCGTGCATTCCCCCCACCCCTCTCGAATTCATTTCATGTTTACACAGATCCATCAGGTTGGTTAGTTCCTGCTAAGCCCTGGCCTAACTCTAATATAAACCATGCCTTTGGTCTCTGGGTCATACATAGCACGAAAATTTCTGTGTCAAGCATAGACGCGTAACCCCGCATAACATTGAAATCGCGCATCACGTACGCAATGCAACGCGCTTCCATTGGTTCATATTCGTGTACATATGGTAGACGACGTGTGACGCTTAAAAGTAACGTAATGTGACGCAACGAGCTCTGCCAGGACCTCCTTAACAATTTCATGCTTCGACATCGAGTGTCGTTTATTACATACTTCTTTGCTCGTTCGTTGTTGAGAAGTCAGTCTTTAAGCTCAGCCAAAGAAGTCAACAGGCGTCTATAGTCATGTAGCAGACTTGTCTGAAGCTAGCTTGGGATAGACTGCAAGTAGCAAACTCAAAGAGAGTAAACAAACATTTTAGTGAAGCAGAAAATGAGCGACGAGCGCTGAAGCCTAATTGATTTGTAATCAAACCTGATGCGCAGCAGAAAATGGACAAGCATAAATTATCTTGGGGTGAGCGCGATTTTGGGATTCCCACTCACCTCTTGTCATATTATTACACCATATGGCGCCTATTCACCTCTACGATCTCAAGCTTGACAAGGATGAACACTGGTCTCCTAACCCTGCCAAGGTAGACACTTTTGTTAACCTTGTTTGATATCATTTTGTATGTATATTGACTTCCGTTGTAGACCCGCTTCGCGTTGAACGTCAAGGGCATCCCTTACGATTGCACCTTCATGTCCTTCTTCGAAATTCACAAGGAGATCCCCAACATCACGTAAGTAATGCCAAGAACATAGACGGGACAGAGGTGATAACAGGCTCTAAACAGTAAAACGGGTGAGCGCCCAACTGTGCCCGTGATCAACGACAACGGCAAGGTCATCCAAGACTCGTGGAAAATTGCTGAGTACCTGGACGAAAAGTACCCTGAGCCGAGCCTTTTCCATGGCAACCCTGGTCTGCATCAGTTCTTCTTGAACTGGGCCTTCAGCAACGTCGGTCGACACATCTTCTTGCTTCTTGTCCCCGAAATTCATAACCGCCTGCCCCAAGACATCCAGCCTTGGTTCCGTGAGACCCGCGAAAAGTTCCTTGGCGTGACCCTCGAGGAGGCAGCCAAGGATCAGGCGGGCCATATTGCCAATATGAAGACCGGTCTCGAATCTGTCGAGGCCGTGCTCGAGGATAATGACTATATCACCGGACCCAAGAGTAAGTTTTGGAAAGGATGTGAGATCAATACCAGCATGCTCATTCTTTTTCTGTTTCTAGTTGGCTTCGCTGATATCACCCTTATGGGTGTACTCTACATGCTTAAAGAGATGAGAGAGGAAGTTTTCCAAAAGGAGGTCCTTGATTCATTCAAGAATATCAATGCCTGGTGGGGCCGCGTCGAAAAATATACCAAGGACAAGCCTCCAACTGATTAACTTCATTATTTGGCCTTTTTTTTATTGAAATAAATAAATTCACTCGAGTTGTATATATAATAACGGTTATTTTCGCGTTTTGCCTGAGTTCTGCTGGGTTCACCCCGTGGTGGCCGGGTCATGAAATTCATAAGTGAAGTCTCTGAACTGGGCGGAGCCGCGGCTCTGGCTTGAGGCAAAAATGCCCATGAGAGCACCTGTACAGAAGAGAGAGAGGGATGGACCAATCAGACGGTTGCGTTGAAACCAGATTGTACGTGCTTACCTGTAAACCCAAAGGAGAAAGATTTGGCGTCGACAGAGCCAAGGTGCTTGCCATCATAATAGAATCTATACTCGCGTACAGTGGCTTCTATACTCAAGGTAACTGTGCGTTCCAGCTCTTTTTTCTCAAGGGGACAATCGATCTCTTGAGCATCGTCACCAAAACGCATGGATAAGAGGGCCGTCTCTCGCGTGCACCCAATGGATGCATAATGGCGTGCATCGAGGTAGAGGGCCAAACCAGCATAAAGTGAGGCATCTGTAGGCAGCACGAGAGTGACAGAGGCGCGGCAGGCAACGTGACTCTGCCGCAAGGCCACAAAAGTAGGTGTACCGGTAAGCGTGTCGAGAGCAGGTGCCGCGGGGTTGGCATGAAGCGTGATCGAAAAGGGGTTGGATGCGTCAGTCACGTAGTTGCTCATGTTGGGAAGGCGAATCCACAGCCAGTCATTAACCCATTGGTGGTTATCATGGATAAAAGGATACCGCAACGTGTCCTGTTCGCGCCAGATCCAGTTGGCAGAGACGGCGGAGTGGGTCGATGCTTCAACAGGACGTGTAACGGTAGGCCAAGGTTGATCGTCCGGCCAGGAAATGGGATGTAAAAAGGTCTCCCTGCCCATGGGGAACCGGCCCTGGTAGTTTCTGCAGGCCAGCAGGACCATCCACCACTGGTCATGCTGGTCCTGGAAGAGATCTGCGTGGCCTGTGCACTGCACAATGGCATCTGGCAGGTCTGCGTGGGTTAGAATTGGATTGTGTGGGCAGGCTTCCCACTCGGCCTCGGGGGCGCGCCAGTCGCGTGCGCGCGCCATGACAACGCGGTGGCCCTCCTCAGTGCCGCCTATTTGCACATGAAGAATGAGTTTTGTGATCCGACCTCAGATAGAATGAGATGCGCGATAGGTGTTCACACACACAAAGAGCATCAATTGTAATTATACACATGCCTTCAGCGAGAATCAAGTAGTACCAGCCATTCTTGTGTTGCAAGACATGTGGTGCCTCGGGCGCTTTTTGACCCGTACCTGACCAGAGCCGCTGAGGGGCTTGGTCTGGGCGGGAGAGGTTGATTTGCGATATCTCTGGACGCACACGCCAATAAAAGGAGCCCTGGATATAAATATCCTTGCCATCAAAGAAAGGCGAGGTATCATATCCAGGATAGTCAAAGTAAATGGGGTCAGACCACGGACCCGCGGGATCGGATGCCCTAACATAGAAATTTTTCCATCGGCTTGTGTCATGCGCGGGTTTATCCGCCAGCACAAGTGTCGTGACAATGTAAAAGACACCGTCATAATGTCGAATGGTAGGTGCCCAGAGACCTCCATTAATGACAGTCTCGGCTAATCCAGGTACCTGATCGACGCGATCAATTGCATTTCCTGTAAAGCGTTGAATGTCAGTCTTCAGGGAAACCAAAATAACCTTTTCTGTTTATGTGCCTATTTTACCTATATGCGTCCATGACACCAGGTCTTTGGAATGGTATATCGGAAGTCCAGGGAAAAAGTTGAATGTGCTCGTCACAAGATAAAAATCGTCTTTGCCAACGCGACACAGCGATGGATCTGGATTGAAACCAGGGATAATGGGGTTCGCAATAGCACGCTGTCTAGCACAGTTTTCACTCGACATGGCGTTGACATACAAAGAGAGCGGATCTTTTCCTCTATTTGTAGCCTGACGTTTGTCCTTGTGCGTGGGTGAGATCTTGTGATGCGAACCATATGGGATTTGTGTAATACTCGGTCGGCCGGGCGAATGCGTCGGAAATTAGGTTGATCTGCTTATTTGCCCTAAAGCCCGCTATTATCTTCCTATGCTTCCTACGTTCCCAGTATATGCAGCTCTGATCTGTCTACACGAGACCGGGGTAAAAAAAAATAAGAAAGACCCCACACCTACATGAACAATTGCGGAACAATGCTTCCAATGGCACGACGGAATTTCCCCGTGGGGTATTGAAAAAAGCTCCTCTTTAACTCTCCCAACGTGGGCAAGGCAATCATAAAAAAGCGCAGCCTCGGGTCAAAAATTTAAACTTGGGACAGTGAGAAAGATTCCATATCGAGTACTCATCCACTTTGATTGAGCCAATCCATATAAATGCAGCACAACTCTTTTCTCGCTTTTTTTCCACCTCCTCTTTGTCTTCCCTTGTACTTTTTTTTACAAAGATGATGACAAGAAAGCGACTCTACTGCTACATGTGTGGTATCTGTACCTCACTGTGCATGTTCATCAATGGTATTACTTAATCTTTTCAATGCTTGTCCACCCCTAATCGCTCATACAACATATGACTTGCTTGTCAAATTATAGGTTTCGATGCATGTAAGTTCATATAAGTCATTTTACCTTGCCCTTCAGGTGTACTTACAATTCATTCCTATCTAGCTGTATTCAACAATTTACAGGGCATAGACTCGTTCATGCGTTATATGGGTCTCAGCGCCACTGATCCATCAGACCAAAGTATGATTGGTGCCGTCACTTCTTGCTACATGGCGGCTACCATCGTCGCCGGCCTTTCTGTATCTCCTTTTGTCACACATTACTTTGGTCGTCGTGCCTCTATCTTTTTGGGATGCTTCATTGTCATCATCGCTTCATTTATCCAAAGTATGCCTTCGAACACTGTTGAATGAACGGGATGAATCTGGATACTAACCTTAACTTTTATGTCTGACTTGTAGCGTTTTCACCCAATATTGGAGGTACAAATCGAAAATATTATGCAGAAAGATCACACCAACTTAAACTTTTTTCTTCTTCTCTCTCCTATTTTTTTTTCTTTATTACTTCCAACAGCTTTCATTGGTGGCCGTATTATTCTGGGTCTTGGCCAAGGCATCGCTTTACCGGCGGGTCCCGTTTTCATGGGTGAACTTTGCCCACCTCAGATCCGTGGCAGTATGCTTTCATTCTGGCAAATGATGTATGACAGAAAACCAACGCTATATGAAACTTGGAGCTCATTGATATTTCTAATTCTACAGGTACTCTGTGGGCGCCCTCGTTACATCCTATGCTTCTTATGGCACTATCCAAAATCTCGGACTGGGCGACTGGCAATGGAAGACGATCACTTTAATCCAGGCCGCCATTCCTCTTATCTGCTGTTGCACCATTTTCACCTGCCCCGAGTCGCCCCGTTGGCTCGTCCAGCGTGGTGATATCGACAAGGCACGCCGCGCCTTACTTCGCCTTCGCGAAGAGCATGAGGTCGAACTCGAGCTTGAAGAAATTGTCGCGGCTGTCGAGTGGGAAAAGAACAACTCCAGCAACTCCCTCAAGGATCTCTGGCGCGACAAGTCTATCCGCAAGCGCATCTGTAGGTCATACGCTCCGCCTTGCATGCATCATCTCACACTCTTCTTATCTGCATCAGATCTCGGTCTCATTATCAATTTTGGACAGCAAGTCACTGGTCAGAGTATGATGAACAACTACTCTACCAAGGTATGCTGTAATCAACAATTTTTTTTTGACGACATATCTCTCACTGACACTTTACTAGGTGTACCAAAAAGTTTTCAACAGTAACTCGACTGTGCTCCTCATCAACGCGCTCAACTACACTTTTGGTATTATCTTTACGCTGACGTGCACTTTCCTATCCGACCGCTTGGGTCGCGTCAAGATCCTTATTATTGCCGGTATCGGCCAAGGTCTCATGCTGCTGATCGCGGCTACTGTCTATGTCACAACGCCCTACACCGAGTCGGGCGGCAAAGAATATGGTGTCGGCGTCTCCCTTGCCCTCCTCATGTTCCTGTTTACCTTCTTCTATAAGCCTGGCTGGGGTGCCACCGTCTGGATCTATACTTCTGAGATCTTCCCTCTCAGCGTCCGTGGTACGGCTGTCTCCATTTGCACGAACACCCAAAACGTTGCCAATGTCGTCATGGCGCAGGCCTTTCCGCCCATGTTCGTCTGTAAGTTTTGCTAATTTCTTTCCGTATGTATATTCCTTTGCTCATCATCCACCGAATATTTTGTAGCAATGGGATTCTATTCCTTCTATGTGTGGATGGGTGTCAATTTCGTGCTTGTCGTTCTCGTGTACTTCTTCTATCCTGAGACAAAGGGTGTTTCGCTTGAGGAAATGGATGCCTTGTTTGGTGCCACCGGCAAGACGGACGCGGTCGTGCAGAAAGCTCACCAACATGCCGAAGAAATCAAGTATACGCATGACGAAAAGTCATCGACCGCCTAGTTTTACCATATTTCTGCTGGTCCAGAAAAAATCTTATGATTACGTATGTAACTCTATGTTATTCTACTTTAAACACAACCACGGCCCATAATGGCCTTATACATACATATATTCACCTTTGACTTTTTAACATGTGCTGCAGAATGCGTTGATATATATGAGTTGGTCAGCTCATTCTCTCCTTTGTGGATATTTTTTATCACTAAAGAGGCTATTAATCAATAGCAACATGATACAAGTTCTTTCAGCCTTTAACAAGCATACAGATCATTGCGATATATTCTGTCTGTGACACATAGTTGTGTCCTTCTATGTAGCTAGAAGACATGCACATATGAAGCAGACGCAATCTAATATTTAGATCGGGATATCCATTTTTCATTACATTTTTAGCTGTGCCGCTCTAACTGACTCTAACTGACTCGTCAAGAAGATATATGCTACATCACATTCTGAACGAGAAGACTAGGAAAATGGAATGTATCATCGGGCGAAGGGTCACAATGTAATTGTGTAGGCATTATGTACATATGGGCCACTTGTTTCATACGCGAGTTAATATAGAATGTAGTAATTTAACTTATAGCTAGGTGGCCAGGGGGAGAGAATTGCGCTATACCTTTATCTTACTTTTTTTGGTGTCTGCCCCCGAAATGGGTAAGTTTTGATTTTGCAAGTTTTGCTGAGAAACATTCTGGCCTTGAAGCACACTCGTCTTTTACACCTCACAATGTCTTTTGTTCAACAGCGTGAAAGGCGTCCCAATGCTGGCAATCGGTAGGGAAGCATGTTGAAAATGTTGTAACCTCTAACCGTCTCTGTAGAATGCGAGCCTTGCTGGACCAAGAAGTCGACATGGTCGAGCTTTTTGAGGACACGGGCAGTGACGACGAAGAATTCGAAAAGGGTAAAGTATACATACGGTTCACATGAACAAAAGATTAACCGTTCCAAACAGAAGAAGACGACGAAGAAGCAGAAGACATTTTGGATTCCGATTTCAATACGGAATCTTCTGACGAGGAAGAACTTGCACGCGAAGAGGGCAATGAAGAAGACAAGGAGATCGCACGGGAAGAGCGACAAGAACGAAAACGAGCAGAGCAAAAAGTGACACAGACCGCTGTTAAGCGAGAATCAACACGCCGCTCTCAGCCCACTTACCAGGAACGTCAACGGAGGCGACAAGAACGTCGACTGGCCCTCGATCAGGGTCCTAAACGCCAGTCCTCACGTGCTACCACTGTCAAAAGTCGTCTATACACGGAAGAGCAGATTCAGACCAAATTGGATCAGATGGCTGCACGCGCACCTAAACCGGCCCCTCTGTCAAAGAAGCCACAAATGACTCAAGAGCAGCTTCTTGAGGAAGCCGCCCATACCGAAGAACACAACCGCGCTTCTCTCAACAAATGGCAGGCCCTCGAAGCAGAACGCAAAGCAGCTGCTCGCAAAAAGACGGCTCAACGCATCAAAGGCCCCTTTGTCCGCTATCACTCTTATACAGATGGACGACCCGAGCAGCGACCACGGAAGCGCAAGCTGTTTATTATTTCACATGACGACGCCACGGATACCAACGTCTCTGAGGAAATCAACGACCCCGAGACCCTCGCGTGGCACCAGCAACATGACTGGGACACAAGCGCAATGGAAGGCAGGACAGTCATATCATTCATGGATGACAAGCCGCCCACTCAAAAGTCGAACGTCGATCATTTGACGGATAAGGAGCTGGATCGCCTGGACTTGATTCCGGAGCTCTCCTCCTGGGTCGAGCGTAAGCCTATGCCTGTACAGCCGCTGCTATGCCCTGTCACTGGTCAAGTGGCGCGTTATCGCGATCCCAAGACACAGGTGCCGTTTGCCAACCTGGAGGCTTACCGCGTCATTCAGTCTTGCCTGGCACAAGACGTGCCTTGGTCGACCGAGGCGGGTGTTTACCTGGGCAACGAGCGAGGTGCTGCAGGCGTGCCAGCTGGCTGGGATGATCTTGTGCAGTATGGCTCGTCCCAGCCAAGGTCTCTCCAAAAACCTTCCCGACATCAAGCCCGGACATAATGTCAAGCCCGGACATCATGATACCCAACCCCATCTACCTCCTGTACAAAACACACGCACACACATACAGATTTTTGTCATGTAATAAATACATATCGCTGCTTTTTTGCACGCGCGGATTTTTGATTTTATAATGCAAGTAAAGGGGGGAAGGATGAAATGCAAGACAATGAGGATTCTTTACGACCTAGAAAATAGCATATCATGTGTGTCAGTCAAACACAGACGCAAAATTAATTATGTCGCTTACATTTTGAACTCGCAGTGATCTTTTTGATGGCCGTGCTCGCCCTGGAAGGCGTAGTCGATGATGATATCGAGATCGCGAGGGTTGCTCTTGTTGGGTGCGCAAGACAGCTGACCTTCAATGGACTCGCCGGTCTTGACATTCAAGGTATCAGGAGTATAAAAGACAGTCTGCTTCCAGTGAGTATAACGGGCCTGGGGGCCAGTAGAGAACCAGATGGGCTTGTGGCAGTGTGTGAAACCAATGTCGAACCAAGAGATGAAAGCATGGATATAGTCGTCACGGGCAGCCGTCACCTTGAAAGGAACCGAGAAGGTCAAATCCTCCTTCTTTACGGTAGCGATGTCGATTTCCATGAAGGGGCAGGGAGCGGTGACGACAGCCTGGGACTCGACGGTATCAACAAGAGGCTCCTTGATGGCCAGACGCTTGATGGAAGAGTAGTCGAAGCCATACACGTTATCCCAGAAATCGATCTTTTCCTCCTTATAGGCGCCGTCTTCGATGCCAGCAATGAACATGGTTGCGCGGTCAGGGAAAACGAGACCATCAGGTGCCTAGATTCATGTCAGCTATACTCTGATAAAAAAAACTTTTTCAGCGGTGAAAGTACCAGGTAGCGATCACGAGCGACCAAGACGGTGTCCAGCATGGACTCGTACAGCAAAAAGTAGCCCATCCACTCGGAGATGATGATGTCCACCTTGTCAACCGGAAGTTGAACCTCTTCCATCTTGCCTTGGATCAGAGTGACCTTGTCGGTCAGGTTGTTGTCGTTCACAATCTCACGGGCTTGATGGATGATATTGGACATGTCAATCTTATCGTGATTATCAGCTGACCGTTATGTATGACGACTTCTCTAAACTTACGCCGTAAACATGCTTCGCACCAGCCTTGGCAGCGAACATGGACAAGATACCCGTGCCGCAACCGACATCAAGCACAATCTTGTCTTTGAAAAGATGCTTGCTGTTGTAAATGGCGTTGCGGTAGGACAGCGTGCGCACCTCATCCTTGAGCATTTCCTAGATAACGTTGAACATAAGTTTCGTGCAAAAATAAACTCAAAACGCGCGTACTTCGTGGATGCCTAAAACAGATCTGTCAATACAAGCCAGCTTTTTACTGCTTTACAACATACCGAAATGAGCATAGGAGTCAAAGTAGTAATCCTTGCTGGTCATTCCACTTTCTTCGGAAGGGGCGGCCATGCTGACAGGTGAACAATGAAAAAAAGAGATCGATCAGAGGAAAAAAAAAAAAAAAGTTGAAAATTTGCTAAGCGACAAGCCGCCGCTGTTCTATGATAGGCTGAGGCTGTTTGAATTGCGCATAAGCCTTTCATTGGTGCAAACGTGCGGCGGGTCACATTCATTTCTTCAGAACCACCCTGTTCCTGGCTGAAAGAAGTCAATCTTTGTCTATATTTGGTCATCTACCGATACTTCCATTCCTCCATTTTCGTGCTTCCTGTGGCGTTTTCTATTCTTTCTTTTCACCCATACCTCCACGTGCCATTCTTACAGTGCTTCTATTAATACACGCACGTTAACGTACAGTAGGTAGATCAGTAGTGCATACGAGCCGCAAAAAATGTCATTATGGTTAAGCACCCTCGCCACCGGCTCACCACTGTTGCGCTATCTGTAACCAACAACCGCCGCCGCCGCCGCCACTCTCCTTGCCATCACCATCATCGGACAGAAACTCTCCAGCACTCAGCATTTGCACGGTTTTCTTTTTTTTTTTCCATGATTCAAGTAGGATCTCTTGGCTGCTGCGGTGACCGACGTTTATGCGGCACCGTTCTGCTTATAAAAGATAAAGAGTATTGCGTGCCATCAGAGAGATCATTCTTTATTACCAATACAGATACGCAATACGGTTTAAGTACATTAATATGGCCTTCCTCTGGAAATATCTCTCGGGCAACGATTACTGGGCAGCAGTCGATCCAAACAGCAACCTGTTAATCGAGGATTACTTCAGAAGAAGCGTTGGTCGCTGTCAAGTCCACATGAGCTGCTTTCGTGGCTATGTTATTCTCGACGCTACTCATCTTAACGTTCAAGTTGGTAGCGCCTTCATTCGTCTCTCACGCACTGGCTACTGAAGGACCACCGAAAGGAGATGCTACAAGCCTAATTATATACCACCCATTTGCATAATATGTAGAGAGTCAGTATATCTCAACACCGTGTACCATACGTGCATGTGTAGTCAACTCTTTTTCTCTTTTTTTCTTTGTCCACATATTCTATCATCAGCTTTTTATAATTTTGTCATCACTCTCATCTCAGTAACCATTAAACGCGCTTTTTTTTTTTTTTTTTTT
>VAFG01000272.1:195617-231815 GCA_013461545.1 Syncephalastrum contaminatum
ATAGATTATTTTTAAAGGTAAGTAGTGTATAGCACAATAAAATGTAAACACTCTCATGTTCATGTCACAGTATCTATACATGGTATGCTACAATGGTATGCTATGTACCAAGATTAAGAATGAATAATAATCATAGAAAGCAGTGTGGTTTTACGGTGCTACGTATTAACAAAAGTGACATGAAGCTCGGGACGCACAGAATGTATCGCTCTCCAGGCAATAACAAGTATGCCAAATTTCTTATAGCGTGTGTCGTAAGAAGGAGGTAGACATAACGGTTTGCGTATTGTGGTATGAAGACAGGTATGAATATGTACCTCCCGCATCTACACTACATATATACCAATTTGGGGAAAAAAGTGGATGCCTGTTGTAACAAGGCACAGCCTAATCTGAAGATACATCGCTTCCTCGCTAACATTGAATCAAGAAAAATTTGACAAATGCGTCCATTAAGTCGCGTTACTCTATAGAGTCAGTATCTAAAAGAAGTGAGTCAGTTGTTTCCGGGAACTCGCTACACACACAGAAGAGTCGCACAGACACATATTTCGTACACAAGCTTACATAATTAGCTGATTTCTGCGAAATCTAGTTAATAATTAAGAACCACACAAACAAAACGCACTTACCTTTTGGTACGATTTTCAGACTGCTAGAGGCCTCATACAATCAGGTGCGCCACTTTCTAGTTACCGTAGATACCCGGGATTTTACTTTACTCCATGAAATAAGAATAGAAGGCAAGTCATTTCCCTGTATTACTACGAAGGCTAAAGGAGCGGAAGAACAAAGGAATGTGGCGGGACCCGTCTTTTCTTTCTCCAAGGGAATTCTATATGCTGATAGCTGCTCTCTGTTCGGAAAATTTTTATTCATTGCATTTAGGTTTATGATTCTTGCTCTTATGATTGTCCCTGCTACTGCTGCTGCTGTTGTGCCAAAGCTGCTTTGTGAGACATCATAGCAATAATAGCCGCACCAAGTCCCGAGCCGTCCCGCGCATGCTCAAATGATACTCTGCTTGCTGTTTCCGCGGGCAACAGTTCCTTCAATGCCTGCATCATGTTGCTGTCGAAGCCCGGGTAGTGCTCGAAAAGACTGCCATCAATACCAATCACCACATCAGGGCTTTCTGTCGTTGAGGGCTGTTCAAAGGCGCGCGCATGATGCAGCACAGCTGCAAGGCCACACGCCGAGAGTCGAGCGGCTCGCAGGCCAATTAATCCAGCTAGGCTTTGCACCACCTTGCGGTCTTCCAAACTCGTGTGGGGTAGGCCCAGAACATCTTGCAAGATGTGCTTGGTGTCGACGAGATCGGGCGTGCTATCGGTCTGTATGGCGGAAAGATAAGACGTCTCGAAACTCCATTGGCGGTTTAATTCGGCGGAGGACTCGCCGCCAAAGAGGAGCCCACGATCCACACCGTGTGTCAGGACGTTACGCGCTATTTCGCCCAGGTACATGCCCGAGAGCAATTTTTCGAATATTTGCTGGCGCGGGTTGATGGATTCCCGGTCTAGCTTGTTGTCGTAAAGCGTCATGGGCAAGATCGCGCGCTCGTTATCAAAGGAACCCCACTCGATGTTGATCACCATGTCTTCAAACGGCACGTCGCCGCCTGTCCATTTCTTGATGCGCTCAATTTTTTCATAGTAGCATGCGTTGGTACCTGTGCCGAGAATAACACCCATCATCGTCTCGGGCCGACTGTAACCGAGCGCCATCATGGTACCCACGGTATCATTCACTATCTGAGAAAATGTCGATCAAAAATGATTCGTCTAAATGAAAAAACGAGCACTTACAGCGGCAACGTTTACTGGGACGTTTTTGCGCAGGAACGAATCTTGCATGATGACCGCGACATCTTTGCCAACTGCATTCTCGCACTTGTAGCCCTTGGTCCATTGCTTGAGCGTGCCACGGTTGATACTGGTCTGCCAAATGGGGAACGAAAATGTGAATCCGAGTTGCAGGGTTTCGTCACCATAGGAGCCGTCCTTATCAGAAATAAAGCTATCGACGCAGTCCGCGATAAAATCGCACAAGTCTCGTATATCGCCCGTCTTGAGTGCGGTTGGGACTGTATACTTCTGCTGATGGATGGCGAATTGGCTGTTGCCCTGGAGATTGACTTCACACACACGTAAATTGGTGCCACCCAAGTCAATGGCCAGGTATGTTCCTTGCTCGCTTCCCTTAGGTCTTCCAGTCACAAAGCTGGGGATCATGGCCACTACAGAGATGCGGATGCAAGATATCAATACCACCGATTATCCCTTGTTTCTCTCTTTTCTTTGACTGCTGATCGCGTCATATGATCTCTCTAATTTACCTGTAGCGCCTTCTGCGTCCAAACCCTTTTGCATTTCTTGTATAAAGTGAGAAACAATGGCCTGCATCTTTTCTGTTGAGATCTCAAAGTCGCGCTTAAGCTCGTCGAGGATGGTGTTGAGGTCTGGCTGGTGCATGGTAGCCGGGGGCGAAGGTGGCTGGTCCGCGTTGACAGGAAGTATCGGCTTGGTGAGCAGTACAGGAATTTGCTCAGGTACCACATCGAGGCGTGTCCCTCTTTTGTCGGTTTGGCCGGACTTGCCACCGTCGCTTGCTGCATGATGCTGCTGGTGGCCAAAATGGCGCTGGAATAGGCTCCGCACTTTGCCAAAGGACGAAGTCCGATGCCCGGTGGTCTTGTCAACGGTCGCCATACCTTAGACAAAAGGGTAAAAGAAAAGAATGCCCGAGCACCCACTTGCGGAGGATTGGCCCTTCCTCTATATATATAAAACGAGGCTGTGCAACAGATGGCCTTACCGAGTTTTCCTTGTCGTTACCGTGGCGTCCCATGGGGTGCCTGGGAATACGGGGAGCGGACTTGCAGATTAGGTGAGCAGCCAGCCATGATTGTTTCCACATTCGGATTCCAGGATGCTGCTCGCATTATCCCGAGAGAAAGGGGACATCTATATTCGCTGACCCTGATGCTGCTGCTCTCTGTACCCATTTGTTTTTTTTATCTTGTTTTTCCAGCTTTAACTCCACACTATGCAGTTTTACCTGCATATACCCTGATTGTGTTTGTGACCCCATACAGCGACTATCTAAACACCGGATCAATCTCTATGAATCATGAGCACCCACAGGACACACTTGCGTACAATATGATTACCAAGTAAAACATTGTTCAGCTTCTACACAAGATGCTGTATAATTCGAGTACTTGTGATACAAGCAACTACAGGGCACGTACGTAAAAATCTCAGCAAAGTTGGTCACGTGGTTGATAGGTCGACAAATTTGGCGAAGCAAATCAGCATGTACACCTGTCCTACATCAACGAAGCGACGATGCCAATTTGGCCGGCTTTCTGCACCCCCTCTTCTGCCATCTTGACTCGTTTGATCACCCAGATCAGACCTTCGCCTCTCTATCTAATATAAAAGCCACTACCTTTTAGCCGAGAACATTATGACGGATGCGATTGCACAGCAGTCTGACGAACTTGTCCTAAGTACTGTGTTCGTGTTTAGAGAATATACTTCTGCGCTCTATCTCCCTTACCTTGTGACTACACCCATTGCCCACCTTTTTATCTCGCTTTCCTTCCCATTTCCTGCCATTTTCTCTGGACCTTGTCGCCCGGCTCCTCTACTGGCAAGCCCGCGTCTGGAGGCTCGTGCGCGTATGGCACATAATGAAAGCCTTCTCTAAAATACACCCGCTCCGAAATCATACGTACATAATATACTGCACCTGTAGTATGTGCCATATTTTGTGCTATTACAATTCGATATATGCTACAGGAGGTCCTCTTTGATGAATAAAATAAAACTACAAAAGATCCATAGCATGCTGATGCAGTGTAGATTTGCGTGGTCCATCAAGTCCTACATATGTAGAACCGGTACCTTTTACCAATGAGCCCAATGATAGAAGCTTGACTTGTCCAGGATACATGTATATGTGACTCTATGAATGGGAAAAATAGCACAGCTCGAGGCAGGTCATGTGAGTTGTGATAAACAAAAGGCTGTTTTATCGTATATATTTTTTTGCGGAGGTCGCTGTGTAACGATGGCGTGAATCAATCCATATATATAGCACCAGGTTGCAACTTTAGAACCAAGGTCATGATCAACTTTCTATTAGGTCATCCTTCAACTGATCTCTTGTCCACCGAGATCTTCTCTCGGGCGGCACAGGAAGCCTTTGCTGCACCAGGAGCAGCCGATCGCATGCTTCAGGTACTTTTATGCTACATGTACTTTCGTTGCCATTCACTCACGGAGGTGATGTTAAATGGATGGTCGCAATCAGTATGCACTTGAAAAAGGAAATCCTCTATTTCTAGAACGCCTTTCCAAGTTTCTCTCGGATGTATACCAGGACAAAGTTCCGGTTGAGGTATGTATTTATCTGCTAGGCATGCTATCATTGTTCATTTGTTGAGGTCGATCGCTTTCTACTGATATAGAATCTGTGTGCTACTCCAGGCGCGTCCTTGTCGGTTCAGCATATTCTCAGTATGCTCACCCGTCCTGCCAGCACTACCCGCTATGCTTTTTTCCAGAACCCGACCTATCATCTCGAATACAAGATCTTCTCTGACGTTGGCTTTACCGCTGATCAGTTCGTCGGCGTACCTGAAGATAGCGATGGTTTGTGCACAGACGCCTTTGAGGAGATTCTCCGCGCACGGTTCCCGGCTGGACCTGAGATCAGCGAAGACGGCTTCTTTTCGGCCGTACTCTATTGCGTTCCAACCCATGCGAACCCGTCCTCCACCATCCTTTCCCACGCGCGTCGCGTCGAGCTCGTCCGTTTAGCACGCGAATATAATGTGCTTGTCGTATGCGATGATGTGTATGAAATACTCACATTTGACCAGGACGCCCAGCCCAAGCGACTAGTGGCGTATGACCTCGAGGCTTCGCAAGGTGAGCCCTGCGACAGACCCGTTGTCATTAGTAATGGCTCGTTCTCCAAAATATTGGCGCCTGGCTCGCGCGCAGGCTGGATTGAAGCACATCCAAAACTGGTGGATAGACTTGGTTTATGGTATGAACGCATTGTATGCCAAACGTTTCCATTCATACTTTTCTTAGTGCATCTTTCCTTTCAGGTGGCTCGCCTAGTACTCTGTGTAAGTTGCAACTTACATGCATGCAAATGGTGTATTTATAGTTATGTAACAGCCAGCGAAATTATCTCCGTCATGCTTGATACCGAGGATCCCAAACTATCCTTGCGGCGACATATTCAAGGCATCAAATCTGCTCTGCATCTACGACTCCAGCAAGGCTTATGGATACCGATACAGAAGCATCTGGTGCCTTTGGGATGTGAAGCCTCACTTCCACGAGGAGGATACTTTGTTTGGCTACGACTGCCTGATGGCATGGACTTTGCAAGGTTGGACAAGGCCATCCAAGAACTAGAACTCGATATCTCCGTCGGTTCGGGTACTTTGTTTGCCGTACCAGGTCAGCCGGCTTTCCATGACTGTCTCCGGCTATGCTTTGCGCATTATAGTCCAGAGCAGCTGGCGTATGGCATTGAGAAGCTTGCTGACGCAGTGAAGCATGCGGGCTTGCACACGTAGTGACGGTGGCCATGAATAAAAAATACTGTAGAGATATAGCTATTATGTAAATACTTTGTGCAATCACATTACCTAATCTTTTTCCAGCGGCGGTTTCACAACCCACGCTAAAAAAGTCAGCCGGTACCCCGCAAAAAGCAGCGATGAATTTAAAAATGGAACGCGATCCTGCACGCTTTAGCGTTTTCCATACCTCTTTACCATGTCGAAGCATCCCACCTACGACGAGCTGCCTATTGACCCCAAATACCCGGATCACTCTGCCTGGGGTCTTTGGGGCGAGGACGATAACCTCGGCACCCTAAACCTTTTAACGCCTGAGCGCGTTGCCGCCGTAAGTGAATAAAATAGCAAATAAACCAAATTAGGCACGTTTCCAGTGTCTTCGTTTACTGACGTGTTTGCATGTAGGCTCGTGACTGTATCAAGACAGGCAAAATCTTCCCTATGAACTGGAAGCTCGAGGAGCCTGAGGTACCTCTGTTTGGTCGCCAGGAGATTAAGCATCAGATTGCCCCGCACAATCCCGAGAAGTTAGGCTTTGACGATTGGTATGACAATTACAACCCTCAGTCGAGCTCGCAGTGGGACGGTCTTCGCCATGTGTGCCATATGCCCAAGGGCAAATACTATAACAATATCTCGCCCGATGCTATCCTGAACGGTGAGACGGAGCGTCTTGGCGTGCACCACATGGCTCGCCGCGGTATTGCTGGACGTGCCGTGCTGCTGGACTATGCTCGCTGGGCGGAGAAGAACGGCAAGAAATTTGATCCTTTTGTGTATACCGAGATCACTGTGGAGGAGCTGGACGCTGTTGCTGCCGACCAAAAGGTGGAGATTAAGCCGGGTGATATTCTGATCGTCCGCACTGGCTGGATTCAAAAGTACGAGCAAGTTGGCATGGCGGGTCTCTCTGCGCAGACCGACGTCAAGCACCCGACTTGCGCTGGTGTCAAGGCCTGTGAGGAGACCTTCCGTTGGGTCTGGAACCACCAGATCAGCGCCGTCGCGGGTGATGCCTATCCTTTCGAGGCCTTCCCTCCCCCGGCCTGGGAGAAGTCCTGCCGTAAGTTACTGTGTGCCCTTATGGATGGCAAAGAGAGCTATCACTGACGCGTATCTGTACTCGTTAGACTCGATGTTCCTGGGTGGTTGGGGTATGCCTATCGGTGAGATGTTCTACCTCGAGAACCTTGCTGAGGACAGTGCCAAGGATGGTGTGTACGAGTATTTCTTCACGTCCGCTCCCCTCAACAAGTTGAACGGAGTTGCCTCGCCTCCCAACGCCATCTGCATTAAATAAGTAGATGGCTCCTTGTATTGTAGTGTAGTGTATTGTAGTGTGTAAATGGGTGTATGTCGAATGAATGAAGGTATATCTACATTATGACTCATTATCAGAATGAGTAGCGGGTGAGGCAGCGACGCCGTATTGAATCCATCGCAAGATAACAGGACGAATCAACTTTGCAAAGAGGGGATCATCGCCCATGTAGACACCAGTGCATATTTCTGGTCGCTTGATGCGGAACCATTCACGATGCTCTGTATGGCATTCCTGGCATTGAAACTTTGCTCGACTGAATCGGGCGTCTAATTCGAGATGAATCAGGCGTTCGACGCGATGAGAAGCAGGGCATTGGTATCCGCTGTGGAGGGTGGGCATAACATCGATGATGGCAGGTTCGTACTTGCACGACTGTGATATTCGATACATGCGTTTCAGTGGATTGGTCGACCGTCCTACTTTAAAGTAGGCGTATTTGCTGGATTGGATCTTGGGCCCTCGAGCGAGGGCGTAAATGTAAATATAACCAAACTGCTCGCGTATCGAGACCGGCTTCTTCATCTCTCGCCGCAGCTTTTCTTGATGCATAAAGTCAACGTCCTGTGGAACCCACACTGTAAATACACAATAAATAAATTGAAAAAGAATAGTAACACAATAATGATACTCACAGTTCCAGCAGTCATGTAGCTCGGGCCATGATGCCGTTGCTCTTCTTTCCGCACCCAGTCCGTTATCAAACGTAGGCCGTTTTTTATGCGAGAAGCAGTAGAAACTATTTTCGTTCACATCTTGACTAGGTGCCTTGATCTTGCGTTCGCACTGTTTCCCATCCACAGCACGAATCCCCTGACATTGGTGCATGACAAAATTACGCGCCGATGAGCTCGTCCACCGTCGCTGCTTCACAGACGGGAGAAGGGCGCCTAATGCGCATAGATACCATGGCTTCTTTTGGAAGGAAAGGTGGCTCAAAAGTGACATAAACCGTGAAAAAAAAGTGCGTACGCGTTCCGAATTTATTTTCACAGTCGGGTTTTTATTTATCTCCTTTCGCGGCAGTAACAGAACAACAGGAGACGGGCATATGTGCGTATAGAGAAAATGAAATGTTCTTCTGCTCGTTGCATGCTAAAGAGAAGAAGATAGCGTTAAGTCGCATGATTCTATCCAGAAGGAGGCCTACATCTGAGAATAATGAAATGCGATAGCATAGTACTGTGGTACAAGCCTGCATACGGACAAACCATCTTTGGATATCTCTTCTGAGCAATGTAAAATCAATGACGCATCCATAAAAAAACGATGAATATATCATCCCAATCGAGTCATCAACTGGTAAGCTACATATTCTTAACCTACACCATGCCGCTCTCTGAAGAACAAGGCTGAAAACCCTACGACCCGTTCCAGAGAGCTTCTCCACTCGATTTCTACCTGAGATATCGACTCTGCCCATGAAGCCTGCTGCTGCGCAGGTTCATTCTTTCCACCCACCATATAAACACGCCCCCACGTATACTATCTCGCTTTACACGACACTTTCGTTCAAGTTCAAAGGAAAAAGACTCACTGATTCGCATAAAGAAAAACGGGTGTACCACATCTTGATTTATATTAAAAACATTGATTACATGTAATATATCGAAGATATATGGTTACATGTGAAATGTTTACGTATATACACACGGTATATAGTCTTCAAACATTTCCTTTTGATAGAAACATTTAAAAAAAAGGCTGGATGAATTTTTATTAAAAAATTATATTGAATGTTAACAAATGGTGAGAATCATGAATTATGAATGACTATGGATAACTTGCGGCTTAATCGTTATTTTGATATGAATCCATTTCAGATGACAAGGCATTCACTTTTCCGCTCTCATATTGCATGGCATATAACATTCCACGCTTTGCCTGGCTGTAGACCAGCTTATACGCAACTTGTATCAAGCACACGGGACATCCAATGCATGCATGGTATGTAGTGAAATGCAAGTGGTGGTTTATTGAACATGTATGGTTATGAAAGGAATCTTTCTTTAAAAGCAGGATAATCAGTCAGAGTTTGCAAGAGCATAATTGTATTTTGCTCAGCCATCGTGCGGATACCTTCGTGGGAACAGTCTGAGACTGCCTCAAGCATGTTGATAACTATACTAGCCCAATGAGCTGGAAAATGGCACCGCACTCTCCTATGCATTTCATGCATGATTTTTGATAGCGCATCACTACTCATAGAAAGAATCAAGAGCGCGCGTGTGCCATCGATGGGTGCGTCCAAAGATGTTCTCGACAAGTCAGCCATGGAAGGATCGTCAACAAGCCGTGATTCCAACATGAACCAGCCCAGATAGTACACCAGGTTCAGATGCAGTACAGGTGCAGTCGCTTCTCGTTGCTCAAGTCGCTCCAAATTCATGAAATCCATGGGCGTATCGCCCAATCGAAATTCGGATGGTAAGCACATCCAAAACTCGATCAATTGGTCCTCAATGGTCTTGATTTCCGTTGATGATACGCGTGCTTCAGAGAGTTCTTTCAAACGCTTTTCGATGATTTCTCTTTCGGCTGTCTTGTGAGGCCCGCCCGGCAAAGCGCTGAGGCGGACGAAATGACTGAATACGCTCACAGCATGGTGTAACTCGGGTATATTCTGCTCGCACGGCAGCGCTGTTGGTAAGCCGATCGTTGTAGGTAGAACGATGGGTTTAAAGTCTTTCGAGGTGTCCAGCGAATCTTCGATAGAGTACTGCATGCTGCGGACACAGTAATAAAGTCGTTTCCATGTCTCGGCTTCGGCCCTCTCGTCGCTATTTTGAGGTGGATGGCGCATATATCTATCTTGAAGCTGGAGAGCGACGCGCCACGATAACATGATATACGTTCTCCCTCGATCATAGCGTACAGTCGACATGGTGTAGGTGCTCAATAGCCAGAGCGTTGCCAGTGTATGGAGGTCGGGTTCATCGTCAAAGAGGACATCCTCCAGTTGCATTCTGGCTGCGGTATAATGTTGTTCTGAGAACTCGCTGGGTAGATCGCCATTGTCGTTATGGCAGCAGCTGCTTAGTGCTTTGAGCGCTGTGCCGCTGAATGGCATCGGTAGATCCAGACGGGCGTTATGATAGCAGGTGCCGAGGGATTTCAGCGCGACCAGCGCGTTTGTAACCATACTGTCTGGATGAGCAAGTAGATAGGGCTCGTAGAAAGAGCGAACTAGAGCTGGACTGAGCAGGTGTGGGCAGTCAAAATAGAGGCGGATCATGGATCGTTTAGCGGCTTGGATCGTTCGGTGATATAGATAATCACCGGGAGGAGGAGTTGCGAGGGCTGGAGGTGCAGATAATCGATTTGTACATCGCCATGCCTGCTTCATGATATAGTCTTTGATGCGGTCATTGGTCATCATACGATGTGTCTTGAGCATGATGGGCGTATTCCATGGCGCGCTAAAGTAGATGGGTGTGCGCATGGGATGGTCTACGAACGGTTGCCCCATATCATGAAGAAAACTGACGAGATCTGCCATGTTTTGGATGGGCAAAGCATCGATCCGGATGGTGAGGCGTTGCCGTGATACCTTGAAAGAGTGACGAGCACGTTCTTCTCGACACTGCCGAAGTTGTGCTTCCAGCCGTCGTGCTTGGCTCTCGAGGCTCTGGATGAGCGCGAGTGCCTTGTCTTTGGTCAATTCCAGGTCTGTGATACGATCCATCGCAGCTCTCTCGGATTTGGTCGGCATCTTGGGCCTGGGTATCAGTTTGAAGAGACAGGGTAGCCACTGCGTTTTGCAGCGCTCGCAACGGATGCCGTCAATGACGATGCATTTCCGGCGATGTTTGCGACAGGCATCGCCTTAAATTTGTCGCGTTAGTTTCAAAAAAAAAAGGACGGATCTCTGAGGTGGACCTACAAGGAAAGCTTCGAATGATTTTGGCCGGTGGTGAGGGAGAAAGAGATGGGGTGGGAGAAGGAGAGAACATTGCGTTTAACAGAGGAACCTCTCTCAGACTCATCTTGTATTCCAGCCCTCGGCGCCAAGAATTGTCATACAAGACGTGCCTTGGCCTTTTTATAATTGCTTGATCCAGCTCACTTCCGCTTCATTCGACTCAATTCCAGGAACAATCATGATATCAGTAAAGACTGATAGCCAACATTGGCTACTTTTCTTTTATGATAGAAGAAAATCTCAATTTCATATCACAAAGTATGCAATGTTTGCAAACATTGCTGCGCTTTGCTTCAGATTTCAGGGTTCGCGCAGATCTGCAGAGACACTGTGACATTTCTTGATCCTCTTAATCCATGGTCGCACGTCGACACGGGGCGAGTATTGGAAGCCGTGCACAGATACACGTCATGGCTTCGCAGCACAGGGATACGCTCACTATGGACCATTCGGGGCTGGGCCGCCCCATCCAATTGAACATAGCGGTTCAACTGTACATTATTACTATCAAGTAATAGGATCGTACTATTTCTACATGAAATCCGATGGATCTTTTAGTATAGTAGTACCTGTCGTAGTCTCCAAAAACTGAGCTACACTGCCAAGTGTCATAAATGTGGTCGCGTAGCACAAAGCCTGTCCGAGAATAAGCGTAATTTGTGCACCAGACTGGAAAAGCGGGAACATTGGAGACAGGCTTTACCCGAAGACCTCCCGCTGGAGAATGGAGAATGATACACAGAAAAATAAGACACGATCTTTGAATCACAACGGGCCATGTAAGTAAGCACTTTATAAACCTTGAGTTTTTGTGATTGACCGTTTCGCTCAGGTGAGCATTGTCGCAGTCGGCGTCGTAAATGCATTCTTTTGCAGGGCACGACTTGTGAACGCTGCCGCAATCTGGGTGTTCATTGTCATTTCAGGGAGGTGCCCAAGCCGAGATTGCCGTCGAGACGAGAACGGGCTGCTATTGAACGACACAGTGTGCCTGTCTTGACGCAAGATACTGCGCTTGCCGTCAGCCGGTCACTTGAAGCCAAAGCAAAGATTCTCGAGAAACAGTTGAGCCGCTTGCTCCAGGAACGTGCTAAACAATCGTTTGTTGTCTCGCGTCGTGCGAAAATGATGCGTGTCCAAGCTCAGGTTCACAATCTGGCAGAGCTCGTGGGTTTCCTGCAGCAGCTGATGCAGCATTTCGTCGACTATCCGATGCGCACCCCGACCTACTTTGCTTCTTCTGCAGACGAGCACACTCTTTCCGCTAACACTCTCTTCAAAAGCGAATACATGCGCCGGTATTTCATCTACGATGCCTGGCGGACATGCATGCCTCCCCTCATACTGCCTACACCTACCATTGACAATGACACCCACGACACCAACTGTGACTTAATCAAGGAGAACCTCATTGATACCTATTTCTCATGTCAGCATTATCTGCAGCCTCTCCTTGTGCGATCCTACTACATGCCTCGACTCAAGGAAAATTTAGACTATATGCTCACAAATGCCCTCGTCGCGTGGTCCTCCATGAGCGTATGCAAGCACGTCACCATGTTCAAGTCACCCGAAGATCGGCGTGCATTTGCTGAGCAGTGCTATGCGCACGCAGTATCTCAGCTCGAGGATGACCTATTTGACAAAGATGATCATTCCATCGATACCGTCCTCACACTTTGGTTCCTGGGCCGCGATGCTGCTGCTAGTTCCAGGCGTACCACAAACACGGCCTATATCAGCATGGCCTGGCGCCTTGCGTCTCAGCTCCAGCACAAGTACAGCTATTCAAGTGGAGAGGACGATTACGAGAAACGTGTCCTTCATGAAGTCTGGAAGCGATCAGTTTGTCATATGAGACTCTTGTTCAACGTGACCCTCGACTCGCTTGATACCCTCCAACAGTTCAAACCCATTGTTGTGCCGGTCACGACCGGTCTCCCTACTCCACTCCCCTGCGAAGACCCTGATCCTCGATTGAAACACGTAGTCCAGGTCATGGCCTACCAAGAATGCCTGAACGTGATACCGGGAGGACGACCAATGGCTGTACACGAAGACGAGATTCATCGGCGCCTTCTCTCGCTCTCTAAAGGATCGGTACGATGCAAGGACGTTAAGGCTCTGGAAAACCAACTTCTCGACTTTTGGCATCATTGGCCAGTCGACTATCGCCTCGCAGACGGACCGATAGCACATCTAAATCCTGCCCGACTCGAAATGCATCGCAAGGATGCATGCACTCTTCATTTAAACTTACGCTACTACATGGGCTGGCTGCTCATGGAAGGCAGGCTGATTGAATTCCCCGCACTGCCCGACTTGTCAGGAGCCAGCTTGGATGGCCCAGTCGACTCGGCCCGTGCTACCTTGATCGTCTCTGTCTGCTGTGACGCCATGTCCAAAATCGTCGCTACGCTTCGTCATGAATTTCCCTGCATTTCAACCCACAACTGGGAAACGCTTATCATGCACTTGAATGCATTTCTTCTCGTCTGCTCTAGCGATAGTATTCGCGAGACGGCAAACGATAATATCCGTATTCTATCAGGGATAAGGGCCTCTATGTAATAAATAACGGATAGAATATTCACAAGTGAATAATTGTACATATATCTTTTCACCCTTCTTGTAAAGCTCAGACAGTGTGCAGTTGCGTTTGATTTCTCGACATATGTACTGTTTTAACGTACCGTACATTTTGGACAGTAATAAACTGCGGTGAGCACTCGGTGCTTTCTCCACTATTTGGGGCGGAAACATACACAATGCTCTTCATGCACAGGAGAAGCCAGCCGCAACCTATGTGTCTACATAAGGAGCTTACTAATGGCAGAGGCAATGCAGCTGGTGGAACTGACGACATCCACACCCGAAGCTATGGCTTGTTTTTCGGACGCTGGCATTAATAATCTCTCAGGATCTAATGTGCATGCGCATTTTCTTAAGAAGGAAATTCTGCTTCCTCTTTTGAAATGCGTCAACCTGAGCGAATGAAATCCTTGGAGAAACCAAATAAAAGAAACATAATGAAGTAAAATGACAGGTTACTACATGTAGCGCGGTCATTTTTCGCGTGTAAATGACATACTGTCATCCAATATGATGATCAGTGATAGTTGTATTTTACTTTAACGAACAATAAATGACGACATAATCCACGCATATATAAAAAGAAATTGCAATGCATCAAACTGGCAGCAAAGATATCTTTTGCTACGTAAGCAGCCCTCCTTATATATAAGGTTATGCTCAGCAAGAACAAGGTATCTATCTCCTGACCATGTCGGCTTATCAGGGAGGAAAACGATATATACGAATGACGTTGGATCTCGACACACCGGGATTTCATGCTATTTAGGTATTATTAGAGAGGCTCGAAATGGCAATGACACCTTCCATTTTAAATTTTCCCGAGTCCAACATCTCGGGCCTGAACCCGCTGTTACGTTTCAATATCCCCTGCTCCCCTAGTTTAATATATAACCTGAAGCAGTATTTGTTTGTCATTTTTCTCTCCTTCGAACACTTTGTATGCAAACATTGCCGCTATGACTGATTCGAATCCTCATTATCATTCGAATGACCTTGCTCGGCCACCGCAGGCCCACATTGACTATCATGTCTATGATATCGAACGACCCGACTCGTCTACGAGCAGCAAGACCACCGCCAGCAGCAGCGACGAAAGAACAGTGGTGGCTAACGATACCCTGAGCACAGCCGAGACAATCAAGCCAAACGAATACAACAGATCCTCGGGCTGGCTCAGACAACGCGAACGCCAAGCTCGACTCAACCGTATCGTGTTCGGCATCATTGGCATGATCGTCTTTTTGCTTTTCCTTACCGGCGTGGTCATTTGGATCGGTAATGCCTACATTCTGCCCCAGGTGCACTATACCACCGAATACGCCCAAGACACTCACACGCCCGCACCGACACACACGACGACAACTTAGCCTAATTACATATTTTTTGTTTTATTTGCCATGTGTACTACTGTTGTTGTTTGCTCTTGGGCATCTTCTTCTTATCGTCGAGATTGTCAAGATCTTCTTGCGAGTAATAGTGAGGGGCAACTGTATAATTAAAATAGATGAGTTTAATGCTTTTTCTCTGCTGTCTCATGTTGTTCTTACCTTCAATAAGCCATTTCGGATGAATCTCCATGACTTGTCGCATATATTCTTTGCTGGTCAGCACAAGCTCAAAGTACACGATCCACTTGGGTTTCTTTTCCAGCATACTACTGCTGGGGTGGATGTGGACGGTCTGGTTCTGCTTGACGGTACGGTACGACTCACCCGACCGGTTGAGTCGTGCAGCATTGAAGAAGAATCCGGATGTGATGGCCTTCTGGATGGGAATGATGTCCGCCGGGTTGGGATTACTGATAAGCGGCACCTCGACACGATCCAGCAGCTGCACAAGCTGATCACGGACGTTGCGGACACGATCCAACGTCCGGTGCTGGATAAAGTTTTCGTAGCACCACTGGATCGAATAATCTGTCTCGACCCACTGATTCCAGATGTTGAGTAAGGTAAGATGGTCGCCACCGGCGGCGACGAGGTTCTGGTGGGCCGTGTCGGCCAGTAGCTTTTTGTCTTTGGGTCGATACAAGAGAGAGCTCTGCTCGGACAGCATGGCACAGATAGAGACGACTTCTTCGGTGCAGCCGTACTTTTCAGAGGCCACGATGGCTTTGGACAGGGTAGGGTCCATCGGGAATTCAGCCATCCGTCGTCCCAGCTTGGTCAACTCGCCACGGTCATTGAATGCGCCGAGTGCGTACAGTTGACTGCATGCCCGGATCAGGGTATCTTCCATGGGAGGGTCCAAGAAATCAAAGTTCAGCAGGTCATTGATACCCAAACTCTATAGACAGCACAATGAGTATATACGTATGCCTCTCTAAGATATGATCTTACCTTGAGTAAAAGTACGACGTTGGAGAGATTGACACGCTGGATCTCGGGAGTGGTGTTTTCGTCCATTTCATTGTAGAATGCCCATTGGGTGTAGAGACGGAAGCATTTTCCTGGGCCGGTACGTCCAGCACGACCCGCGCGCTGTGTCGCAGAGGCTCGCGAGCATGGCGTGACCGTCAGGGCTTCCATACCCGTCCGAGAGTTGAACGACTTTTGCTTGCCGTAACCCGGGTCAATCACAAACGAGACACCGTCGACGGTGATGGACGTCTCAGCAATGTTGGTCGCGAGAATGACCTTGCGCGCGCCCTCGGGTGTCGTTTCGAAAATGCGCGACTGCATATCAGAGGGCAAGTTGGCGTAAATAGGACAGATAATGAGCTCGCCAATTTTGCTTCCCAGCGCTTTACAGGCTTGGGTGAGACCTTCATGCGCCGCTTCAATTTCATCTTGACCCTATCCGTCGAATGAGCATAGGAATACCAACGGTCATGATACAACTTACTGTTAGAAAGACTAGGATATCGCCTCGGCCTTGCGTGACATGAATCGTGAGGACTTGTGTGATGGCAGCACGCAGATAGTTGGCTTCCGGTGCTTTGGTGTAATAGATCTCAACGGGGTAAGGACGGCCAGGGATATTAAAGATCGGGGCATCGTCGAAAAACTCGGAAAACTTTTGCGCGTTCATGGTAGCACTCGAAATGAGGAGCTTGAGATCGGGTCGGAATCGTGCGATATCCTTGATAAGACCAAACAAAATATCGGTGGAGAGCGTACGTTCGTGTGCCTCGTCAATAATCATGCAGCTGTACGACGCCAGATCAGGTTCGGTCATGAATTCACGCAGAAGCATACCATCCGTCATGTACTTGACGACCGTCTTGTCGCTGGTGCAGTCTTCGAAACGGATATTGTAGCCAACCTCGCCACCGAGATGCACACCCATCTCCTCGGCCACGCGAGTCGCCACACTCATGGCCGCCACACGACGGGGCTGGGTGCACCCAATCTTGAGACCTTCCTTGGTGTAGCCCGCCTCGTAGAGGTATTGCGGCAGCTGCGTCGTCTTGCCCGAGCCAGTCTCACCGACAATGATCAGCACCTGGTAGTCGTTGATGGCCTGGATGAGCGAGTCGCGGTACTGATAGATCGGAAGCGACTTGCGCGTCTCCTCGATCGACTTGGCCTTTAGCTCGGCGGCATCGATGCGTTCCAAGAGATCCCGGTCCTCTTCGGACTGCTGCTCGTTCATCTTGGCGGCCATAACAAAGTCAATCTTTTGGTCGTCGTCAAACACATAGTCATACGCGGCCTCTTCCTCTTCGGCCGCTCTGGCCGCCGACTTTTGGATCTGCAGCTGCTCCCACTGGTCCTGCTCCGAAACAAACCGGTCCTCCTCCTCGTAGCGCTTGTAGAGCGCGCTCTCTTTCCGCTTGCGGTCAATCTTGCCCTTTTCCGTAATGTAGTCTTCCGGCATCACATAGGCATCTTCTTTGGTGTCGATATTGAGACGCGCTTCGGCGAGTGCCAGGACCTTTTTGTTGTACTCGTGCTGCTCACGCTCGCGCTTGGTCAGCTTTTGGTCGCGGAACAGGAACTCTTCATCCTCAATCTGTTTTCGCAAGAGTTCGAGCTGCTGGGTCTCACGAAGCTTCAAATATTCTTGTCGAGAACGTTCACGAAGGCCAGGCAGAGCATCCAAGCGAGCCTCCTTGTCGTCTGCTAGGTTGCGTCGCTTCCGTGCCTCGCTGCCTTCTTTGGAGGATCGGTCTTCGACCATCTTTTTCGTCCGCTCTTTATCTTTCTCCTTGAGACGTTCTGCAAACGCATCACGCTCTTCAATGTCGCGCAATCGTTCAAGTTCTTCGTCGTCCGCTTTGTCGTTCTCTTCTGCGCCAGAATCCGCATCCGCATCCGCGTCTATGAAGTGTCAGTATCTAAACTCATCATGGCAATTCCATCAGACATACCTTTCTTGTCTTTCCGTCGCTTCCGCTCAGTTGTCTTGACCTCTGTATCGTCGTCGCTCTCCCATGTGCTCTCCTGCTTGCGCTTCTTTCGCAGCTTCTTTTCCTTTTTCTTCAACCGGCGCTCTTCGTCCTTGTCGAGTGAGGTGTCTGCTGGTTCTTCGAGAATGGTGCGGAATGACTCGTTTGCCTTTCGCAGTTTGGCAGCCTCCTTCTCTTCTCGTTTGCGTTGGGCTTTGGCTTCGGCTGCTGCTGCCGCCGCGGCCGATTTCGACTGTTTGTGAGGAACACGTCCGTAGAGTTCGTAAGCGAATCGTTGTGCAGTGCTGTCAGACGGTGCACCTGCGCCTTGGAGTGAAGCGAAGAGAGCATCGGGAGAAGATGCCTTTTGAGCTAATGCAAAGTGTGAGTGCAAGTGAGGTGTAGAAAGTGGAAAGGCTTACCTGTGGCTATAATGAAGTCGACCATGGTCTTTTCGGACATGCCGAATAACTAGGCAAGGTACCCGAGTGAATCAGTTGATCTAACACGAATAGCGACGCATCGACATACCTTAATGGCATTGTCAGAGACCCATCTATTTAAATCCATGGTAGATCGGTAAGACAACAGGCCAGGACGATCAAGAAAAGGTCGAAAGTGAAGTTGGGCAAGTGACTGCGGCGTCCTGCTACTGACACTGGCACCAATAAATTCCTGGCCCGCCTTGCTTTATGCTTTTCTGAACTTTCTCTGTTTCTTTTCCCCATGGACGACGACATTGGCTTTGCTGTCGAGCCTATTACCAACTGCAGTCATGTACCGGCTGACCTGCCTCGCCAACCCTTTGTCGACCAACCGTGCGCCGAATGCGGCGAGCCCAGAGAAAACTGGCAGTGTCTGACCTGCGATGCTGTCTTGTGCTCGCGTTACCGCCAAGGTCACATGAAACAGCACTGCGAGAAAGAACAAGGTCACTCGGTGTGCCTCAGCTATAGCGATCTTTCTCTTTGGTGCTACGCGTGCGATTCGTATATCGCCAATGATACCCTCGACAGCACCAAGCGCGCGGCGTATATTGCCAAATTTGGCCAAGAACCACCCACCCGGGCCCCGCTCATTGCTGGTGCAGCATCCTCGTCCGCGTAAATCCACAATGAAAAAGAAGGCTACATACCATAGTTCTATTTGCAAAAAGGGGGAAGGAAGGAGAATGAAGGTATAGGGAAAATAAACAGAGCGGGACGATGGAGAGCGAAGAAAAAACAGAGTGAGTGAGATGATGCTGCTGCGTATGTGTGTGTAATAGTGTAATATGGATCATGGATGATTAACAGCAACCCCCACCGGACTTGGCCTCATCTTGTCGGTTACCCTCACCACCAGCCGTCGGGGGCTTGAGTTTGATTGTGTTTTGCGCGCCAAGGTTACCAGCTTCATTGTCCTGAGCCATCGTCTTGGGAACCGTCTCATACACGCGCTCAAACACAGTCTGGAAGGCGACGTCGACGTTGGTGGAATCGAGGGCACTGGTCTCAAAGAAGAGCATTTCTCCCTCGGAAGCATAGTCTTTCGCTTCATCCGTGGTGACCGCGCGCGAATCTGCCAAATCTGACTTGTTGCCGACCAGCATCAGAGTAATGTTGTTATCCGCGTGATCCCGGAGTTCCTTGAGCCAAGTTTCAACGTTTTGGAACGACGATGGCCTTGTGATGTCTACACAAGAACCATTGAGTTTGATTTTCACTTCTTCCCTTTTTCCACTAGAACACTCACCATAGACCAGCAGGGCGCCCACTGCGCCGCGGTAATATCTGCAAGATAGGACAAACACAAACGCAGAGAGTGAGATACATGAACACATGCAACCACCGTCCCTTTCCACTTACGCGCCCGTGATGGCTCTGTAGCGTTCCTGTCCACTGGTATCCCAAATCTGTGCCTTGATTCGGTGATCGCCCTACAAAAAGAAAGTTTGGTCTGGCTCAGCCCCGGTCCCGCCTGACTATACACACACACAACAAAGAAGGCTTTGAACCTACAATTGTCACGTTCTTGGTGGCAAACTCGACGCCTAAATACAACATAAGCTCATGTAACCCTTGATAAGATGGACTTACCAATGGTGCTCTTGGACTCGAGGTTGAACTCGTTGTTCTGTTCGATGGCGTCGGTATTTTTTTTAGTTTGAGGTCTCGAGTTGTAGGAGAATAGAAGATACTTGCGGTGAAACGCGACAACAGGTTCGACTTGCCAACACCTGAATCACCAATGATAACAATCTTGAAAAGGTAATCGTAATCTTCTTCAGCCATTGTTGGGATTAAGTAAAAAACGTAAAGAGTAAAAGCAAGAAAGAAAGAGAAGAGAGAGAAATAAGAATATAAAAAAAAAAAAGGTATAAGAAGGTAGTACAGAAAGAACTAAAGGGACTGGAACTGGAACTGGTTCCGGCCGCGTTTCTTTTTTTAGCAACTGCTTAGTTGGGCAAGAAAGGCGTTGATGAAAGGCTGTGTGTCGTGCAGCGCACCTCGCTGCCAGCAAAACGTCGCATGCATCGTGTCCGCTGCGGTGGCGGCATTGATTCCCAGGGCAGTCGTGAATATCTGTGCGCTCTGGCAAAAGTAGATCTCGCGGATGGTCCACGGCTTATCTTGGGTGGGCAAGTTTATTTTGCCCAGATCAGAGAGTTCGATACCACCCGAACGGCGCATCGGGTGGTTGCGGTTGTCTCGCCAGAACTGACAGTACGCTTCAGGATATGGCGAGAGAAAATCGCACTGGAAGACTTGCTTAGCAGCCTCGCGCTTGTTGGCGCGCAGCTGGGCCTGGTAGCGCTGGGCAAAGGTCCAAAACTCGGTCTTTTGGATGTCCTGTCGCCTCCACACATTGCCGTAGCTGCCCACAAAATTGCCCATCTCGTTGTCGGGCACCGGAGGGTCACACATGTGGCGGCAGTTGATGGGCGTCGCCGACTCGACGGCTTGTTCTTTCTCGTACACCTCTGCCCAGGCCTTCAAGACGCTGGTCATAAGTGCCGCATGCGGTGTCACACCGTGTTCCTTGGCGCGGCTACACACCTTCGCCCACGCGTCGCCTTGTAGTTTGGCTACCTTGGCCTCCGTATCGTGGCTCGCATCGGTGGCCGCTTCGTCGCCCGCCCAGGTCGGTGGACCTTGCCAGCTTGCCGGCAGCAGCTTCTTACGGATTACCCCGCCAATCAAGCTTGCGGTATCGAGCACACTCATCTTGGGTCCATTGCGCTTCTCAAAGGGCGGTAGCATCACGTCGTGGCCCTTGCCCTGACTTGCTTCGCCGTTCAGTTTGCTGAGGAAGTCTTGCCAAAAGATGGCCAGGCTTCGACCGTCGCCAATGACGTGCTGGAGAGAAAAGGTGACGAGGCATTCATCAGACCGACTCGGGTGGGCATGGACCGTGAGACGCCACAGCGGGAGGGTCGAATCATTGAGATCAAACTCTTCTCTGCATTCCTCGCCAATAATAGAGCCCTGCACTTGTGAATCCCAGAACTCGGCTATTTTCATCCGGACCACTTGGTTCACGTCGACTGCCACTGGTACAAAATGAGCCGTCGCTTGTGCTGCTTCGGCCACGGCGACACGCAGTGAAGGATGCTCTGAGACAACTGCTTCCAGAGCAGCTTTAAGTTGCTCGACGTAGTAAGTCTTCAATGCTTCGGGAGTAGTATCCAGCGCACTGGGCCGAGCTGCATGCCGCAGGAGACATGTCGTGTTGACCGTGCCATAAGATTTGGTCAATTGCTTCGAGGCTTGGTATTTCTCGAGATTCCCTATCGGACGCTGCTGGGAAATTGTGGACATCTTCTAATGATGATAATAGTAAAAGGAATACCTAGGGTCGATCTGGCTTTTTAAATGCTTTTCTGGAGAGCCGGCACGGACTCTCTCGCAGCAAGTGGCGGAGTCCATGTTTGGAAGCTCTGTTGTCTTGGCTCAGGGGGCTGAGAACAGGAACAATCCTACCATCTTCTTGTGGTCTTACATACGTCAGGCACCGGACATAGTACCGATTTCTATTTTATTGAGGCATATCTTTTGTGACCTAAAGAGCTACCGGCATTGGGAGTCAAGATAATGCGCCATGTAGGGGTAAGTAGAACTAATCATACATGAATCTTTTAATTATGTTCTATGTGTACTATATGACGATCTATGTTACAATACAAAGTTGACCAGCTCGCCCTTCTTGGCAACAATCACGCGTCGCACCGTCTTGTCGCCGAACCACTTCTGGCCCTGCGGCGACTCACGCGCCAGCGTCTCAATCGCCTTTTCTTCCTTGAGCAACGTTGCAGGCACGTCCAAGCTGAACTTGGTCTTGCCATTCACCTAGAGAAAACGCTCAGATTCAGGCACATCCCCTTTCTTATTGATTTACCTGAATGACACACGTCAGAGTATCCTTCTCGAGGGCTTTTTCCTCCCAAGTGGGCCAGGCCTGCTGGAACACGCTTTGGTTGGAGCCCGAGAAGATCTCCCAGCACTCTTCACCTACGATGGGTGCGACGGGTGACATCATGGTCACCAGCGAGCGCACCGCATGGTGATATACCGGCGAGGATGCCTCCAAACCCGAGGAGCTCACAAAGTTGGACAGCTTGATCAGATCCGCAATGGCTGTGTTGAAGCTGTATGTCGTTGACATGGCTTCGGTCACCTGCTTGATGGTCGCGTTCGCCTCGCGGTACACATCGCGCTCGGCCTTGGTCATCTTGTCCAGAGGAGGCAACGCGCTGTTGTTGTTTGGCGTGACGGTGCTGGCGAGCTTGTGAACTTTGGCGAGCCAGCGTTGCATGCCGACGATACTCGTGTCGTCCCATTCAAGCACTTCTGATGGCGGTGCCTTGTAAAGCATGTGCAAGCGCACAGGATCCACGCCATGTGCCTCAACCACCGCCTAACACTGTGGGTGAGCCATAAACTTTAAATGCAAAGAGAGAATTGACATACCTGGGGATCAACACCGTTGTATTTGCTCTTGGACATCTTTTCGTACGAGATCTGGGGTGTCTCGCCCGTGGCGATCATCACCGGCTGTGCAGGGTCTGGGTAGAGGTAAGCATTGGCATAAAAAAAAAAGAAAAAATGCTTAGTACTCACTTGATGTATCGACTTCCTCAGGCTTGAGGAATCGCTGTGTCTGTGGATCTTTAAATGTTTGGCCGTGCACCATACCCTATTCCATCTATAAGAAAAATGACCTTCCAATCACCCTCCTCCCTGTCACTTACTTGAGTCAAAAGCATGTTGAATGGCTCGCCATTGCCAGGCTTGGTATCAGGGCTTTCGGAGTAAGCCCCCTGCCGAAGGAGGAATTTGGAGAAGAAGCGTGAATAGAGAAGATGAAGAATGGCATGCTCGACACCACCAATGTAGATGTCGACAGGAAGACGTTCAGATGCCTTTTCAGGATCGAACGGACTACGGGAAAAGGGTCAGCTCAGGCGCAAAACAAAAAGCATCTGAGACTTACAGAGAGGTGTTGTGTGGATCGGTATACCGCATAAAGTACCAGGAAGAGTCAACAAATGTGTCCATTGTGTCCGTTTCGCGTTTAGCGGGGCCGTTGCACCTAGAATAGGTAGGTTAGATTGTTTGTCTGTCTCCCTTGTCCCAAATATACATACTTCGGGCACTTGCAGTTAACCCAATCTTCGGCGCGTGCCAACGGAGACCCGCCTTTACCCGTCAGTTCGACATCCAACGGAAGATGGACCGGCAACTGGTCTTGCGGCACCGGCACGACCTAGAATGGACATGAATACACGTGTGCAGTTTTATAGACCTGTACTTACATCACAAGTGGGGCAATGCACAATAGGAATAGGTGCACCCCAGTAACGCTGGCGCGACAAAAGCCAGTCCCTCAGACGATACTATAGCCCATGGTGAATTTCTCATTGCACGCTTATCATACAAGGTTTACCTTGGTCACGGATTTGCCGAAACCAGCATTTAAAGCGTCTTTTAAAATCGCTTTGCCAGCCTGCTTGGACTTCATGCCAGCATAGGGTCCAGACAAGGCCGTGAGGACACCTTGTGCCGTGAAGGGGCTGCTGTGGTCTGGCTGTGCATCGACTTCTTTAATGCTAGGCTCGACGACAAACTTGAGCTCATCTGCGACCTTGTTGACGTGAAAGAACTCAAAGTCTCGCTTGTCATGCGCAGGGACGCCCATGACTGCGCCCGTGCCATAGTCGGAGAGGACATAGGGTGCAACATAGACAGGCACTTCTTCCTGGGTAAAGGGATGAAGGACGTGCAGACCGGTGAATACGCCTATATTTACACTGATTAGAGATACTTCAGGGTCGCGCCTTGTTTCACTCACCTTCTTTACACTCTTCCGCGTTTTCCAGGTTGCGCGCCTTTTCGAGGTCCTTGACAAACTTCAGCACACGGTCTGCGTGTTCAGCAGGAAGCGTGTTGCGATTCACCAGCTCGTGCTCGGGGGATATCGCGAGGTATTGCACGCCGAAAAGGGTATCAGGCCGGCTCGTAAAGACCTGGAGAGGCGCCAGAGTACTGTCCTTACCCTGAAATTTCGTCAGCTAGGTCTTTGCTACTCTCTCGAAGGAACTTACCCATTTGAAGTCAAACTCTGCACCCGTGGATTTACCGATCCAATGCCGCTGCATCTGTTTGACACGTTCAGGCCAATGCTCCAAGCGTTGAATGTCTTTGAGAAGGTCCTACAAGTCTGGATGAGTACTCAATGACAATGCCTAATCAAAAGCGTATAATTACCTCAGAGAATTCCGTCACCTTGAAGAACCATTGCTTCAACTTTTTCTTTTCGACGACAGCTCCCGATCGCCATGATCGACCATCGGGATCCACCTATAACAGTACCAGATAAGTCACTTTAATGAATCAAAGGTGTGTGTACCCTCACCTGTTCATTGGCGAGCACGGTTTGATCAACAGGATCCCAATTGACAACAGCTTCCTTTTGATAGGCAAGACCAGCCTTGTAGATTTCCAAAAAGAGATATTGCGTCCATCGATAGTAGGATGGGTCGCAGGTGGTCACTTCCTGTACAAAGTATAAAGGTTGGTTCAAATAATGATGCTGACGGAATAGCTTACTCTGGTCCAGTCAAAGTCAAGGGCGACCATATCCATTTGCCCCTTCATAATCTCGATATTCTTGACTGTCCACTCGGCAGGGTGAATACCGCGTTCAATGGCTGCATTCTCGGCTGGGAGTCCAAAAGCGTCCCAACCCATGGGATGAAGTACCTGCAAAGACAAACATTAGCCTTTTTCTCTCGCTCTAGAATAGCGTCGTATTTACGTTGTAACCGCACATGCGTCTGAATCGCTGGACAGTGTCGCTAATAGTGTAGACACGAACATGACCCATGTGAAGCATTCCACTCGGATAAGGAAACATGGAGAGGACATAAAAGTTTTGGGCTTTCGTATCGCTGGCATGAGGAGCAAGAGGTGGGGATTCCTTCCACCGTGCCTTCCACTTTTGTTCAATCGCAGCAAAGTCGAGAGGATGCTTTTTTTGAGGTGCATTCGTAAGAGTAGAAGCAGAACGACATGTGAGAATGCGTTGCGGTTGAGCAGCAGCCGTTGAGAAAGTATGACGGGTCAAGCCAAGACCTCGCGCTTGACATCTCCACATGTCAAATAAAGAAGTAGACTAGACGTGGCTTTGACAGCTGTGTCCTGCAAGAATATATAAATTCAGGACCGCTTTCATTATTTCAGCAAGGGTCAATCACACGCAAATAAAAGGACCATTTACGAAAGCTTTATAAAGCATAGATGTAGATGTACTCGAGTTATATAAAGCAGAATGTTGATTTAAGGCAAAGTAGAGGTTGTATGGCAATAAAAAGTATCTCCATCTTTCAACATCTCATTTTTTGTTGTTTTCCTTTTTTACAGGCGGGCATCCAGAGGGTACTTCTTCATGGCCTGGCGAACACCAAGGTCGGCCATAATCTCCTCAGAACCACTATAAGTAAGTTTAGTTGGTATCCATCCCGTTCAAGAAATGAATCAACATACCCCAAGATAGCGTTGAACTTGTAGGTGCGCTGGAAGCACTCGATGTATTTGCCCATACCGGTCTACGGAAAGTGATAAGCAACACTATTCATACTTCCAACCGCTTGTACTATCATACCTTGGTCAGGGCACGACCACCAAAGATCTGGCAAGCGTCATCCGAAACGTCATGCTCGACACGCTGAAAAGAAAATAGTGAGCCTTTCGTGTTTCTATAAGCCAGGCTTTTTAAATCAAGATATGCGTACCGTGATCTGGTATTTCAAGAGAGCAATAGGACCAGCGAGCTTAGAGGCCTGCTCGGCATAGGTCATGTTGGAGAACTGATAGGTGATGTTGTCGAGCCAGTTTTGCACGCTTTCAACACCGGAAATCTGTGAAGCTATTTATGAGTATGCAACCAAGAATAAAGAAGGATCGACGTACCATCTTGGCCAGCTTATTACGGATGACAGGCTGGTCAATCAAACGCTTGCCAAAGACCTTGCGTTGGGTGGCCCACTTGAAGCATTCTTCGGTGATCAAACGGGCAGCGGCAACACCTCCCTCGCAAATCATGAGACGCTCGTGGTTGAAGTTGGACAGGACCACTTTAAAGCCCTGGTCTTCGACACCCAACAGGTTCTCGAAAGGCACAAAGACGTTTTCAAAGGTAATGTAAGCAGTGCCAGCACTGGCAGAGTAAGCGGTCTTGATCGCCTTGGTCTCGACACCCTCCTGGCGCTCAATCAGCAGCATGGAAATACCCTTCTCGGTACGCACAGCCGTGGCAAAGTAGTCGGCCCAACGACCGGCAGTAATCCACTTCTTGACACCATTGACGATCCAGCCGTCCTTGGTGCGCTTGGCCGTGGTCTTGATGTTGGCAACGTCCGAGCCGGTGTAGGGCTCGGTGATGGCGAGTGCCATACGCTTCTTGCCGACCAAGACGTCAGGGCAGACTCGGTCGCGGACCTGGGGCTTGCTGAAGTGGAGGACAGCGGGAAGCGAGATACTCATACCACCCAGAACACCACTACCCAGACCGGGCGTGCCCCAGCGAGCAAATTCCGCGTGAAGGATCATTTCGCTATCAGTCACATTAATTTAATTATTCGGTGTCTCCGGCTTCCAATTTTGACCAACTTACTGGAAGTAGTCGTAATCCTCGCCACGCAGACCACTGGGCAAGATGACGCCCTTCAACCAGGGGCCAGGACCAATGTTGGCGCCGAGCAGACCGCTCTTGCCCAGCTTTTGGACAAACTCATCGGAAGGACGCTCACCGGCGTCATCGATGGCCTGAGCCTCGGCAGTCATTTTTTCAATAAATTTACGAGCAGCAGCCTGGAACTTGTAATGCGACTCGCTGTAAAAGCACGTCAATACACATATTCCATGGTCATAAACGATCATCCAGTACGTACTTGTAGTAGGGCGACTTGTAGCCTTGGAAGACACTCATCTCTGCGTAGGGCACCTTGGAGAGGTCACCAGGTTGACGGATCGTAATCTGGGCCTTTTCGCCCTCGATGGTACCGATCTTGTAACGCTTGTATTTGAGAAGGACCTCCTGACGATGCATACCGTAAAAGGCGTCCGTAGCGTCCTTGCCGGCGAACTCGAGGATGGGGAAGGCACCACCCGGGTGCATATCGATGAAGGTGCTCATATCATACACGTCATTATCGATAATGATCCACATGTCGCCCTCAACGGCGTGGCGGCCAACTTCTTCACGGGTGTACGTCTTGGACATTATAGAATAGCAAAGAGTGGGGGAAGTGAGTGAAAAAGGGGTACAAAGCCCGCTGTTTGCCGGATCCGGAACACTATTTAATCCTCTGGGGTTGAGTGTGTAAGAGTATGTAAGCACAATCTCTCACTGTCAAAAAGATTTACCGAAAATCTTTCGTAAGGTGAATTCCCAGGATTACCCCACGTCTACCCTCTTTTTTCTCTCATTTAAATCACCTGACGTTTCTTGCATTTTTACTTCTCACACCATCGTTCCTTTTATTTTGTCGACATACTCGCTTGCTCATGCATGTGAGCCTTTCATGATTCCACATCTTGCAGGCAGTTTGTTTTCCCGTCGCCTATTTCTAAGCTGCGCGCCCCAAGCTGTCAAATACAAACCCCACCCCGCATGGTCCCGCATGGTCCATGCTTTTTGGCGTAGGCAAGTGTTTATTCTTATGCAAGACATGTACGACTGTTTATCCGCCGCGTAGCACCCATAAAGGCAACAAAATTTCTTACGTATGGGCGCGCACTTCTGCCGCAACCTTTTCACCTTGTCTTGTTGTACAAAATTACAAAGAGCATTTTAAACAGACACAGGGCCACCAGTGACGAGTGACAGCCACGCAAGTACTTTAATGCATGTATTATTACTTGATACGACGACAGCAGCAAGTAATCACTAAGAGGTCAGGTTGCTGAAGCGAGGAGCTATCTTCTTCGTGGAAGTTGGACAGAAACACGACATCTTAAGCAAAAAGATCATACAACAAGTAGGCTCGTGTAGTATAGCGTGTGAGCGGAAAAAACCTCTGCGTTCAAGTTAGCAGCATCCCGGGCCGCCATTTACCGTAGACCCTCAGTAACACCCGTCATAAAAAGTAATCACGGGGCTTGTTGGCATCAAGCGAGCGGTTCTCAAGGGCCTCATGGCGGGGCACGCTATCCAAGTAATGGTCTGGTTTGGACCTTTTTTAAATCGAGTTATATCTTCTGGTGGCAATAACAGACTTCCTATAACTTCGGTAGCCAAAATGGATGCCGATACCGTTGAACGGAAAGGCTCTATCAATTGCTCGACCTAAGAAAAGAATGAGTGATCTGATTATTATGTATATACTTCGCATCTTGAGAAAAGAGCAATGCGCTTGGGCCACACGCTGGATCGCCGCCCCTTTTATTGCTGAGTTGGCTCTCTCTTTCTCTATCCACGCCATAGAAGCAGGCATGTGTTGAGCGTCTGTCGAATATGAAAACCGCTACGGCACATATAATTCTAACCACCATAAAGTGACCCGTAGTGCGGAGAGTACCATAGCTCGAACATTATGACCGGCAGAATTTCCGCGAAAAACGTGACCGACCTCTCGGACGCCTAAATAGGGAATCAACAGAAGTGATCTATTAAAAGTACAAATATCCAAGATGGACTATACTATAGCAGATAAGACCCGCGTGTATTGTGGCCATTTTATGTAAACATACATGAAATCAAATCAAATAAACTTCATGTCCGTTATAACGTGGGCAAAACTATCTGCATAAAATTCATCCGGGTCACAATGTTATACCATATTATATCCATAGAATAGAAATGTAAGATACGTAGAACACTGGAGCCAATTGAATATTGAGTGGATGGCAATCAATTTCCAAGTGGTCTGGCATTGTATAGTCATACATTAGCTTGCATTTTTGTTTATATAATTGAAGACCTGCCATCCTGCTCAACTACATGGCAAGCAAACAGTAGTTGGGTCTTTGATATGTATGATAGCTCCAGCGGCTTCCAAATCACACCGGGACCTTGTACTCTGAACATAGGCAAGTATCGTAGAAGGAGCGTCAAGTGCTCCTACCTTGGTCTACCTGATGTCCATATATAGAGCCAAAATGGGTAAATAAACTTTCACAGCCCTGAACACAAGGTGTCAGCGAAGACATATGGCGTTTGTAGAAAACGGATTTGGTACAGATGAATCGCGATGGACTGCATCCGCAACCTATAGGCTAGACGGCAGTAATAACATAGTATAGCAATGATGTTAGCCTTGGCTTCAAAAGATCTTATTTTATTGAGGTGATTAATTGGTTGATATTGCTAGGAGTGTTTTGAATGACAAGTCTTAATCGCGCTGCATGGCAGACAGGATCTGAAGGATACGCAAAAAGAGGTTGATTATATCCATGTAGAGGCTGACGGAGGCCATGATATAATCCTCAGGCGAGTAACGGTTAAAGATGAGGTAGGTGTCAAAGATAATGTAGCCCGAAAAGATCACGACACCGGCGACTGCGAGAGCGAGCTGAATACCTTCGGAGAACGGGATGAAGATCTGAACAAATGAGACCAGCACGAGGATCATGAGACCACCAAAGAGGCTACAAAGTAAAGTATAAGCCATGACTGCACCAGAACGTTCTAGTACTTACAATGGCGCCATGCCGCTAAAGTCCCATTTCGATTGCAGAGTAAACAAGGTCAAGGAAAAGAAGACGCCAAAGGTGATTACCAGTGCTTGCAATACAATCTCTTGATCATAGAAAGTCACTATTGTGAAAAGTATCAGCACCTTATTTGTGTGTCCATTGATATAACTTACCGACTGTGCCAACAAGATGACCCTCCATCAAGGTAAAGAGAGCGAGGAGACCATAGTTGAGCGGAGTGGAGCGGGCCTTCCACATCAATGCAAAGAGAACGCCGAGCGAGCCAAACATGGAGATATACAGCATCCAAGGGCTACAAAAAATGGCATGGTTAGCCTGCTATCATACGGAAGATAGGCGATAGAACATTCGATTTCTTACTTGGTTTGGACCCACTGCTTGGCGTTCTGGTTATACATGTACACAGCCGAGAGCACAGCAGTGCTGAGCACCTGCGCAGTCAAAATGGAGTACACCTTGCGTACAAACTCTGTGTATTCAAAGTAAGTTTCCTAAAGGCGATAAATAAGAGTGACAACGTACGCATGCGAATCTCCATGGGACTGTTGGCGATGGTTTCTTTGTACATGTCGTCGCCTGCTTCATGGTTTCCAAACAGAGGCTGTTGAGCTTCCTCCTCATAAGCTGGAGGAGGAACAGGATACTGTTGCTGCTGCTGTGGCGCACCGTATGACATGGTGTTATGTTTGCAAAGAGGACAGGTGAGAGAAGAAATAAAGAGAGAACGACCCGCAGCAGGAAGGCCAGCCCCGCGCATGCATAAGAAATCAAAAGCCGAATTGAGTCTGGTGCAGTCACACACACACACATACTTCACTCTCTTCCATGCCAAAGATCGACAGAGTCAAGGAGCGTAGATCCGCTCGCAAATCATTCTCGTCCAATAAACCCGTCGAACATGACATACCCGTACGTCTCTCATATTCTCTTGTGCTTGATCTCACTCAAGTTCTCCAAATCAGACAATCCAATCGAAAGATCAAAAGCGCAAGGAACGCCACGAGGCTTTTATGCAAAGTAAAGTGTCGCCCTTTCCGTAGACGAAACCACTCAAATTGAATAGAGCTCAACACGTCCTATAAACCCAAGAAGAAGACAAAGAAAGGCCACCTGCGTGCCGATCTCAGTGAATTCAATGATCTCTTGAATAACATTGTTCCCGACGAGGACAACACGCAAGACCAACCGAAGCCAAACACATCCATAAAGAGCACGCCTACCAGTAATAAATCACGGAGGAAGCAAGAGTAAGTAAATCTTACTTGGAAACAGGGAATATTGACGGCGAGGTTATTTAGGCTTCAGGAGATTGTGCGCTTCCAGAAGGTGATGCAGTTACAGGCGTTCAAGCAGAACCCGCTGGCAGCCATTCGACAACATGTCCAGAATACGCACGGAAAGAAATAACGATATCGAGAGTTTTGCATCCTTACAATACATACATAGCATATCAAATATACTTGCAACTCCAGTTTGTGGAAGCGTCAGTCTGTGCGACCTGTTTATGCTTCCAGAATAGTTACCAGCCAAAAAAGCTGCTGAGCTCGGTCCCTTCTCCAAGAAGGAGTACTCGTTCTTATGAACCGTGGCTCACTGGGTTCGGAACCCACATGAACGAAGAGTGGATATGGGAAAGAGAGGAAAATAAGAAGGAAAGTTTATTTTCGAGGCGCCTGCAACTCTGACCTTCTATTTTTGGGTTCGCCATTGTTTTCAATCATTCCCAGAAAGACAAAAACCCTGCACCGCTATGCCAGTTGATCGAGTTTTTCAAGGATTCCCTTTTTTCTTGCTTTTATATCAACCTTACCTCCCCACCAAGTTATCCTCTATCTATGAAGCTATGTTGGGCCCTTTTGAGGATTTCGCTACTCGCTACTACTGGACGCGAGTGATGCCGCTTAAATGCTGTGGCTGCTTTAATAACCATCACGGCAGTGGTGCAGCCTGTTTGATTTGGGCAGTAAGTAGATCAATATCAATATTAATCAACATAAGAGTTCAGTGCTTCCCAAAATGTCTCATTCGCTCTCTTGGCTTTTAGGGCTTTAGCTTTTATTTTGCGGTTCTCTCTTTTATGAACAGGAGTCGTACGTAAATCGAGCACATACACGGACGAAGAAATTAACTCACGTCAACTCGTCATAGCATTTTTCTCATATCTCCACGAGGTACCTCTGATCGTCTTTGGTGTTGTGAATCTCATCTTTGGTGTGGTCAGCGTGGCCGGATTCATTGTCGTCGAGGTTATGCCGGTAAGTCGAAGAGTAAACGAGTAAACATGCTATGATTGGACGGCTGCTCACTTTCGAAACTATAGTCCTTTCCACGCGTACGGTCGATGGTTCATGCCATTGGGGTCACAGCTGCCATGGTGCTTATCGACGTGCTCGTTAACTTCATTATATTTATCGTGAACCCGGGTGCCTTTCGTAATTGGTGCATCAACGATGTGCGGACGTCGGTCCAGGACGCTCTCGGAAACGGCACCACTGTGGCTTCCGACCAAGATTACTACAACTGCGACCGTCTCTTCAATGACCAAGTCAAATGGTCTCTCATATGTGTTTTTGCCATGTATATTATCTATGCAAGTAACACTTCTTGACAAGGAGAATATTAGAAGATTAATCATAACACAGATCCATTGGATGCTTGTTTTCGCTTCCTTTGCAGGCACATCCTTCATTATAGTACCCCCGCACGTCGCACCGCCGCCCGCACCGATCGATGCTGTGCCTCCGCCTGCGCCACCACCTGCCGCCGAGATGGCAAATATGCCACCCTCTGGGAAAAACATTATTGAGTTCAGCAATTTACGGCCGCAGCGATCAAAATCCAATATCAATGATATACAGCTCCTTTCCATGCTTGGCGTGGAGCTCAGCGATGATGGCCGCGTGGTCCACTTGAATCCGCCGCCAGGTGACATGGAAAAAGGTCATGGAAAGTACGCGCCTCGGCGCGCGGAGGGGTAGATCAAAATATATCACCATCACCCCTGAGTCGGTTCCATTTTGTATGTGCACCCTTGATACCAAGCTGTAATCCAAGCAGCAACCCACCCTACACATGTCAATGTATAATAATAAAGAGGATTCGTCGCAAGTATAGTACTTGGCACAATACTTTGGCTTGTCCATATGTAGTTCGGACTGTGATTTATGCCATTCTATCTCTTGGTCTATTTGCTCGCTCCAGTCCGTGTCCATACTCCCGCGGCTTCCCGGTCACTGCGCTATAGTGCATATCTACCACTCCTCGCACGTCATACTCCATTTACAGGAAAAATAGTAAGCCTGGTGTATACATTAGTAAAGAGGCCCAATACAGGTATAAAAACTTTCGTATGCTGGAAGACAGTAAGACAGCCCTTTGTCCGAAACATGGGGAAAGCAGGAAACAGCAAAGAGTGCGGACAGGAATGATCTTCACGCGTGATTTGAGGCATTCTCTGTTTTTCATTTCCCCTGACCAATCAAATAGTGCATATTGCCGGGCCGAAGCGGGCCGGGAGTGGATGACCGCCCCCGCGCGGAAATATCTTGGCCGAACATCGATTTTTTAACGACATTGTTTTTTCTTCAATGATTTTGACCCGACACAACCATGAACGCACTTCTCCAAAAGCAAGATAAAATTCGCGACTTTCTGACCTCGCGTGAGGGCATCTATGGTATCACGGCTGCTGTAGCGCTGATTTCGGCCTACTCGTTGACGCGCAGTGTCTATACCGGCCGCAGAAAGGTTAGTGTAGGACGAAGCGGGCGGATTCTCTGGAGAGAAAGAGTTGCCCGGCCCGGATTTAAAATCCCATTACATTTTCTTCATGCAGGTGTGAGCTCAATGCGAATAATTTGGTTATAGGATGATATCTCGACCGTCCCGTATAAGCTGCCTCTCAAAGGCTCGACAGAAGAGTATCGTGCCAACCCACGAGCCTTCGTCGAAAAATATGCCAAGATGTACGGCCCGGTGTATCGCGCCTATCTCTTTGGAGAGGTAAGCAGGAGAGAGCCTAAGCGACCTTTGTGTGCTTACATAAGGCTGGGACATAGATGATGACCATCGTCAGCGACTCGTACGTGCGCGAAATTTTCCTGAACGACAATTTTAATTTCTTCCATGCCGTGAAAGACGTAAGCTCATTATTTGACATAGGCGTATCAGCGTGATTACACCTCCTGACATAATTCTTCGAATGTGATTATATAGCGCTTTGATATGGTCAAACTCTGCAATTGTGCGAACGACGAAGGTCATGGTATTGCTGACATCGTGAAGCGCTGCCTGAACCCGCGTCTGGACATGTACACCGAGCGTGTTAACGAGCAGTTGGAGGAAGCTTCCAAGGAGATTCTTACTGAAGTGGATACCAAAGGCAGTCAGGAGCTTATGCATATGTATATTCTCGTGCAGCACATGGTCGCGAGAGCCAGCGCCACCGTATTTGTGGGTCCTGAGCTCGCCAAGAACAATGAGCTGATTGACAGCTTCAAGAACATGGTGATCCAGGTCGGCTCCCAACTTAGGCCCAAGCCGTGGCTCGAACCTTTCCCACGTCTGAACTCGCTCCGCATGTGGTATATCGGCAAAACCTCGTCTGTGGTTAGAAAACACCGTGACCAGCTGCGCTCGGCCGTGAAGCCCTCCATTGACGACCGCCTTGCCCGGCAAAAGTCAGAAGGTAGCGCGTTTCAACGCCCGGATGACCTCCTCCAAGACATCATTGAGCGACACCCCGAAGCCAATACCAAGTCGGATGTCTATGACTATGTCGTCGATACGCTCACCGCTCTCATCTTTGCTGCGTTGCACACGACCAGCGAGAACTCGACTGTCGTCCTGTATCGTCTCTTGCAACATCCCGAGCTCATGGACGAGCTGGTGGCCGAGCAAGATGCTGTACTGCTGGAGCATGGTCTTCCCAAGGATTCGTCCGCGCGCGTCATGACTCGCCAAATGATCAAAAAATTTGAAAAGCTGGATAGTGTATGTCGCGAATCCTTCCGTGTCCGTAACGATTACCTTGGACTGTCTCACACCTACGAGGGCAAGAAGGACTTTGTGCTGAGCAACGGTGCCATCATCAAACCCGGTGAGAAGGCCATCATTAATATCTGGGGCAACCATCATAGCAAGAACACGCCCCAGTCTGCTAGCCAGGATTATTTTGGTTTTGATCCTTATCGATTCGTCAAGCAGGACAAGCAGGCCACCAAAATCAGTGAAGACTTTTTGTTCTTTGGCCTTGGTAAACATGCCTGCCCTGGTCGCTTCTTTGCCGTTCAGGAAGCCAAGGTGCTCATCTCTGTTTTGCTGCGCAACTATAAGCTCACTCCTATCGACCCGCCCTACTTTGCTACCGATGATTCGATGAAGATCCCCGCTGGTCGTGTCCGTATTGAAAGACGTTAAAACATTTGAAAGAGATATGACAACATGGAGTATAGGATGGCGCTTTCTTTATATACACTATACTTTGATATACCGGTCTTTATATAAGCTTAACTCTATGACAATCTATGTATTTATATACTTTCCATATACTACATTCATATGATGGTATTTAACTATTTTCCATTGCAGAAATTGACAAATTCGCCCTTGTTAACAAGCTGTGCGTACCACAGATACAACTATCAAGGAATCTCTTTGCTGATTATCTGCCTACATACACTCTACAAATCGCGCGGAGAATCCGGAAGAACGGTGAAACTTCGATCTTCGCTTGTGCTCGAGTAGCACACCATTGTAGAGTGTGTGGATCCATGTGTGCTGTTCCTGGGATGTCACTGGCCAATTCAGATGCGGAGTTTTTTATCCTTGAATCAGTATGCCTTCTTTAGAGCTTTGCAAAGACCCGGTAATTTGCACAACGAGAAGGATGGGCTGGTGCGCATCTGATAACACACTATATTCTAAGTTAAATGCTTTATGAGACTAATTCAGGAAGATGTGTATAAAACAAAGAAGGTTGACAGATTTGTTTGTTAAAAGGATTGACATAACTCAAGCATCAAGAAAAAGCAGCCTCACACAAGGTACAAAACATTGAGCAATGTAGGTAACAGAACACCAGGAAACGTTCCGTCGATTGTAAAGAATGTTTTGGGATGACAACGTGCGCAGAGCAATGGACGACGTCAAAAGTATCTCTAATTGATTTATCAGATTACTGGGTAAGCAGCAGGTGGTGTACCTTTTTTTTTTTTTTTTTTT
>VAFG01000272.1:232042-268754 GCA_013461545.1 Syncephalastrum contaminatum
GCATCGGTTTGTCTCTTGTCTCTTGCCTGACCATACTCAGCCATGAAATCGGTCCTCATTACTTCGCTTGCGACGCTCTGCAGCGTTGCTCTAGCTGCTTCTAGCCGATATAGTGGATACCGTTTGACTCCTGATCCAGAGGGACAATATCCGCGTCTCGGTGCCTGCCCAGACCCACACGCGTGTATTCTGCCACCAGATGTGTAAGCAAAAAGTAGCATAAAAATGACACGATGTATAATGTGGGATGATTAGGTCACAATTCCTTCCCGGCACATATTTCGACCTTCGTGTTGAACTCCACAACTATGACAAGGACGGGAACACTACCGCACCACCTCCCAAGCCTATCTCAAACTTCAAAACATTGGTTCGACGAGACAAAGGCCCTTGGAAACAAGCAAGCGACTACTTTGATCTCACCCCTCCGGTTGAGCACTGGGACTTCGCCTGGAAAAATTCCATCGAAGCTACTTACGGCGAGGCTAACCCACTCAACGTCACAGTTGCTTCTCGCATTTGGCGCAAGATTAAGTTCGATAAACCAGGCACTTATGAAGTCAAGGTCGAATACGGTGCTAAGCAGTCCTATACCGTGCGCTATAACGTGGTCAAGGTATTCTATACATATACTTTTTCGACTACACTACTGACCTTCTGTCTACTATAGCCCAAGAAGCCGAAGAAGAAAGCCAAGAACGCCATTTTGTTTATATCGGATGGCACTAATGTCGGCGTATGTTATGCTGGGCTTTTTAGGTTCGTGCGCTTACTTATTTTCGCATCATGCTCCTTGTAGATGATTACGGCTGCGCGTGCCCTTGCCCGCCTCCATACATCTGGAAAATATCACAACCTCCTCTCTTTTGAAGACTTTGACGAGCTAGGACACGTTATTACAAACTCGGTCGACGGTCTTGTCACCGACAGTGCGAACAGTGCCTCTTCATACTCGACCGGTCACAAAGCGAGCGTGAATGCCCTGGGTGTTTATGCTGATTCGTCCGCCAATGGCATGGATGATCCGAAAGTCGAACTCGTCACTGAATTGATTCGCCGCCGTCAGCCCAAGAAAGGTAACAGAAATTATAGCTACGCATGCTTGCATGGTACCTAACTTTATTCAGCTATTGGTATCGTCTCCACCGCTTATGGTCAGGATGCTACTCCTGCTGCCTTTTATTGCCATACGCGTCAACGCTTCTTGTCTGCCGAGATTACTGACCAGCTTCTTCACGGTACTGGCAACTGGACAGACGCAGGTAAAAAGGAAGATACATGCACAGCTATCTGCTCTGGACCTAACATATATTAGTACTCCCCGACGTTTGGCTCGCTGGTGGAGCCGAGTATTTCAAGGGTGAAAAAGCCTTGAACGGCACAGATTACTATAAAAAGTTTGAGAAGGCAGGCTACCGCGTTGTCCACAACAAAAAGGATTTGAACAAGTACAAGAATAAGGACAAGTTGCTGGGCGTTTTCCGCAAGAATAATCTGGACACGCAAGTCGACTGAAAGCTACAAAAAATTTTGCTCATATCTCTTCATGCAGATGGTTCGAGCGTAACTTGTTTGTCAACAATACTGAAGGCAACGGTGCCGCGCCTGATATGAGTGGCAACGACCAGCTTGGTATGAGCTTTCACGTTAGGTGTGCGAAAGTCCCTTAAATTCTTACCTTTGTTTCCCCCTGCGCAGGTTCGGACCAGCCTGGTCTGACTGACATGACTATCAAGGCCCTGGAGGTCTTGCATAAGCGTGGCGGAGACGATGGCTTCTTCCTCATGTCTGAGGCTGCCTCCGTCGACAAGCAGCTCCATCCTCTGGACTTTTCGCGCGCCTGGGGTGAGCTGATCGAACTGGATGTCACTGTTAACAAGACAATCCAGTGGCTCAAGGTACCAAAAGATACACGAAAGATAGCGGCAAGATGACACCTAATCTTCTCTTTGTTCCCAATAGGACAAAGGCGAGTACGAAGATACACTGATCATTGTCACGGCCGACCATTCGCATGGCTTCGATGTTTGGGGCTCCGTTGACCGCGAGTATATTGCAAAGAAGGCTGGCAATGACAAGGCTATGCGCCAGTCCGTAGGAACGTATGCGACATCAGGCTGGCCCGGCTACTTTGATCGGGATGGTGACGGTTTCCCTGACGACTGGGTATGTACTGCTATCCGCTACACATATTTTTACGATTGTTTTATACTCATATTGTATATCATAGAACCCGCAAATTACGCTGGCTGCAGGTACTAACAATGGCCCTGACCACTTTGAGTCTTTCTTGCTTGGCTCTCAGGGACCTCGCACGCCGGCTGTCGCCTCCTCGAGCGACAAGTCTGCTTACGTCGCGAACAAGAAGGACCAGGAAGGCAACTATGGCCGTAAGTCTTATTTGCTGGAGTCATTAAAAAGAAACTTACATTGATATCATTCTTATAGAGGGAATCGAATGGCATGGTAACTTGCCCGTTACTATGGATCAAGGTGTGCACTCACTCGCCGATGTCTTCATTTATTCAAACGGTATGTACAAGTAGAGTAAAAGCTCTATTCATCTCGCACTCACCATGGAAACGTTTTAGGACCTGGGTCAGAAAAATTCAAGAAAACTATTGAGAATTGGGAGGTTTTCTATGGCCTGACCGAAGCATTGGATTTGCAGCGACCGAGCAAGCATGAGAAATAATGGCTGCTATATCTAGATCATAAACACCTTTACATCTTTATGCTCCGACTTGTAATGTTCAATCCTTACACGGCTTTTGCCAGTCTTGTTCCAAGGATGCGGCTCCTGCAATAAGATATAGTATCCATGGCATGGACGATATCTGGCAACCAAATAATGTGGATCTACGTAAAGTTTTGAATCAGACTTCGCGTCAAGTCGCCCAATTATAATATCATATTCTTTATTCAGACACTGCATCAAGCGCATACAAGTACTATACTTTGTTTTGTACTTTACATGAGTGAAGACAGCGTCAGATGAAATTAGCTAGGTATTCATACTTCGCGTAAACTACGGTGTGTAATATAGAAACAGTTTCCGAACGGTCAGTACTTTTATTTAAAAAACGAACGCTTGATGAGCGGGCAGAAGCATACACATCAACAATTTGCTTCTTGACTAGCTGTACACAGACACCCTTCCGGAGCGGCAAACTTTGGTTCCACTTGCATGTATCGGGCCGGTCGATTGGTGAGTTCTAAAATCATATAGAGATCAGTTATCATGGCAAACAGGGCAGCATGATCAGCGGGTGCGCATCATGGGCTGGCATTGCGTTGTATGGTCGTTCATTATATAGATAGGAGGTGTCAAGAAGAACGGAGGAGCAAGCATCAAGCGCAGTTCAACGACGTGCGTGCCAAGGAATAGGGCCGCGCCCCAGCAAATTTAAAATTTCGTAGAGATCACTGTAGACTTGCAGGTCAACGCAGTTGTCGGTAGTACCACGTATACCATTTCTTCCTCGAAGCTCCCTAGGATAATGCGCCAAGTTCTGGATGGACTGGTCAGGTGCATTGTCAAAGGCTGTGGTGATGGCTTCACGGCCGGAGCGGGTAGCAACGAAATCATCTTCAAGGTCGGTCGTGGTTAAAACACTTCTTCTCGAGAAAAAGTTGACAGATAACTATCGAACACGGGAAGAGGTGGAGCTTGCAGGAAGGGGCCTTTTCAAGCATGGCGAGATCCGGTTTTTAATCGGTCTTGCTCCTTGTGTGCTTGATATAATTCGCTCCGAACCGCCGTAGCACCGAAGGTGCTCATGGCCTTCCGGAAAACAAGCAAGTACGCAAGTTCAACGAAGCTCATGATTATGAAGGAAGTGAGAAGTTAAACCATATCATGCTGAGAAATGCAGTAAGTCCGTTTATAGGCAACTCATCTGTGAACGACGCCAACTGAGCTAGATATCCACTGCTTTATTTTATGGATGTCTCATCCCTTCGCAGCTTGGAAGATATCCAAGAAAGGCATTGAAATAGGAAATCCTATTTTGGTTTTCGAGAGAAGAAAACAGAAACTGTCATCTTATGTTTAAAATCTCATAGCTTAGCTTAAGAAACCGAGCGGATTATGTACAATATTTAAAATTTGCCCCGATTAGCACCATAAAGCTCTACAAATTATTGTCATCCTGAACAAAAGTGTAGCGGAAACATGCTATTCCATATGTCAGTAGTACATCACTGAAACAAATCGGAAGCTCATGCATCACGGAGGATCAGAATGAAGTCAAATATCCTTCTGAAAATGGTTTTATATCAGCACTGAGCGTCAACGAAGCTCAGAGGTAAATACTGGCAGATGCAAAAACCGAATGGAGGAAAACACGTATAGTAAAGTGCTTTTTACGATCGTACTGTACCACATTATAATAATCCATCTATATTTGCATAAATGTTCTTTATCTAATTGACATGTAAGTTGACACTGCAGATCCTTTTTGATGTTGCTAAAGTAGTAAACTATACCGAAATACCGAAATGGCCTTTGCATTATTGTAAACCATACCAGTCGCCTGCTGCATTTAGTTTAATTGTTTTATAATTCTACCCACTTTTTTAATGGCGAGAGCATACAGGCCACGTAAATATGCATACCATTCTCAGTTATGCATCTTATTACCAAATAAATCTACATTGTGTATGTAGTTTCCAGCCTACGTGGCATTGCAAAGCTATACAGTGATGTACCTTGGAAAGGGGTTGGTTAAGCCGAAATGTCGCCGGAAATATTCCGCTTCCGCGAAAGTGGGGATGCGCGCGCAAGCTGCCTCCACAACATGCGACAAGCACATTTCTCCCACTTTTTTAAAATTCGATTAATGCGAGTATTTGAAGACGAGAACGTTTGTTATCAACAATCTCTTAGTATAAAAGAGGCCTGTCTGATCGGCTAGTGGATTATTATCAACATCTTCTTCAGACAAGTTTATATCATGCAGTTCACCTACGTTCTCCTCGCTGTCGCTGCCGTCATGGCTGTCAACGTCTCCGCCAACCGCCGTCACTACCACCGTGAGGAGGATTGCTACTCCGTCGACGGAAACGGCAACATTGGCGACACCAGCGGTCTTGTAAGCATTCTTAGTCAGTTGTACTCTTCTGATGCACTTACCCCTTCGCTTTCACTTAGCTTAACAACGTCCTCGCCGGTGGTCTCTTGAACGACAACTCCCAAACTTCGGACAGCTACATCGTGTGCGAGGACCACGGTCACGACGACTACGATGACATTGAGTAAATAGCCAGCGTACTCAATCGCCCATAATGTTCCCTCTCCCTGGTCATTACCCTTAATACGGCGTCTATCACATCTGATACTCGTTGAATAAACGGAACAAGTCACACTTGGCCTGGACCCTGTTAAAAATACTTTTTTGTGTGTCCTGCAGCGGTAGCGTGATTGGTTTGCTTCCCCACTGTAAATGCCGTGATTGTGGATGCTGAATTGTTTATACATTTCACGGGAGCCGTAAATTCGTTTTTGTTTTGTTTTTTACTGTCTGCATCGTCTTATATTTGTTGGAAATCAGATGAGTGTTTGTACCTTGCTTTACCGTTGTTGATATATCAACATATATGCATAATTTGTGTTGTTGCTGGGGTGGTAGCTGCGGGGCTTGGTCAACTGTTGTCGCCATAGTTTAACTGGTTTGTTTATACCTTACTCAAATGAGGTCGTTTGTTTTGTTTTCACCTTAGCTTGACTCTTTCGTGTAGAAGAAAACGTGTTGAGAGCTTGTGCCTTTACTTCACTCGTACCGACGTATGTCTAACAAGAAATCAAATACAAACGCATGCACAAGCACTAACGCCAGCATATGTTATACACCTGTACTTACTCATAACAAAGGGGCACAGTTGACCTTGTTTCTTACGTGTAGTGATGATAATAGTGGATACAAATAAGAAAGCTCTTCAGCACCCACTTGTTTATGCAATGAAATTTAACCAGGGGAGCATCAAAAGAGAGAGAGCAAGAGAGAAAGCAAGGGGCCGAGGAGAAGGAGAAAGGGACATATGAAACAAGACTGCTCTTACAGTGACATGAAGAGAGTCGGTTCAAGTCTTCTGCATGGTAACTTCAAAATCTATATAAGACGATGATTTTATGACCACCAATTACAGTATCAATCACAACTATCTAATACCTGCCTCTTGCTCTCAAATTCAAACATGCAGTTCTTCTACGCTCTTGTCGCTCTCACTGCCTTCCTGGCTGCGACCGTTAATGCTGTCCCTCACTGGCACAATTCCGCTGATTGCTACGTCGGTGGCAGCAACAACAATGGCGGAACCCATGGCGTGGTATGGCGTGATGGAAAATAGAGTGTGATACACTTTACTCATTATAGTAATTTTAGCTTAACAACCTGCTCGGTGGCGGTATTCTATCTGACAACTCGCAAAACTCTGACAATTTCGTCATCTGCGACGATTAAATGCTTTTTTCTCGGTGAAATGTACGGCACTCTACCTGTTATTAGCCTAGGGCGCCTGTATGAATCAATCCGATTACAAAAACCCAAATTGTAGTGTATAAGTCGCTCTTCGTTTTGTTATAATTAAAAGCAATCCTGTTCCCAAACCTAAATTTACTTATGGAGCTAATGTTACCGTCATGCAAATTTTGCTGAAGTTTTCTATTCAAGTAGCCATGGCTTGTAATGGCTTTGAATAAAACTATGCGCAGTAATACCTGCGCACCGAGTGAGTGACAAGGATCAAACTATGCTGTGCAAGGAAAACAAAGCTGCACTTCAGCCATTCATTTTTCATGATATCGAAAGTTAAAAATGTTCGTACAACGAAGATAGGATAGGGTTCTAGACGTGGCAAGTTGGCAATTGGTCCTCATTGGCACAAGTCCTGCACAAGAAGGCAGATATGATGGCCTGACTGCGGGTGAACCTGTTTTCATAGTTGCCAAATCGAGAAGTATCCCTTAGATAAACATTGCCCCGCCTTCCAAGGGCGAATTTGCTGGCCCATCTCACGCACGCTTTTGCGCGTCAGTGCAATATATCATTGAATTAGGTCCCTTTTAATAATACGGCTATATACACGATAGCGTGATATAATCAGATTTAACAGAAAATGTTGCTGGAAAGCAATATAAAGAATGAGGTTTATATCAGATATTCTATCAAACACCAGGCTCTGTAAGAAGTGAGTGCGTAATGATACGCAAAAAAGTGTGCGAAGTGTGCGTCTTCTCCGTGATGCAGGAGGGAAGTGCTGTTTGTGATGACTGTTATTGGCATATACATCTGCAACACAGCCATGCACGCATGCAAATAGGTTCGTAAAAGCAACGTCGTCCGTTGAGACGGCACGATATCACTGCAGCATCGATCCTACATGGGGCAGCGATGCATGCTACGAAGGAAATTATACGCTGAACGTGGTTTTCATGATATGAAGCTATGTATATATATCCCTATTTCTTCTTGTAATATATCTTACAAAGTAACCAGACCAAGCGCAATTGAGATTCTGAACGTTACATGACGAGTTCAATGGCAAATATGCGTATATTGAAATAGAATGTGCAATGTGATACAGACAACGAAAACTTGGCGGAAAAAAAGCAAGAAATATACGAGTAAAAACAACGATAGATAAATGTAAGAGCAGACGTGTATGTGTATGATGTATAAGAGTGTCATGCGGTGGCAGTGGATATGTGAATGGAAAGACACGATGAGGTGGGTTGTATAGGTAGCAGTTTGAATTAATTAGGTTTGACGGTCCAGCGGGCCTTTTTGAGCCAAGGCTTGGACGGGCGCTTGCTTGGAGGAGAGGAGTCATCATCATCGTGCAGACGATTGAGGTCGCGAACCTTCCATGTCATTGGGTCGCTCAGGGCAGCGGAAAGTGTGGGAGGAGAATGACCGCCACGGATGGAGATATAGGGATCGGATACTGTGCTTTCGTGCCAGTCCACCAGGCGACCCTTGAAAATTTCAGGCATGAGCTGTTCGTATGCCTTGCGCTTCTTGGTCTTGGTTTCGGTACTGCTCGCGCTTTCAAGACTGCTGTCAGAGGAAACTTCGCTATCTTCTTCAGCAGTTTGAGATTTTGACACGGACGATTTTGCGTTTGCCTTGGGATTGACGGGACTTTTTTCTTCCGAGATGGTGGAAGGTTTCGTGTTTTCTTTGTCAGAAGGCAAGTGCTGCTGTTTGGTCTTGGGGGTATCTCCGTTCATGACAGGTGCAGGTGAAGGTGAAGGTGCAGGCGCAGCTTTGGTGGCAGCGGAGGGTTCTATGTCATTCTTTACAGCAGGTGTCACACGCGTGTAAAATAAAATGTAGGCTTGCTGATCCAGCACCTGCTTGACAGGGACAGGTCGCACCTAAAGGCATGTCTGTGAGCTTCTGCGCCAAACTACCATGACCCATGAACCACTTACGTCCTCATCATCCATGCAATACCACCGATTATCGGAGCTTTTGACGTAGGCATAATAATGACCCGAGCCGCATGTCGATCCCATATGGACGAGCACACCATATAAGCGATACTTGAGCGATTTCTCTTTCTGACCACTCACAAAAGGTGCCAGATCCAGCACCTCGGGGTATCGGATTCGCGTGGACACCTTGCGCATACGGCCTGACATCATGTCAAAGGTAAAGCGCTTGAGATGGAGGTTCAAGACAGCGGGTGGCTCCTCAATCATCATTTGCTTGCCGGCACGCACGGTCTTTTTGCACTTTTCGCACTTGTATCCATCAATAGGATCGACAGCAACGAAATTCTTAAGTGCGTCGTCAATGGTCGATGCCTTGTGGAGATCGACACTCAGGTCGAGAAGTGCCTGGTATGTGTTGGATGTCGCCTTGCAGCCATGGCAACGCAGTTGCGACCGCAGCTTGCCGCCAAAGATCTGGTGAATCCATGTCGACTCTTCCACCTTCGGCTCTACTTTGCTATAGCAAAAGAATGGGTAAATGGCTACCATGGCAATGTATGACTTACCCCCGGCCAAAGAGAATAGATTTCTGGAAAGCGTTGAAGAGAAAAGTCAGAAACTCGTGAGCATCCTCTTGCTGATAGAGTCGTAAAGTAGGAGAGAGGGCTAAGACGCACAGAGTGTTATGAGACAACACCGCTCGTGCATAATTGGTAAAAAGTACCTTTAAGGTTGCCGGTAAAGTAAGAGGGAAGAATAGAACCCCGTTTGGTGTTATGAGCGAGCACTCGGCTCACGTGGCGTTCCATGGCGCAAAGGGCACAGAAACCTTGTTGTCTCGAACGGATCTGGCCTACGACATGCTGTCAAATTCTGTTGCACTTCAAGAGCAAAGTATAGATCCTTACATTCTTTTTGGTGATCACCTGTCAGCAAGTACTGAGCTAAGGCAGGAGTGTAGGACAGACATTGGAGGACGGAATTGAGAAAGCAGGTGTTTTGTCCGTTTGTCAAGCCAGGGCCGACGTGCTTGGGCACTTGCCATTGGAAAGAGAGCTTCTTGGGAGTGATCGGGGGAAGCTTCCGAGGTTGCTGCTGTTGCTGCTTTTGGTGCTTTTGCTGCTTTTGCTGCTGCGGCCGCGGTTGAGGATGTTTAGGCTTGTTCTTTTGCACACGACCGCCGATCTGCTTCTGAAATTTGCCACCATGGTTGAACTTGCGGTTGTTGCCAAGACTATGGCTGCGATCGTTGCGATCGAAATGCTTCATGGCGGGAAAGGCACAAAACAGGCGAAAAAGAAAAAAAAATTATTTTTTTTGTGCCCGCATAGGCGGGTAGAAATATTTTTATTTTTCTTTACTCCTCTTGGTACTCATACCGCACACCCATACTCTCTCGTGGAGTCAGTCCTAGTCGACGGAGACGGTCGGCTTCGACTCGCTCACGGTTGACCTTGGCGAGTTCCTCCAATTCTATCTTGGTCATCGTTGGGGTGTTCGCCTGGCTTGCCGCGGCAGCTGCTTTGGCAGCTTTTTGTCTTTGGTGTTGTCTTGGAAACATTTAGCTGTCCAGGCACACACATCTTGTGTTCTCTATACTTACCTCAATTGCTCTTCATCATCTTTGTAGTCATAGCCTTTGACTTTTTCGGGTACTTTTTCTCCCATACGAATAGCCTCCTGACGCGCTTCCCATCGGCCCAAGTTGTAATACCTTTTTTTTCCCGTCCGATTCATGTGCATTAGTCCTACTGCGTAACCGTACGCTTGTGTCCTTACTTTTCATGCGGCATGGTGGCTGTGTTATAGTCTGGAATAACATGTCAGGAAATTACGTTGTTTACACTTTTTTTAGAGACATACCATCCATAAAATCAATAAACAACTCTTTGCGTCTGTGCTTCGGCAGTAATTCGACATCAATGCGCTTGAGTTCGGTCAACCACGCTTGAAATTCCTACACAGACAGCCATTAGGACTCCATATATTGCCGCATTCATTTATACATACAGCTTCTTTGGTGAAGATACTACGGAAAAGACACGTCGCTTAGAGATACGTTGATATAATATTCGATTTCCTTACTCTGCTTCGTGAATAATACCGTACTTGCCCCACTCGTCACCGACCTTCTTCTTGCTCTTCTTCTTCTTTGACTTCTTCTGCGTATTTGGAATGGAAATATGAGTATCTATCATCATCCATAAATGAAGTTAAGCATATACCTTCTTTTTGTCCTTCTTGCTCTTGTGTCTCTTACGGCGACGCTCCTCTTCTTCTGAGGAAGAGGATGCTGACGAAGAGTCGCTGCTTACTGAGCGTGCTCGTTTAGAGTGTCTGTATAATAGTCTTTAGCGGGTGCTACAGATACGAAAGAAGAGAAGCACCTTCTGGTTGGAGAACGCGATCTGTCTCTACTTTTACGATCACGGTCATCACGGTGAGAAGTGCTAGTCTTATGGCGACGAGTCGGCGAACGATCTCTCTCTCTATAGCGTTCGGCTGAAGTAGAGCGGTCTCTGTGGTGTCTGCGGTGATGATGTCGACGTTCGTCGCGCGATCGATCCGAGTGACCCATCCTCTCTTTTTTTCTTTGTTGTAAAGAGTGAAAAGGCTGCAGAACTTGCCTCCTGAGTTCGAATCCCACTTGAAGCGCTGCACCCCCACTTCAAAAGGAGCCCATTTTTGTAGTCGGTGGCAAGCACCATACGCATATATAAAGCGCTTGGTGTCTTTGCAGATCTTTGGCACGGCTTGTATAATAGATCGGTATCAACGGGCTTTCTATGCTTAATAACCCATTTTATTTTATTTTCATTCAGGTGAAGACCCTGTCGTTTTCAGAGCACAGCCCTTTCTTCCGAAGATAGATGTGCCAAGAAGACAACATGGGAGCAAATAGCAGCAGTGGTTCGTACTGAGCATCAAGGCTGAGCTAATTGGCATCGACTCCTGTGCCTCACCCGGTCCTTTATTATGCAGCAATGCACGAACTACGGACACTTTTGTATGATAGAATTCTTCGATTGGATGGGGGCTCCTTCGAACAACAAACTGCTAAAATAGCCAGCGCAAGGAATGAAATAATATTATTCTGACAAGAGAGGTGCTCTAGCGCGTTGATAAGTCAAGGCGTCATCATGTATATGCGTGGCACAGCAGGGTGAGAACGACAAGGTCAAATGTCTATTTTACGTAAATTTCTTGGCAAATAGAGCTCCCCCGGGTTCGAACAGGTGAGTCACTTTACATGCATATACACAAGAAAGAGAAAGAACAAGCCAATGGGGCATCCATATTTAGGACAATGGGCAGCAACAAAGAGAACAAAAAAAGCATGATGTAAGAGCCACAGTCTTTATTTTCTTTTTCTTGTGTCGATGAAAAAAGCTTATCCAGATAGAATTAGAGCACCGGGGGGATGCGAGTAATGATTACAGCATTCGCGTGATCACTTGGTTCGATGGTCGCTTGTTGTATGTGCATTTCATCACACAATCAACGGTTGAACGCTATTGCATTCTGTACCACCTACCTTTTTAGCTACCTATGGCCTCAATCATCATCATCATCCGAAAAAAATGCAAGCATAAGGTGTGCCATGCAGCATTGGCCGATACCGCTGTAATCCATGTCCGTACCTTACCGCGCTAAGCAGGGTAGCTGCACTTCCTCATCCTATTCTGGAACTTCATCCGCAATGAAACACGGATCAAAAGGGGGTATACAGTATAGCACACATATACTCTCTCGCAATAAGAGAGAGAGAGGCGCTTGCCGCTTGCTCAGCAAAAAAAAAAAAAAAGTAATTTTGAAGAAGCAGGAAGAAAGGGCATTTGTTACGTCATATGCTGGCGAGAGAGCCACCCAAATGGAAAGGTTTCATTTCCATCTCACCATTTATAAATCTTGACCCCCGAACGCTTTTCTTTATACTACTCTTTCTTTTTTTACAGTCATAAACACACAAAGCTATCATGTCCACAACCGTCGCGGTAGCACCTTCTGTCGATCAAGCCAACACCAACAGCAGCCCTTACCGTGCCTCGTCCTTGCTGCGAGCTGGCAAGTTCTGGCAACGTGGCCATAAAGTTGCTGCCGATGATCAACCACAGCAGCAACAGCAGCAACAGGACGCTACCACAACAAACAGCAGTAACAATAAGAAGATGTTTATCTCGATGCCCTCGTTCCAGCAGAAGAAAGCACCCATGGAAGCGCTCAAGGAAACCAAAAAGGGCGAGATTTACAAGCTCTCGACTATCAATGACTCGGGCGTCTACCTGCCACCTTCGCCATGCGAGGACAGCAAACGAGACCATTGGATTGAACTCGACGAGGACATGATGACTTTCCGACTTCCCAGTCCAGAATGCCTGACTGCCAAGACGCAGCCGCACTCTTTCTTCACTCCCTCGGCCAGCCTTCGCCGGACGCCTACCTCCCGTACAGCCTCTTCGGATGGTGCCTCAGAATCCGATGTTCCCTCCCTGATTACTGATAGCTCTTAATTCACTACTATTTATTATCGTTCGTCTTCTCTTTTCGCATACCTCTTAGCTCCTATTTCTTTTTTGTATATTCTTATTTTGTTCTTTTTTTGTTTTGCCTGTTGCACCAACAAAGTGTCTCGATCATCATCGGTCGCAGTTTACCCGATACTCCATGGCGTGTCTTTTTCTTTTATGGGTGATTGTTTTTCGACACAACGGTGACCGTACCTTGAATCCCCTTCGCTTTGGAAGTTATACTGCTTATTTCTTAATTTGCTCTCTTCATGCGAGTGAAACAAACAAGCCCTAAAGGCATGTTTACGCAGGAAGCCAGTAATGCATAACATTGAGAGAAAATTGAGCCTGTCTTTCGTGAAATGGACCGTGAGATGTACACATGGGTTTTTGTAGACCACTAATAGCAACGTGAACATCACTGCTCTTCCTGTCAAAACGAAATATAACAAAAAAAATTTGTCTGGAATACGATGAGTCTTGACCTTTACGGATTTAGTTTCTCTCGTGTGATTGAGATTGGCGAAGCCGATTTTATGAGCTTCTATTTGCGGGGTTCTGCGCTGTTGCGCTTTGGTCGGCCGGGTAACCGGAGCATCAAAGATGACTTCCCGTCTGGGGCAATTGTTTTCGAGGCCTCCATCCCTTGCACTACAGGAAAAAAAAGAGGAAGAAAAAAAGAAAAAACATTGCACCAGTAGAAATTGATGCCTGCCTTTGTAAAACGTACGCATTCATGGGCTTTGCCGGCCCCCCAACATGAACCCAACAGAATACGAGCGTGGCGCTTCCCCCACACGGATAAGCCACTTTTATCATCCCTACCAGCACTTGAATGTGACAAAAAGATCTGCTCTCATACTCAGTAGCGGTTGCATTAAAGTTCAGAGAAATATGAGAAAGGCGAATCAAACGATGTTGTATCACCATCGAAACATGCTCTTCTCACAAATGAAATGAAGGGTGCACAGAAGCCTCATGGTCTGGATGATTTAATACACCCATCGTCGTTTGTTGGGCGTTACATAAAGTGAGTGCATATGAAAAGGGGAACCCGGAGGAATGCCTATTTGAGTTATAATTCGCGGATACTATTTCCCACTTTTACATAGTGCGCCACGAGTGCAATGTAACATCGGAGAGCTCATGGCATCAAAACACAGCAGTCATTCATATAGCAGGCGATTTTTTTCACGTGGTAAACCACCAGCTGCAGGCCGTGTAAAACAATATGGTGAAACATTGAGTGATCCGTGCGTCGAGAGTAATACACAACGGTCTGCATTATGACGGGATGAGAGTGGGCTCACAGTTTACATGCATACCAAGGTAACGGCGGAAAAAGCAGAAGCACGTAGAAAGAAGATGATGGACTATTGATGATGGAGAGCAGATGACATACCATTACCCAATTTGTCACTTTGCCTTGCTTGGATCAATTTTGAAGGGCATGACTTCATAATGACTCGAGCAAGGATAAGCGATATAAAATAATTTGTACTGTCTTTTTGACATGCCCTTGTATTGAAACAATTTTCTTCATCATGGATCCCAGCAAAGATATTTCTGAAGCAGGTATGCATAAATAGGGAATGAGAGTCATGAAAAACAATGATAGACTGATCACATCGTATGTATCAGAACTGGAAGCTCAGTTCAAGGAACGCCACGAGAACCTCAAGCACTCTGTCCACAATGCAGTGGACTCCTTCGACAGCGTACGTGGCCGTTATATTGATGAGTATGTGTAAGTAGCTAACTGATATATTATTACATTGCAGGCTTTGCACTCGACCCTTCTTGAAGGTCAAAAGAAGGCGCAGGATACCGAACAGCAAATAGGCGAGTCGGCTACCGCCGATGCGAGTGGTGTCAAAGATGCGATGCCACAGCAGCGGAAGCGCAGAAACAGTATCGGCCACAACCTGAACCAAAGCGCTATGAATGCTGTCCGCCGAGACATGGATGCTATGCATGAAATCGATTCTGGCAAGTTTGAGTCTATTGCCAGCAAAGTCGACGAGACATTCGGTGCCACCGCACTCTCTGACGAAAGTCTGCCTCACGGCACCCACAGACGGTTGATGTAATGTAAATAAAGTCTGCTCGTTTCTGTACATAGCGAAGAATATACATACATATGTCTTACTCGTATGATGATGGTGATGACTTGTTAAATATGGTGCATACTGATGGCATATTGATGCATTATATAAAAAAAAAGGAAGAAGGCATAACCAGGTGCTCAAGTGAATGGAGGGTAGTACTCAGAGTACAATAAACAGAAGTGGATGCATGAAAAAAAGAGAGAGGATTGCCAAGTATAAAAGAGTGTCGGTAAAGATCAACGTCACACGAGCATGGAAGGAAAGACACAGAGAGGATTAGCGGGAGAAAAAGACAGACAGAAAGAGAAAGACAGACTGAAGTTCGCTTTCCCCTTTCATTGCCGACGTTTTTGCTTGTCATGCAGTCGCGATCTCAGGCGACTCTGCCTTCACAAGGGGAAACAGCAGGTGGACAGCATTCAAAATCACCACCACCACCACAACAACAAAGTCGACACACCCACTCGTCCTCCTGGGCTGCTCCTTCGTCTGCCTCCACTTCATCCCCACGCCGTCATCTTTCACCACCGAACAAAGTCCCCCCTTCTTCTGGCTCACCTCCTTCTGCCACCTCGCCTCGGCCCAATGTCCATGTTATGGCGCGTGAACGGTCTTTCCATCGAGAAGACGGCCCGTCCAGCCGCCCACCGTCCATTCGCTCCGCATCTTCTTATGGTCGTCCTTTGAATCGCTTCATGCATAGCGGGGGCTACAATGCCCATACGCGTCGCCACTCGGGCTACTCCAACTTCAGCACCATGAGCGAAACCTCCTTGCCCTGGACGACACGCGATATCGGCTTTAACGCCATCTCGGGTAAGTCGAGATGCACTGGTTTTCTTTTTCGTTTTGACAGATGTAATAATAATGTTACGTGACAGGCGTATTAAACGACCCAGCCAAGCAACGACAAACAGGCACGAAACCAAGCAAAGCAGACGTGCCTCCCGTACCGAAAGCATCAATCGCCAAGGTCAGGTCATCCGACTTTGAGACTTACCTTGCCCACATTCAACCTGTCTTTGAACGCTACCGCAACAACAAGCTATCCAACGAAGACGACTTGTCAGCCTCCGCTTCACCTTATGGCTCACTCCACACCATCCTCGATGGCACCACCAGCGGACGCAATCCATATGCTCAAAACATCCTCTCCAGCGAGAGCCTTGCCATCGATGCAGTCGACATTGCCCCTCCCCCGCCGCCACGCGAATTACCCATGATTGAAAACGTGCCCTCCGTCTTTTTTGACCCTGCCTTTCGTCTCGAGGAACCCGCTACCTTTGACGCTGTGTGTGAAGGCGCAGATATTGTCGGTCATAGCGGTCCAAACCCCCCGCTGTCGACCAACAGCATCTTGCAGGAAAAGCTCTCGTATTACCTCGATACCGTTGAGGTCCATCTGATACGCGAGATTGAAAACCGCTCTTCCTCCTTTTTCGAGGCCCTCTCCAACCTCCAGGCACTGCACCAGGAAACCCTCGACTGTGTCTCACAAATCCACTCGATTCGCGAAAAAATCAAGCACATCCAAAGTACCGAATGTAGCGATGGCATGCAGGTCATTCAGCTGCAAATTAAGCGACGCAACCTCCAAAAACTCCAAGAAACCATTCAGCTCATCAAGGAAATCAAAGAGACCCAGCCTATGATTCAGGTCCTCTTGGGTCAGGGCGACTATTTTGCTGCGCTCGACCTGATTGATGCCACACGCCACCTGTTGCAAGAAGGCCGCGATGGCTTACAACTCAAGGGCATTAAAGCCTTATCGAACTTTGCATCGCAGCTCGACGAAATGGAAAGAGCTGTGGGCATCATGATGCAGCACGATTTCATGAGTATCCTCCTCTCTGACTTGACCTACTGGATCGAAACGTTAGATTTTACCGCCGCCCGAAAATATCTGCAAACAGGTGAGAATCCGCCCGAAGCAGACGGAGAAGAGGATCTCAAGCAGCGGTTGACGTCCAGTGCGCTTGGACTGGTGCGCACCGACATGATTTCTTCAACCTTGCAAGGTTATCGGGACCGGCTTTTGACGGACATCAAGGAACTCGTACGCAAGGTAAGATCCACTCTCCGTTTCTCTCGTATCGATAATAACTCACAATATACTACAGTACTATCCGTCCGGCAGCCCGAGTGACAATGCGGCGTCAAGGTAAACTTTAGTACGGAACGAGCACAGAACACCGATACTGACTATTTACTAGTCCGAACTCGGTCGCCAAACAGCTGCGAACGATGCCCTTTGACGCCTTTTTCAAGATGTTACTCGACATTTTCAGCGCTTTGGCGGAAGCTATTCAACGTGCTGCGCTCTATCACCGTGCTATCTGCGCGCTCGTGGAAGAACATATGGAAAAGGACGACCCGCGACACAATGCCATCAAAAAGGATTCGGCCGATATCGTGTTTGCCGCCGCTGACCTGGCCCACGTACGATGTGCCAAGTTGATTGGTTTTCGAGGCGAGCAGAACGCTCAGCTGAACCCGACTGATTTCTACCGGCTGTCAAGCGTGATCCGTACCTTTATCCAGCGATGTGAGTCGCTGTGTGGCCGGACATGCTTTGGTTTGCGAGGCACGGTCCTAACACAGGTAAGAAAAAACAAAAGGATTCGGGCACATTGATGGCTGATTATTTCAATAGCAAAAGGCGTTCATTGATCATTTCCACATGGAGCGAGTCAAGCAAGAAGCTCAGCTTATCGAGAACGAGCAGTGGGTAGCGAGCGAAGTACCGCCGGATTTCCAGCAGATTGTCGACCGGATATGCGAAGGCAACATGACCTCCTTTGATCAAGAAGACCAGCAGACGGAGCAAAAAAGCACCAAGTTCCTGGTGGTGCATGGCACGCCGTACTTTGTCGTAGGCTGCGGTTTACTGATCATCAAGATGTTTGAAGACTATCTGCGCTGCATGCTCAATCTAGAAGGCATGACGACCGATATCATGCAGAAACTGGTCGAACTACTGAAGCTGTTCAACTCGCGGGTCTGCCAAGTCATTCTCGGGGCGGGCGCGATGCGTTCGGCGGGTCTAAAGAACATCTCGGCCAAGCATCTCGCTCTGGCGTCCCAGTCGCTGGGCATCATGGTGGGCCTGATCCCGTCCCTGAAGGAGTGTGTGGGGCGCCACATGCCCTCCAAGCACGGTGTCCTTCTCGGCGAGTTTGACCGCATACTCAAGGACTACAAGGACCACCAAGGTGAAATCCACGCCAAGCTGATTGCCATCATGAATGAGCGCATGTCTGTCCACGTCAAGGCGATGCAGGTCATCGAGTGGGACAGGGCAGAGGAAGAGCCATCGGTGGCAGGCAAGAGTGGCGCACATACCTACATGGAAACCCTCGTCAAGGAGACCATGACGCTCCACAAGGTTCTGAGCAAGTATCTACCCCATGCCGACCTGGAGGTAAGCCAAACCTATAACCACTGCCTTGTTGCACGGTTTCTAACAGCTCTGTAGCAAATCATGAGCAACGTCTTCTTGTCCTTCACAAAACAGCTCACACAGGAGATCGGGCGACTGCAAATACACACCGAACAAGGAAAAGAAAGACTGACGCGCGACGCCGAGTACTTTACACGGCGTCTTTCGACGCTCAACGAAATAGCACCTCCATCCAACGCTGTCATTGAAGCCGCTCAAGCCATTGTCATTTCCCCAACATAATACCAAAACAAGATTGTTTTTTTACGCATCCAATAACGCACTTGTTTATTATCATAATAAAATACCTAGAAGACACTCACTAGAGACGATACAAAAAACGTCAGTGCTTGCCATTTTGAGATCATGAAAAACCAAAAAAATAAAATGTGTATGGCAGGATTCAGGAGCACATTTAAATCCTAGAGGCCACAGAAAGAGACACGGCAAGCAAACGCAGACTCACCACGAAGGCGACATTGCGCTACTGCAACCCAAATGTCTCCCCACCTTTTCTTCCTGTGCACTGACACGTTCTTGAATCCAGAGAACCTGGAAGCAAGTCGGTAGACAGCACGGCGGCCGAGAAGATGTGGACCCCTTATCATAGAATGGATGTAACTGGTATCATCATTCATCCAACCGGAGGAAAGATCATCCGAAGAAAGAAAGCAAAATAAAGCTGGAGATGCTTACCCTGTTCGATGAAAATAGTCGGTTAGCGAAACATGTAACGTAATTTTCAAGGCGCAGGCAACGTTTGTATGGTTTCGGTATGCAATCAGAAAGTTTGGTAATTTGGTTGTCTTCAATATTCTTGCAGAAGCAGAACTGAATTTGTTCATCATAGCAAACCAAAACACATACATTTGTGTTGCCAGCAACCTCCTTGGTTCTGACACTTGCCTTAATATATACACTGGGCCGTGCACCCCCGCTCAGAAGAATGAGCCACTCGGAATCCTAACTTTACAAGAGGTCAGTACATACAATTTGGATGCATGCGGATAAAAAGGAAAAGAGTAGAAATTGAAAAGGATCAGATGGTGATGCATGAAAAATTTTCCACATTACATTCGGTAAAGGTGGGTAAAATCATCAGGGTAGACAGAGAAAATGAAGAAAAAAGAGACGATGGTGGGGTGGCTTACCAAGGATGTACCGAGCGCGCGCGAGAATCAGCCCAAAGCTGAACTCGCGCGACGGTGTAAAACACAAAGAAAAAAAAAGAAACACGTGCTAAAAAGCGCGAAACCTAAAGACCCGAAGGGTTGTATGAGTATCACTGTGCGATATAAGACAGGACAAAGGAAAGGGTACGTGTTTGTGGTTCAGATACGAGGAATTCCAAAACAAGACAAAGAGTCCACATGAAAACCCTGATGAGATTCGGACACAATCTGATTCATCAAGATAGAGAAACAGAACCCTTTCCTTGTCTATCTGAAAGTATCAACTTGCCTTTAGTATCCTTTATGTAAGGAAAAAAGTAAAAAGTAAAAAGAAAAAGACAAAGAAGTGTGTTTACGCCACCCAAAAGCGGGCACTTTAAACGAAAGAAAAAAAAAATTTTTTTCCTCATTTTTGCGTCTCAGCGACCCCAGGCCACAGACTCTGTGATTTTTTTTAGGCACCGACCGAGAAGGGGCTCCGGGTAAATGGTTGGGTAGACCGAACTGGTCAGCCAAGTTTGCCATCGACACTACTTATTGATTATTAGGAGCAGAAGGGGCGACGCTTACTCCTTAGTTTTACGATCATAAATAAATATCAATTGCATAAAAGGGTCTGTTACCGCCCACCTTGGCAGTGCGTTTTTATTCTATTTGCGCTCTTCACCTATCAGCGAATGCATACCCTACCTCACGAAGAAGACGCTGTCAGCAGCACCTGGGCAGACAGCGCCGTCGAATTTAGTGTGCACGAGGACCCACGGCACAAGTATCATGAAAAAGAAGACGCCGATATATCCACGATTGAAGCCAGCATTTGCGTGGTGGATCCGGACCAAGAGCGGCGGCTCCTCAGACGCATCGACCTCCATATCCTTCCTCTGTTTTGTGTATTTTACTTTGCCGATTTTCTCGACCGCTCCAATATTGGTAACGCAAGGTATTTTGCTGCACAGACCTTTCTACAGTTCAGCAACTGACACTTTCAACCTTATATACCTTCAGTCTAGCAGGCTTGCAGGATGATTTAAAGGTAATAGAGATTTACAATATATGCATCAATCATGAGCACGTTTATTAACGAGTAAATGGCTATGTAGTTGACGGGCCCGCAGCTCAGCATGGCTATCTCGGCATTCTTTATTACTTATGTAAGAAAGGCTTATGTAGTACTTTTCGATGCATGTGAGCTAAAATTGTACGCGTTCGATAAGATTCTTTTCCAAGTTCCAGCCAACATTTTACTCAAACGCTTTGGGGCCAAGAAATGGCTCTCGTTCATAATGCTGACTTGGGGCCTTACTACGCTTTGCATGGCCTTTGTCAAGAACCTTGGCAGTCTTTTAGTGACGCGCTTGCTCCTCGGGTAAGTTTCGCTTTCTATGCAACAAGTACGAATGATCCTCACCTTTCCGTTATTTCTTCTATTAGCGCTTCAGAAAGCGGTTATATCCCCGGCATCCTGTTCTTGCTCACGCGCATCTATAAGCCTCAGGAGCTCGGATTCCGCGTCTCCATCCTTCTCTGTACCGGTGCGCTTTCGGGCATGGCGTCTGGCCCTATCGCCTATGCAGCCAGCATGATGCCGGCCACCACGCAAAAACCATGGCAGTATCTGTTTTTAATGGAAGGTGCGCCAACGGTGGTGCTCGCGTTGATCTCGTACTGGCTCTTGTTTGATGATCTAGATGAGGTACGCTGGCTTTCAGACGACTTGAAGGCGATACAACGCGCGCGAATGGCACCCTTTCAAACCCTGAACGCCCACACATCTGTCAAGGCAGGACTCAGGGGAGCCCTCGTGGACTGGAGGACCTGGATGTTTTCTTTGATTCATCTCCTCACCTCAATTAATATTACGAGCCTTGGGGTCTTTGCACCCTTCTTAATCCACGGCCTAGGCTTTCCTGTTCTCCAGGCGCAACTTCTCACCGCACCGCCGTGCGTCGTCGCCGCAATTGCCATGCTCGTCTGCGGCATCCTTGTTGACAAGCTGTTCAACAAGCGTGCGCTCGTCGTCGGCACCGGCTCGCTTTTCGTCGCATTTGGTTACTGCTTGCTCCTGGCGTTTCCCCCGGCACTCATATGGGGTATGTCGCATGATAGAAATGGGAGAGCAGCAACTCCTTGAGGACAATGCTAATACTGGACATCCAAATTTAGGTGCATACGCGAGTATCTTCATTATCGCAGCAGGCATTGGTACAGAAGCGCCGGTCGGGATGAGCTGGGCCGCCATCAACTATCCCGACCCTACTGTTCGTGCCGTAGCAGTTGCTATCGTATCCATGATGGGCAACATGGGTAGCGTAGGCGCTTCCTTCCTCTTTACGATCCCAGGTGACGAGAAACATGTGTTTGGTATTGCATTTAACCTAGCGGTGGCCATTTTCGGGACCTTGATTGCATGTATTACGGGTGCGTTATTAAGACGCCAAAGAAATGGATTCTACTAGAATGTATTTTAATTGTTGGTCTGCGCGGCAGTGGGGTCGGCGTGCGCCGCGCGTGTAAAAAGATGTGTGCAAGACTGCGTATATGCGAGAGAAAGAGAGAGGGAGAGAAAGAATGTGTGTTGTGTGGAGAGAAAAAAGGATAGACATTTAAAAATCATCGTCCGAGTAGAACTCATCCGACTCATAGTTGAGCTGTTCAAAGTTGACACGGTATCTGAGGATACCGCCGATACCACCAAAGCCCTTGACGAACTGAGCACCTTCCTGAGATCGGTTGGTGACGAATTCGAGGGTGGTACCGAAATCCTTATAGCTCTCGGCGAACCATTCGAGCAAAGGCTTCATCTCAACGACTTCCATCTCGGTGTTGGGAGGCGCATCGGGGCTGTTGTCGGCCAAGAAAGCACGGTCCTTCTCCTCAATCTTGGTGGGGTGGTAGACGATGGTCTCGCCCGCGAGGTTGCGCAGCACGTAGCGGTTGAGGTCCAAGCTCTCCCAAACGATCAAATGCTCGACGGCACCGAGCTCCAATGCCTTGAGCGTATCTTCGACACCGAAGCAGTACTTGCCACTGTCTTGTGAGATCTCGTCAAAGTAAGATTGGATGAGCTTCTTCTCCTGGACAAACTTGACGTTTGAGAGCGACTCGGCCGAAAGCTCAATGGCCTGGTTGAAACCGTTCTCGCCACCATAGGACACATCGACAACCTTGACCACCTTGGCCTGCAGACGCTGATCAAACATGTCGGACTGGGACAGCTCTGTCTTGAAGTCGGCCGAACCAGCCAGGACGAGACCGGCGACGTTGACCTTGTCGTTGGTAATGAAGAAGGAGACAGCCAGTTCGGCGATCTTGCGGACGTAGTTGTGTCTCTTTTCATCACGGAGACGCGAGAAACGCAGAGCAGACTGACCACCACGGCCGTGCTTCTTGGGCAGATCGACCTGCAGTTTGTGGATGACCTCACGGGTGTTTCCGGACAGGGTACCGAAGAGCGAACCGTTACCGTCCATGACGATGAAACCAAACTTGGCATCGGCCTCGAGGAGCTCGGACAAGGCCTCGGTATGGAACTTGTTGTCGCAAAGATACAACGAGGTGTTGATGGGCTTGTGCGGCTCAAAATCGATGTTGACCTTCTTTTCCTTGCCCTCGTCGGTCACGATGGTGCCGCAGTACACGACCAAGCCATTCGGAGGCACTAAAGATTTGTTAGGACCGTGCCAATGGATGCATGACAAATGCAATGCTAAAATACATACCTTTGTTGTAAAGCTTAAGACGCTGCTGAGTAGAGGTGATAGCGGACAAGACAGACAAACGGTTGACACGGGACTTGATGTTAGAAGCAGTGCCGTATTCATCGGCCAACATCTTGCCCACTCGTGAAATCTGATCCTTTGGGGCTACACAACTTTAGAGTGAGTGCTCTCTTCCTTCTACACTGCTGCATCCTTTTCCGGAGCCCATTCTTCAGTTTACGTACGAATAATGAGGGAGATCATGGAAGTGCCGTTGCTACCATGAAATATATATGTCAGCTCGTCAAGAAAACAGCAAAGCTTATTTTGTAGTAGTACCCTCGTGCGGCTTCCAAGCTCTTGATGAGCTTCTTCATCTTCCACATTTCAATGTTTTGGTCAACCTGCTCATTTGTCGTCGACATGGTGGGCGAATATAAAGTATAATAAGATAGAAAGAAAGAAAGTGTGAGTGAAGGGGTCCGATGTCTGCAGTAACAATTTCTGCCCCCAAATCTACCCGCATTCGCCTGCTTTCTGCTTTGCCGCTCTAAGCCACTTTCTCTGCGTCATAACTTTTTAAACACTTTCCCATTTACTCACTAGTCAGGGCAAGTCATGATCTGCATTCATATCAAAACCCGACAATTGAATCTTTTTCAAGTACTCTGCTCTGTCTTGAAGTTGCTTTGTCTTTGCATTTCAGCCCTCAAACGCCGTTCAATTGTAGAAACACTGACGTTGATAACTGTACCTCAAGCTACTAACCTCTTGAGTACCTGAAAGCTGAATAATTTTGCGGATCAGATAAGTTTTAGCTTTGTTGATCTACTTCTATAGATAGGCCTTAGGATATGTTATGCAAGGATATCTATAATATGTACTATTTCCGAAACTAGAGCATAGTAACGCGCCCAACAATAATATATCACATCATACTAATATGCAAGCTATGCCTCCCTGTCACTTTAGTAATATGTATTTCACCGAGACCTAGTAGAACCTTATATTTTGTAGCACATTATGTCACCTTATTCGCAGAAAGTGGGCAGATCTGTCCGTGGCCGCGCTTTAATAAAAGTAGTTTGCGCTATAGATTGATATATATAAAGTTCAACCCCTTTACTGTATAAGACCGCTTTTTCTTTCTCCTGGTCGACCATGCAAGGGCGACCACGAGGGGCCATTTTAAAAGCGAGCGGATCTTATAATACTACTATAAATCTGCAAGTTTAATACGATTTGGCTTCATAGAGCGCGGTGCTGTCAGACGCCATTGGCACCTACCATGACAAGTAAAGGGTCATATGCATGCGGGCATACTAAGTCTATAATAGTTCGCGGCACATTGCATCTGAATATTTACACGTTGCTTATCAGGCATAAAGTAAAAGTGATGATGAAGGTATGTACACATATATATTTGAGTGAAGGAGTAGATCATGAAAAGTACTGCATTTCGATGCCAATGGTGCGGATTGGGCTTGTTCGGCTGGATAGATCGGCGGTTAGGCCCAAACTGAACAAGGTCTTTTTGTATCGCCCCTCCCACATGACTGCCAGGCCCTAGTATAATCCTTCAGCAACGCTTTCCTCGCCGTTCCTTGAGAGGCTTACCTCTGTAAAACCGATACGCGCCTTGATCAGGCCCTCGAGCTTCTCTGTCTTCTCGGGATTGTCGCCCTTGTTCTTGGCCTGGTATTCAAATCCGAGGGCCAAATCGCTTTCATAGGAGTAAATGCTGAAATCAAACCGAGAACACATAACAAGCTCTTCCGAGACTTGGGCAACATAAGCAGTGGACATGTGTCCGACCAAGGGGTTCAAGGTATAGGTAAAGCAGATTGGTGGTGATCCGATGGGGGATGTACGATACCGTAAACCCATGGATACTAAAAGACGTACAAATGAGCTTTGTCTTTCCGGCATTTGGATGACATGACTTACATCCACCACTCTTGTCGAGTGTACCGTAATAAAGTTCGGTGCCCAGGGCCCATTGACCGTTGAGAGAATCATTGGCAAAATTATACAGCGCGCGCATACCGAGTAGGCCATCATCAGTGGTATAAGAGCACTCGGAACACCATTTTCCAACGTCATACTGAAGCTGCATCGCCACCTGCGGCAAGGTAGGTGACCGAGGGTGGTTGACGGCGGTGACCAAATACTGGAGGTGGGGTGTTAATCGTCGTACATACATGGCCTCCAGTCGAGCACCGGGAAAGAAGAGGCGACCATATAGCAGATAATTGTTGACCGGATCTGTCAGAATAAAAATGAGTAACACCTTAGAAAGCTGAGTAATAATAATCACCTGTACTGGGTGAAGGTGAAGTGTGCACGACGCGAAACCGGTCGATTAAGTCTTTGAAGTCGACGGTTGCACTGGTGCCAATATTTAAAGGCTGATGGGTATACAGGTATCCAATGCTGCCATTAAGGGATGGCAAGGCGTTCATAGTGTATGCTGGCTTGAATTGAGGGGTAGGAAGTTTGGCGAGATACAACGACAATCCATGAGGTGTGTAAAAATCCAGCAAGGCCCTTGACCAAGAGCAAAGGTTCGAGTACTGATTTTCTTCATTCCAGCCTGTCGATCGGTAGAAACACCGGAGACAGTACTCCATAAAATCGTACATTGCCTCGTCGTGTACTTGTACTTGTACTTGTATATGTACCTTCTCTAATAAAGAAGCGACTCGCCAATTGAATTTAGTAATCGTACAAATCCCAACGGATTAATTTGAAGCAGTAAGATAGGTATCTTTTTATTATACAAGGAACCTGCTTCTAGACATGTATCTATATATAAGGTAATCTACAAAAACGATTCTAATCATCGTCACTCAGTGTTCGTCTTCTTCCAGTTCTTTGAGATATGCAAGGAGCGTTCTCTTGTGGATAATACCCAGGTATCGTCCATGGGAGCTGACCAGACACACGTAACGTGCACCCAGCTTGGTAAAGAGTTCCATGAGCAGCTCCATTGATGCATTTTGGTTGATTGTCAGAGGGGCCTGGTCAACGTAAACCGAGAAGTCGTTGAGCGGCTGCTCCGGTCTGCGCGCCTCGTCGTCTAGCAAGGAGGAGCGTGTGGGCAACAGCTCCGGGCTGCTCTCGGCCTGATGTGGCTGTAGTCTTCGGAAAGAACAAGGGATTTCGCGGTATTCCTCATCTGTCATCGGATACGGGCTGCTATCAAAATGTCGCTGGAGCTGCTCTAACCCGTGTGAAAGCTCACTCGTGGCAATGTAGCCTTCAAGATACTGGCCATCGGAGCTCAACAGAGGGAATCCGCCGTCCTCGCCATAGCCCATTTCGCCGAGTGTATCCAGCTTTTCGTAGAGCGCATCAACCGTCGTTGTCACTTCGGCATCGATCGTGGCGTGGTTCTTCTCGAGCAGGTCTTGTGCTGAGATCACATGGGCGTATTCCTTGCGAGCATCCAGATATGGGTAGAGTTGCAGATCAATGAGCAGGTCGTAGATGCCTTCGACAAACATAGCATCCGATACCCATTTGGCAACCATAACGGCAAGCATGATGGGCTACATAAAGAAGTAAGAATAAATGTTGGATGACAAACGGTATGATTGGTACATACCACAGCATAGGTAAGAGAGTAAGTCAGCTCAAACATTATGACAACCAGGGATACTATAAGTCATCAAGTGGATCAGTATCGTGCTTCGTTCGTCTTTGTTTTTGTCGTCGTCATCCTACCTGTCGTTTTAGTAACACCCGTCAAGCTTGCTGCAGCGCCCACAATAGCGTAGACACCAGGGATAACACATTCGCCTCTTGACTCCAGGTCAGCTGCACATGCGGTGAAGGGCCATAGAGTCGGATACGTTAATGTAAGATACTGCATAATGAGTCCAATGATCCGCCCAGTGACCGCGCCTACGATGAGACCTGGGAGGAAGACGCCTCCCGGTACCCGACAGCCAAACGTGACCATGGTCAGTATCATCTTGATGACCAGCGTTGTCAGAAGTAGATATAGCAACCGCGGGATCTCAGAGACATCGTTCCTGATGAAAATAGAACAAGCAGTGAGATCATATGGACGGACATCCACGTGCTAACGTGATCGATCTTATTCGTTTTCTGCGATACTTACGCACACAGACCGGCGTTGTCATTGCCAGGTGAGCATTCGGAAAATAGGTTGGCTGCAAACTCGTTGAGGCTGAGGCGAGAGAAGGGATTCCAGAAACTGATGACGGCTGTAAAAACCATAATACCAAGCACCTCCACGACGGGATATTTCCCAATGAAAGTCGACTTTCTGATATGCTGGTATTTGATATTAAAGTAGGTGACGACCGTGCCAAAGAAGCCCTGTATTACGCATCGCATCGTCTTAGAGACATACTTGAGTGACATAATGTGATTCATTTACCGCGAAAGCACCACAGATAAGGAATGGCACCATTTCAAACAGGTGGTACTCCTTGTCATAGTGGACCTGGAAGAGAACAATTTTCCCCGTGCCAAAGGGGTCGGTGATCTAATAGCACCAAAACCGTGTGAGTCTATCGTTTTGTGGGAGCAATTGATTTTCAACCGGCTCTTGATTTCCAACCTACCTTTAAAACCATGGCAGCCACCATCGCGCAGCAATAGCTGCGAATCATGGTTTTGATGGGAAAGTAATAGCTGACTTCTTCCAAGCTGAACAAAACACCACCTACTGGCGCACCAAAAGCGACGGCAACACCCGCCGCGGCGGAAGCAGACAAAATTTCTCGTCGTTTACCTGTAGCAGAGTGAGGAAGCTGCCTTAGTCGGAGCACATTTGCATTATCTTGCAGTTTCACTCACTCTCGTTCTTGTTAAATTTTGGGAAAAGGCGGCAAAATATATTGGCAGCGGAACAGGCGAGATGCACGAACGGCCCTTCTTTACCGCACGTCAAACCAGAAGAAGTGGAAAAAATCTAAAGAAAATTTCGTGCATGATGTTACATTTCTGCACAAATATGTATCCATGTCAGAGATGGGATATGTATTTACCATGCCAACACTCTTGACAATGAGTGTCTTTATACCAAGGAATCCTTTGATGACAAAGCCGGCCAAGATGACCTTGACTTCCGGAATACCAGAGCCTGCGCTGTAGTAGGCGATTTTTGTCTGAGGTTGGGGCTGAGATAATTCTGCTTTGGCGGTTTCACTGTCGGGAGGACTGATAAGCGGTGTCGCTGGTTTGGAGTCGGCTGGTCGTGATGATGACATCGTTGCCGAGGATGTTGCTCGTGTGACAACCTTCTCCGCCGAGTACTTGACCATGAGTGCTGCGACCAGTGAGAATAAGAGCTATAAAAGAGAGTGCATGAGATTTCCTTGTGAGCGGAGGCTATCCGAAGAGATCACGCGCAACACCAGCAGGTTTCGAAAAGAGAAGAATCTTACTCCGAACAAAGTGTACATGACCATCGCTGTGTAGTATCCGCCAGACTCGCTGGTAGCGTTGAAAACTTCGGGCCAGGTACGCCATTCAGGGCAAGCCTCATACTCTATAGACACACGACGTTCGATCAGAATTTCACGAACATAAACAGGATTAAATTATAAACACAATGACGTCTTGTTTACCTGCTTTGTCCCAACAGCAAAATTGGTGATTATACCGCCATTGTGTCGTACAATAACCTTGTTTAAGATCTGACAACCATTCCTGGACGACGTCGATAAACCATGCTATGAAGGCCACGGTGGCGCCCGTCAGAATCACCAGGATCCACGCTTGGCAAGCATCTTTGGCTTTGGCCCACTGTCCACGCATGCCCGGTGTTTCACGTAGCTTTCGCAGACGAACGCCTTCCTTGATACGATCATGAATCCAGTCTATAATGTAATAAGCGTCATAAGAAAAAAAATTACCGAAGGTGACAACTAAGGTTTGGATTGCGTACCTATAGTCGAATAAGACTCGTACCACACACGCACACCCGTGTTTTCTTTCAAGAGTCCTTGGCGGTCCTCGTCATAAGAACCGTGTCGTTTGTTGAACAGTTTAAAACCGTGGTTGCTCGTAGCAACGGGTGTCGATGTATGGGGAGTAATAAAGGTTGCCGGAGCTGACATATTGCCGCCCCTTCTGCTATCATCTGTAGGATGAATGGAGGACATTGAAGGCAGGAGATCGTCGACATATCGTCGATTAGATTGCCGTCTTCGATCCAGTAGGGAGGTACGCTCAGATATATGATCATCCGCCATATTCTTCTATCTTTCGACGCCTTAGAGGATGACAAGTGGGGAGATGAAAAAGGGAGTGAAAAAGAGAGGTAAAACCGTGTGCGAGAGAATGAATTTAAATCAACTGTAGATAATTGCCTATGACATGCTGACCCCGCATCACGGGACTAATATTGAGATGATGAAATTTATTGTTGTCCCTTAGCTTTAAACACAGCCCACCCCGTTCGACTTGAACCTAATTCCCGGTTCCACGCTTTACCTCAATAGCAAGACCATATCGGCACATTTGTAACAATTTAGAATATTCAAGCGCACTGAATTGACAGTGAGTTCCTTCTCCCTCCTGCATTGCTTCAAGCTAGCTATCTTCTGCTATGAACCATATGCTATCCTTACGATGGTTTCAGATAACAGTGCAAAGTGATTTCTTTGTCCGTGCGTCGGCATCCTACACGTTCTTGTCCTCTTGTCATCGGTAAAACAAATCGTCATGACACTCACATGGAGCGAGAATTTCTTTTAAAGAATAAATGACGATCTGCGTAATATATTACCTCTCGTACATAGACGTCCTTCTAATATGGACACACATACACAACGCGCTTCCTACTTGCGCACATCTTGTTAATCAGGCTGAATCAAAATTAGCAGCATGTAACCACAACAGACAAAGTTACGATAAAATGTATGTGCACCGGGAGTTCCTTCCTGAACGAGTGCCACCGTCGAGACCGCGGCGTCCAGGATGAGAATAGGCCGGCGCAAAGAAAAAAGGAATGGCTATTTACCGTGTTATTACTCCGTAGCATGATCAGCACTGAATTGACGCAGATCCTTTCTTCTCACTTTATCACACAGCAAGAAGCATAAAGGAGGACGACAAGAATGTGTTCCGAATATGTAAGCTATCGGTTTTGACATAACTAGGGCTATCAAGCCATAGTCCGTACATTTCATCCATTGCTACATACTTGACTTTTTCCTGTATATGTATGTAGAGAAAACCTGGGTGACTCACCTCGGGAGTGACGTTTAGGTTATAGGTAAGGTAACAAACAAAAAACACGAGATGGCGTCCAAACAAACGCTCTTTGCCACTCGACAGGCTTTTCGTGCTACATAATCGCTTCCGGACACTGGGTAATCATTTGGTCTGCCGGATACGCGTCAAATTTGTTAGAATAATGTTGGATATACTTTGAATCACTGGTATGTATAATATGCTTGTAATCTTAACTTGATATTTGCTTACCGGGACCAGATGACAAGAAAAAACAGAGCTACAATATTACGTAGCTTAATATTGGTGGCGAGTGACGGTAGCTTGCTTATACAGCAATGACTGCAATAACGTAAAGCGATAATTGCAGTATCACAGCTGGCATTGTTTGGAATGTATATAATATGGATATAACAGTAAAACGGAAGGCAGAATAGCTATGTGCGAAAATGTACTGTATAGAGCGCTCATGCGTTTTGATCCATTTATATGGAACTAATAGGCACAATACAAAGTGATTATAAACGACTCTGCACATTCGGATGTATTGTGCATATAACACATGTGCTTTTGGAATTGTGGACTCTTATGTTTTTGTGCGTCCTGTTATTAATTATGATACTTTTAGATGGGTTCTATACCCGAAGTATGATGGATACCGTAATACAGAAGTCTATTGTCTTAAACCAGGTACGCGAAGAGAGGACCTCCTTCGATTACAATTTATTTGATAAGATATTGTATTCCATATTTAACATAATCTATCAGGTGATGGTAACTGCTTGCTCGTAAGTCACGGCGAATAATCAACCGGTTGATCGCCTTTACTTTATTAATTAGTAACTTCTCTTTATGGGTGTAACAGTGTTATGTACGATGACTTTAAGACAGTGTGACGTTTTGTTGTTATCTTTGCAAGCATCATATCGGTACTAATTACTTGCACGGGTATGTCTCCCAATGGTGTTTCCCTACGTAGACGTGCATCGGCAACATATCATCAAACTAACCGTGTACAAATATATGCATAGAATAGACAATATATTCGAAATATAAAGGCAGAGTGAGCTTCACTTGTGTACATATAGTTTTCTCAAGTAGACTATCCCGGAGACGACACACAATAGAAATTACGCTGCATAATTTAAGCGCCTATGGTCGCAAACATAAGAGATCATGGGATGCAGAGTTTCAGGTACGCGTCATCCAGTCATTATGTAGAGGCTTCTCATGTGTGCATATACATGTAATATAACTTTGGCGACTCTATTGGAATGTACATCGGCAATGACGTCCAGATGACTATCAATATTTGCATTTCCTTGGCACTCACAGTACGAATTTTGCCAATTATGGATACTTGTTCGTCATCAATGGTACTTTCTGTAATGCTGATACATCCGTGATCGTATACATCTAATATTACTTTCGTGAATATTTCTGTACTTCTGCAAATTTCTTCACCCAAATTACTTTTTCAAAATACCAAACACAACCCGAAAAAGAACGCAATGTCCTTTTTTTGACACTTTCACCATTTGCTAAAGAAGCTCGGAAAGATGGGCGCGGTAAAGGTCGCACCAAGCTCCTCATTAGGTGCCTGGCAGCGTGGATTTTCTAAAAAAAAAATCAGGTACAGGCGTAACCTTCCATGATCATGTGCGCTTGGGCTTCTCAGACGACAGAGGTCGTTCGTATTCTTTGTTGTTCATGTCAACTGCTTGAGATATTACTGCGTGCGCACTTTACTGCGTGTGGATACATACACGATATATCTTATAAAAATGTTAGTAGTAGTAATGATGAAGGATAAAACGCAAACTCAAATTTAACAATGCAAAAGAGAAGGCGCCTAGTTATATATATAGCTACTGGATCCGAGAAAAGCCAGTAAACTTTTTTTCGTTGAAAACGGTTGCATTCATGGTTTGTCGGTGCACACACAATGACACAACTTGACCTCTTCCGCGCGTGCATAAAAAATTATGGCTTCCGCATTCCATTTTGTCCTCCACAGATATCATCACACTAAAGCATGTGAATTTGTGGCCGTGTTCTTGTCTCCTTTGATCGGTCGTTTTAGGCACATGCTGCGCGCTCTTGCTTTATCTTTTTTCACGAGCCAGCGACAATATGCTATTTTCATCATCTTCCATGTTTACCCATATCGGTCATCCAGGCAGATGGCTCTCACTCTTTTTGCTTTGCGAGCGGGACTCATCTTATGAATCGTTTTCCTGATGAGGCAATTCTTCCCTGGGAAAATTACTGGGTTATCAGCGGGATTCAAGCTTTTCGTTGCGATAAGACGAAAAAAAAAAAAAGAAACAATTCCAGAAAAAGAGCGAAAGGTATAATTGTTATCCTCGATAGGGATCTCATCCTGGCCAATCAACCAAACCGAAAGTAGCCGCCAATCACGCTTAAATTTCTACCTTCTTCGTGGTAAAAGTAGCGTGTATGCGAACTGATCACAAAACCGGTTTACACTTCAAACTTTGGAGAGAATAAAGTATAAGGTACACAACAATGGAAAATGTTAAATAAGCTTTCTGCTTTCCTTCTATTTTGTTTTCTTTCTTTCTTATTTTCTTTCGTTTATTTTGCTCGTCTTTGATCCTTGGACTTGTAGCGTTTTCACGGTATGATTTTGCAGCATATGAATCTCTGGGTTCGTGTATATCTTGTGCACGCGACCAGCCTGTAAGACGCAATTTGTCCGTTCTCCGACGCAAAAGGACTTGCTCTTTTGATTTGAGCAAGAGCGGCGACTCAAAAAGTGGCTGACGGGCCGAACAGGGCGCAGATGAGGCATCATGAAGCGAGAAGGTAAGGCAAAAGGCAGACATCAGGCGATTCAGGGGTAAACAGAAGGCGAGTTCTCTATGCGCATAAAGATAGCAAATGCAGATGCTAAGGAAACCAGGGGTGCGGTTTGATCAATATTTAAGGGACGGGTTACTGGTGTTATTGGTGGTGTGTCTTTGTGCGATAGGTTGTGCGTGTGCGTGTGTCGTGCGTGTGTATATGTGTGCGTAGGTATGTGTGCGTGATGCATGGGGCATGGCCCAAGAAACGAAAAACGACGCTAAATGTTATCTCCGCTACATTTTACTGTGAGAACGCCGCGTCGAACGAATCACAGCCAACCACAGAAAAAAGAAAAAAGATAGATTCGTCCCCGCCTTCACCCCATTCATTATGCCAGGAAGTCCTAGTGCGATCCGTGGTAATCGACGGCGAAACAAGAAAATTAAGGATCAATTAAGAAAAGGAAAAAAACGATAAAGTAAAGGTAGCGCGGGTGGGCGCGAAAAGGATATTCCCGTAAAAAAAAGAATGAGTAGTCCCCTCTTGTGCAACATGGCCCCTCCTCCTCTCTAAACCAGTGTTGGCGAGTGGGTTTGCGGGGCCGGGAAAGATGTTGTGTCTGCGCGCGCGCATTATTATTATCGATTTAAAAAAAAAAAAAGTAAGCAAACAGAGAGAACTACTGGAGAGAGAGCGGGATAAGCGGGAGTGGGCGAGAGATGTGTGGCACTCCAGTGTTAGTTAGTATTGGATACTGACTCTCTCTTTCTTTGGAACATCCCCGCTCAGTCGGCTCAGGTTCAGCTTGTTCTTCACTTTCGTCTCACGTACTGACCATTCCCACTGTCCCTTTTTTTTTCTTTTTTCTCTCTTTCAGTTCGTTGGATATCAATCTGCGCACGTACACTTCACTTTACGCTGCCGATTTCCTTTTTCACTAATATTTTTTATCGGCCCTGTAACCCCTTTTTGACTTCGACTCTGCTCCTCCACGATCATTGTGAGCGAGCTCTTGTTTCTTCATTCTTACTTTTAAACCTTTACAAACTGCCCTGCCCTGCCCTGCCCTGACTTGGCCTTGTCTATTCCACTTTTATCCTCTTGTCCTCCTTCTCTCTGAAATCGTTCACCCATCATGCTGGTCACCGAGACCTTTCACGGCTTCATTGAGACAACCCAAGATGTCCTGCTAGTTTTCGAAGGTTGTCGCCGCGGCTTGCTTCCGAGAATATGTCGCCGTCTCCAGGAGAAGGAACGCAGAATGATCCAGTCAGGCTCTGTCTTTGTATTTGACGAACGCGAGTCAGGTAAAAAAAAAAAAAAGAAACGGCTATCTTCTCCTCTTGTCATCCTGTACTGATATCGATCCATGTGTGGCGTTGCTAGGCATCAAAAGATGGACAGATGGCCGAGTCTGGAGCCCGTCTCGTATCCTAGGCAACTTTTTGATATACCGTGAACTCGACAAAAAGGGTCCGGGCGAGAAGCGCTTGTCGACCTCTTCTGCCGCAGGTTCGTCCGTGGTTGCAGCAGCATCGGGTGACATGCGTCAGCGGAGCTACAGCGCAGACCACCAGGGCAGCCCCACCGTCGACCGTGGCCGCGAGCGCCAGCTCGTAGGTAGTTTATCCGATTCGTACAAGTTCCGCAAGGATGGCTTGATCAAGAAAACCATGTCGATTGTCGTGAATGGTGTTGCTCAGCATTTGATTTCATACTATCACCCGCAAGATGTGATGCACGGCAAGCTTCGTACGCCATCGTCTGTGCCCGAACTCGCTAGTCTGGAAATCTCTCCCGAGCTCTTGGTCAAGCAAAACTTCCGTATCCCTCCCATGGTCGAGCCCACCTTTGAGCCCACAGATCCTTCCATGGCAAGCCCTTTGACACCCCCTGACTCGATCCCTGTTGGTTTCCCTGGTAAGTCAATCGATCCGTGCGAGATCAAGAGCGAGAAAGAGAGAAAAGATATCTTTTTGCACAGCCTCCCCCTGACGCCATCATCTGCTTTTTTCTTTCTTTAGATCGGCGCATGCATCAGCAGCTGCGCAGCATGTCTGTGGGCTCACTGCGTGGTCCAGAGTTGCAGCACCATCCACACCACCACCATCACCATCATCATCAGCAACAGCAGCAGCAGCAGCAGCAGCAGCAGCAAAACATCTCACACATGCTTTACCACACACCTCCGTATCAACGCATGGAATTCGACCAAAAGCCGTCGTACCAACAGCCCATGTCTATTTACGGTGCGGGATACCCGGCAACGATGCCGTCACCCTCGAGCATGGCGTCGTCGCCTAGTACCCCGATGCTGTCGCCTGTCCGGCCCTCGTACCACCACCAGCGCCACTACTCCACCTCGTCGTATCCACGCAACTACGAACTCTTGCAATCACAGCACCCTTACTCACAGCCCTACTCGCCGCATGAACACTCTGCGACTACCAATGGCCCCAATATCAGCACCACCTCCAGCTCAAGCTCCGCCACGGCCTCAACCCTCGGTCACGTCCACCCCCACATGCTGCCTGACACGGGTCTATTCCAGCAACATCACGACGACCAGGAGACCGCACCGAGCACGAGCAACGGCAGCAACGGTGCAGAGTCGCGGTACGCTTCGAATCCCAATCTGGGCCAGTTGTTGAACCCTGTGCATCCCCTCAACGCGACCACCGATTCACATCCACCACAACAACAGCAGCAGCAGAACAGCCATCACCCGCAGCAGACACAGCCGCCTTCTTCCAACCCGCTTTTTAGCTCGATGGTGAACAACCAAGGCTTCAATGATTGCTATCCTTCCTCGATGGTCGCCGCTGCCGCTGTCACGGGTGTTCCGAATGGCAACACGGATGCATCCATGCCAGCCTCCCCCACTTCAAGGTCGCCTATGGATGCCGATTTCAAGATCGTTCCTGAGCGTGGCAGCGTCGATAATCTCAGCATGCACAGCACAGGCAGCGAAGGGCCTGCGACGTCCTCCGCGGCTGCGGCGGCTGCGGCGGCTGCTGCTGCCGCTGCCGCTGCTGGCACGAACGGCCACGGCAGCAATGACACAACCCACGTTGGTGGTGGCGGCATTGGCTTCGACACCTACATGCACTATCACAACCGTCAGCAGCCCTTGAGCAATAGCCACGTGGAGCAGGATGCTGCCCACTTGTACCCGAAAAGCATGCTCAACCCCTTCTTTGCTCATTTATCACAACACAACGACGGTGACCCGGTCGGCGTGGACCTGAGCGACGCTGGCACCTTAATGCTGAAATAATCTCTTTGTTGTTGTTTTTCTTTTCTTTTTTTGTCCTTTTTTTTTTTTTT
>VAFG01000272.1:275218-322697 GCA_013461545.1 Syncephalastrum contaminatum
GTAGAGTTACAGTAGGTGTGAATTGTGAGTGCGCAGTCTGAAAAAGTAGGTTGCGTCACTTTTCCAAGTGACGAAACTCCTTTTCTCTCGACTTCCACGCTTCTCCTCCGCGTCTTTTTTCTCATCTACACGTATAACACTTAACAGGAACACTATGGCTAACGTAAGTGTAATGCCAATGCACGTGTTCATCTGTCCTCATCCTCCAACCTTCCACCTTCTCCAACCCTCATTGACTTGTTCCATGAACAGGAACGCGAAGATAAGGTAATCTTGGTCTCTCTTTTTCTGTCAAACCAGGCCAGACCGGGTGGGCAAGAACCCTGACTGGCTTGCCTTCATCTCACATCCCAAACCGTCCTCATCCTTCTCACACTATATTGTCATCTTTGCAGGTCTACATGGCCAAGATTGCCGAGCAGGCTGAACGCTACGATGGTAAGAACACAAAGACTTCAGAAAAATTTTTCTTTTGTGTGTATGTTTGCGACTCACGTTACCTTTTTCTGTTATAGAAATGGTGTCCTATATGAAGGACGTCGCCAAGGTAAAGGAAGAAAAATACAGACCATCCACTCCATGCACAGATGCACACACAAACACACACATACCCACATACATACATTGTTACCTTCTGGACGCGTCTGACTTTTGTCGGCTACGTCTCTAGTCTATCTCTGGCTGTACATGTATCTGTACATGCGTGTATGTGTGTGTGTGCGTGTGTGTTGCGTGTGCAATGGATGTTGCGTGTAGATTGAATTTTTAACTAACGCGCGAAAATTTCCCTCCCAAAAAAAGCTGGGCGTGGATTTGTCTGTGGAAGAGCGTAACCTCCTTTCCGTCGCGTACAAGAACGTGATTGGTGCTCGCCGTGCCTCTTGGAGAATTGTTTCCTCGATCGAGCAGAAGGAAGAAAGCAAGGGCCATGAGGCGCAGGTAACGCGGATCAAGGAGTACCGCAAGAAGATCGAGACCGAGCTGTACGGTGTTTGCAACGACATCCTCGATCTCCTCCAGGACTTTTTGATCCCATCTGCTTCCGAGGGCGAAGCCAAGGTGTTCTACTACAAGATGTAAGCCCAACAAATTTTTTATTGCACAAAACTTTACGTGTAACACCTGTCCTCCCTACCCACCAATAGGAAGGGCGACTACCACCGCTACGTTGCCGAGTATGCCACCGGCGATGAGCGCAAGGAGGCTGCCACCGCCGCCCATGAGGCTTACAAGCAGGCCACCGATGTCGCCCAGGTTGAGCTCGCCACCACCCACCCCATCCGATTGGGTCTGGCCTTGAACTTCTCGGTCTTCTACTACGAGATCCTCAACTCGCCCGACCGTGCCTGCCACCTCGCCAAGCAGGCCTTCGATGATGCCATCGCTGAATTGGATACGCTGAGCGAGGAGTCGTACAAGGACTCCACCCTCATCATGCAGCTTCTGAGAGACAACCTGACTCTCTGGACTTCTGACCTGCAGGAAGGCAAGTCTCTTTCTCTGAATCACTCCATCTCCTAACTTCTTTTTTTTCTACTTTGTTTAGATGGTGACAAGGCCGAGAAGGCTCCCAAGAATGAGGAGGAGACCCAAGAGTAGATATACTCTACCCCCTTCTCTTGACCCTCCCTCGCTCCCATTGATATCCATTCCCCCGTTTTCTCCAAGCGAAAAGATAAACTCGGTCTACTGTATTCGACGTGAATCCTTCCCTCTACCATTTTCTTTCTCTTCGTTCTGTTTTCCATTGTTTGTTTTGATGTTGTGCCTCTTTCTACGTACCTTAATCTGTTCAAGTATGCCCGCCAAAAAAGGGTTATGTAGAGCAACGCAATATTCCCCTTCTTGGTGCGTCAAAATCCGTAAGATGCCACACGAGAGTCAACAAAAAAAAAGTTGCTTATGGTTTATTGCTGCTGCTGCTGATGCTGCAAGTCGCGCGCTGAGTTCCGCGCTGCTGTGTCACTGCAGGCACATTCTCCCGAGCAAAATGATTTGTTTTGCTTGTTTTGTACATGACCCTTGCTGTTTGCAATTTAAACGTCTGCTCTTACAGAGTACATCTCAAAAATCAAGGCGTGTCGTGTGGATCGTGTTTACGCTCCTTGCATATCAACCGCATTAACGCTCGAAGGGCGAGTTCTGGATAAAGGATTTGCCGTCATAGGCATGCCATTGTGCGGCGAACCAGTGCGAAGGTAAGCAAGTTGAAAGCGCAAGAGAGAAAATGTCATCTACTAACTCCCGAGTATCTAATAAGGTTGCTAGCTTTGGCTAATGGGAAATAGGACTATACCTCAGGGTAGCTCAAGGTATCGGCTGATCGTTCGCAGCCCTAATCTTGCGTGATTGTCAATAAACCCAATGCATAGCTGTATCGTTTCTCGTGTTTTAGATATCGATTATCGGCTTCTGATTTTCAGTACTCGCACGAGACCTTTCTTTACTTATAATAAAAAAAGATACCTTTTTATTCTATAACCTCTACAGATAGGTCATCTGATTGTGTGCAACACAAAAAATCCAATGCAGATACAAAATGGTCCAGCGTACATGGACATGGGTGTGGCCCGGGGGGTATATTAAAGTGCGATGTAACCTTAGAGATCTCGTACGTTACGTGTTTCATCCTCCTGATCCTCCTGTTCTTCCGAGGCACCAGCGTGGCGTTGCCACTCGTGGTAGATCCAGTCAAGACCACTCTCCTTGAACGCGCCCAGTCCCACTTGATCCAGGCTTACGCGTTCTTTTGCCGAGGCCCATGCCTTGAACTGATCGGTATCGCCACCTTTGGCGACAATCTCCTTTTCCAGCTGATGTAACTCGTCAAGATTTCGGGTGTAGCGGCGCTCAACGTGAGGTATCGACAGGGCCCAACGACTGAGTGTCATGACACGAATGGCGCGTTGGATAGCAACAGCGGCTACATGAATACCCATGCCTGGTTCTTGGGCAAATATCCGGGCCATTTGAGTCCAAGCTTCATAATCGTGCTTTCGCATGTGGTGATATTGCACCAGTGCATCAATGGCATCCGGTGCTCGGCCACAAGCGGGGTAGAACAACCCGCGCAGTCGGAAGGTGCCGATCTCAAGCGTGGTCTATGTTAAATCTTGAGTGTTCTGTTGTCCTGCAGTGCTATCACACTTACCTGTTTCCGATCGAGTAGTTGCTCAACGAGATCAAACTTTTCCAGACGAGCAGCACAGTGGACGGCGATCTCTACCATTTCACGACAGTTGGTAATCTTGGGATGGCCCTGATCAACGACGTTAATGTAGAATAAGGCAGCTTCGAGGGCACGATCGTAACGCTTGTAGAGATAGTCATGCTCAATAGCAGCCTTGATTCGGTTGGGACCGTGCTGGAGTTGCATGACAGCTTCATAATCGTCGTCGTCGTTGTGGAACCACTATTATACATTAGAAAATTGATCACATTATTTTATGTCAGGGCAGAGTTCAACCCGTCAATATGTGCCGTCCCCCTGAGATGTCTCTTGGCTTACCCCCTCTGTATCTTCTTTCGCCGTGTAGGACGTCTGAGGAACAATCACTCGTTCCTCACGCCCAATAAAGACGTCGTCGTCAAAGTCGAACGCAAGTGCCATTAGGATGGATAAAAGGAAGAGTGAAATCGCTTTTGACGGGACCGGGAAATGAAAAAGATTTTCGTTCCAGATATGTCAATTAGAAGAAACAATCACCTTTGGTATGACAACACACACTCTAAAGTGGGTTTCCAATCGATGGAAAGGATCGTCGGCGGTCAGCCTGTGAGGGTGGACTCTTAACCCGGGGCGGAACCGTAGGGGTGTAATCATCCAATTGCCGTTTTCAGGGTATGGGTGAAAATTTGGTAAATCCTTGTTGGGTATAGCAGTATCTTGATCAACGAACAAGCAACGTTCTTCGCTCGATTCTATTATACAACATTAAGATGGGATCCCGCTTTTTGTCCCGTTCCGATCGTGAGGAGCCGCTAAATGTACTGGGTCCTCAGGATTCAGTCTCGTTGTGGACCCTTGCGAAGGTCGCACGAGGTAGCTCCTCCATGTTATTATCCATCTAAGTTCCACTCAGACATACCTCCTCTTATCTGATCGTTTTCACATTGTTTATGCAGGGTAGTATAGTATACTTATCTTGTTCAGACACCCGTGCATTTTACCCGTACCCATTCTTTTATAATAACACTCACCCCAATAACGTCAGAAAACTACCCTTCTTCATCCTCTTCTATTCTCCGCCCTGTCGTACGATGATCAATTTTTTTTCTGCGCTAAAAGAAGGCATAAGCGTGTTCAGACGTGTTATATACGATTTTCATTGTTGGGACATTGTGTGGGGCTTCTCTCCCACGCACACATTTGACCATGTTTAAGGTGGCCCATAAAAATAAAGCTAACTAGTCTCATCTATATAAGAAAGAGTAGACCATTTATCGCACCGCTCACGTGCCGTGAAGATATCCGGCAAAAGAGGCTGTCTGTGTAATATAAATGGAGGGTAGGGACGTTTTAGCCTATGGAAAAAATGGGTGTCATCTGATAACGATCTAGACGGGCGGGAAGATCCGACACAGACCACGTCATGTATAAAAAGGTCGGGTACGAAGTTCTTCCCCTTTCCGTCATTTATTCCTCATTGCTCTTGCTCAGGCACCTTTGGTGATTCAACGACGTTATGCCTGCTCCGTATTCTGACTCTCTGAACGATCACTATGGCAAATTTGCCACCACGTCGCGTCTCATCGCGTGTTTGGTCACTGAGTCTCTGGTCTCCGCTTACTATGTCCCTAACAAGGCTTACGACCTCGCTACCTCTAGCGTCAAGGGCATGTGCGTTCTCCTCCGCGTCAAGGGCAGCGGCGAAGCCCGTAAACTCTCGTCTACCTTAGCCCTCGATGACATCTTGGTCGTTGTGCCTTTGCGTGGTCTTCCCGAACTTAGTGCGGACAAGACCACCGTGAACGGCATCACATGTACTAAAGTCGACCTTGTGGACCCGTGGGATATGCTGCCACACCTCTACGCTCCAGCCGGCCGGTGTAACGAGTATAAGACGATCTTGCCAGACTCCCAAGTCACGCGTCAGCAGGTTGATGCTGTCCTGGGTGCTCTGTGTGGTACCGAACCCTCCCAGAACTGGCTGGTGGATGGTTACGATGCTGTGCAGCTCTGGCAACAATTCGGCGACGATTTTGGCGTCGCTGATAAATTGAGCGATCAGATTGCGTCGGAGCTGGCCAGCTCCATGCTTCACCAAAGTAAGTCCATTGTGATACCAATAGCATCGAACAGTGGATATTAAAGGGATGTCTTTTAAAAATGATAGCCTACACCTATGACAACCCGCAACCACTGCCTACGCTCAAGAGCCCGAGCTACGTCTGGGAGCAGTCAATTGTCGAGGGCCACGCGACGCATCCTGTAAGTTTAATGGAATGGCGTCACACCTGCCAAGAAATTTAAAAGTTGGCTCACCTCATGTCTGACGCCAAACACAGATGCACAAGGCACGCAAGAGCTTTCCACCCATGCCTCCGCTGAACCCTGGCCAGGAGAACCTGAAGAATCCTCCCGTGCGCTTGATCGCCGTGCCCAGGTCTTCCATCAACATTCGTGGAGACTTTGAGCAGCTCGCGGCCCCGCTTACCAATGCCATGCTGGCCAAAACTAACACGCCCCGGGAGACGTACGATGGCCATGTCCTTATCCCCATTCACTACCTCCAGGTGCCCAACATCCAGGACAAGTTTCCGGATGCCATTGTGCTACCCGAAGCAAACAGCGTCACGGTTGAGAGTCTGACCTCCATTCGGTCCGTTGCCGCACCCTCGCTGCTGCCAGGTCTGGCTGTCAAGCTGTGCCTTGGTGTCAAGATCTCATCCGCACTGCGTACCATTACGCCCTTCACAACCTACTTTGGTCCTGGTTTCTCGTATGATGTCGTTCCCAAGCTGACGTATGACCACAACGTGCTGACTATCGAGCGCGAGGTCGCGACCGTCGTCTACAAGCACGAGGATTTCGACGTTGCTAAGCACTGTGCCTGTGTGCTCCGTGACGCAGTCGAGTATCCCGCACAGCCTTCTGAGGATGACGACTGCATCGTCGTGTGTGCCGCGCTCGTTGAGAAGATCCAAAAACCCGATACGGACGAGACCCTGCTTTCTCACGTTTGGGGTTTAGACACCGAAGAGAAGCGCGTCGCCTTCATGGACCGCTACATCGAACTCGCCTTGAAGGCCTTTTTGCCCCCTGCCTTGGTCAACGGTGTTGCATTTGAGGCGCATGGTCAAAACACGCTGGCTCGCTTTGACCGCAAGACGGGTGAGCTCAAGGGCTTCGTCGTTCGTGATTTTGGTGGTGTCAAGGTTCACAACGAGACCCTTAAGCGCTCTGCTGGTGTCGAAATTGATGTGCTTCCCGACAGCTGTGTTGTTGCGGAGACCCTGGATGAGGTAACTACACAAATCACGCTATATTGCGTGGCCTTTAACTTATCAGTGGCTCACTATTTGTTATTATATTCAGGTTTACAAGTTGCTGTACCACACTCTGATTCATTCTCAGCTGCAGCGTATGAATCGCGTGCTGAACCTGCATCACAACGGCAAGGGCTGGGAGCTTCTCCGGAAACACCTGACCAACATGATTCCCCGTGAGCACCCCATGTGGGCTGTTTTCATGGAGAGCGAAAAGGTTCCCGGCAAGTGCCTTGTCCGTATGAAGATAGAGGAGCTTTACAGAGATGTAAGTTAAATCAGCCTGGATATGTGCGATGTAGACAGATCTTTAACATTCTATCCCATCTAGTATATCTACCGCCCCGTCCCCAACGTAATCCAGTGCCGTCCCCAAGAGGCGTAAACCCTTTGCAATGTACATTATACACAGCACTCTCACGTATAGTTTGTCTCTCATTTTCCCTCTTTTGCCTTACCCCCTCTTTCTTGCATATATCACAATTCCAGTAGATAGTCTATAATCTTTGTTTCAGACATATTCATCCAGCATTATAAATGATGTCGTCCTTTTTTATCTTAAAGAGCGTGTTTCGTCGCTGAGAGTCTTTAATAATTTCTGCATTGAATGAAACGGTAGTCCAGACTATTTTTTTTTCTCAAATCCTTTCAATTGTTTAGTATATTCACCTAATTTTCCTATTCTTAAATTGTGAAGCTTATGCATATATAATTGCTGACAAGTGCTATCTAACTTATAATCACTTGTTGCTATAGTTTAGATGATAAAAAGTACTAGGTCATAGAGCCTTATAAAATAAACATGTTAGATACGTGTGATATATCTTGCAGCTAACCTGAGCCTTTCTTTAGCATGTATATAGCCTATATTCTACATTGACTTATCATTTTCTCGTCAATTACATGTATAAGAGAATGGAACACAATGCACACAATTAATATGAGCAATTTGCAGAAGGTGTCCATGTATCCGTATGTACTATTCCGACAAGAGACAAGACGACAATCTTCTGGGCGTTTCTTATGCATCAAATGCGGTTGCATAAAATAGCCAATAAATGTTCGAGATAGTGTCAATGTTAAATCAGTAAGTTATGAAGATGGCGTTTTTGTGTTCCCATTCATACCCTACGTGTATGTAATCGCTTCGCCGGCAACGAAGGCCGCTTATTAACGAAATACAAAAAATATTCATATAATCTGTATGTACATCGGGGCTAAAAGCTACAAACTAATAATGGAGGATCACTGCACGCAGAAAATGTGCTTCCACCATGTTAATGTGTTCCACAGAAACAGAGAGTTTCTTTTCACAATTGCGACAGTCAGAGAGAAATGCTGGAAAAACATTATACGATCATTCCCAGGCGTGTATAGCTCATATGTAAAAATCATAACACAAGCTACATACTTAGCTTATGCTTTCGTAAGGAAATGATTAAAATACTGTAGGATACCCTGTATCACTACAAATCGATATGTATTTCTTTCTACCTGTGTGAACTGGTGAATTAAGCTATATTCGTATACTTGCATTTGCAACGGGTGGCGCAAAATACGCTGGGAATTTGTAAGCGTTGATGCGCTGCAAACTTACGGGTTACTTCATATTGTCACCCACAGAAGTATATCAAACAAGAATAAGTAGGCTTTGACTGTGTCGCACAGAAAGATTGATAACAAAGTCTACGATGAGCAGAGGAAGTGCCGTGGACGGCGCCATAGCGTGCTCAAGTCCAGATTAGCCATGCCGGAGCTGGAGTTGGAGCTGGATGCTGGATGCTGGACATTGAAAATAACATTATCCTCCCTATTAGGGCATGCTTATTCTAAATAGCCATAAGATAAAACGTCCGGTGAGAGTAAATGGTTAGTTACACTTAATGGATCAGACGGCCCAAGACATTCCTAGAATGTTCGTGGGTACTTCAATTGTTTATATGTTTACATAGTTAATAAGTTGTCATATATCTGTTGATACTAAGGTTCTACCATCACACATTTTAACACGAGAGCCCAGTATGGTAATGAAACGTCAAAACTATTCCATACAGTTGGTTTGATGGAAAATAGGAAAACTTTTCCAACCATATCCAGTACTATTTTTACAGAATTGTCAATGCGTCAATGGAAACATTCTATGCCTGCTGTGTGCTACATGAGAAGGCAATGGCAAATCTCAGCTTCGGAATAAGCAGTCAATTACCAAACTCAGTCAGAAGGTGCATGTGCCCTTTTTTCGGAACTAAGACGGGTGTGGCGCAAAACGCGTCCCGCTTCAAATGCCGAACTCCGTTGGGATCCGCGTCTTCAGTAGTGCAGGGACCTTCGTGTCTTTTTCTTTTGTGCAGAGCTATGTGTTAAGGTATGTGTACTGAAAAGTACGACAGTTTGGCATTCCTTGTAAATTTTTGGATTGAGGCACAAGGTGCAGAGTGATCGACTGACCTGAAAAAAAAATAGTGGACTTTTCCATAATAAGGCCATAGATGTTGGAGTTTCGATATGATAGATCTTTTGACTGGCCTAGGACGAATGATCGTGCGTGATTCTTATCAGCGTGTTGTTGAGCTGCTCCCGATCCCCATACTTTTAGCTATAATATTCATATAATGATATACCCTCTTTCGTCCCCATATTGTCGGATCAAAAGTACCAAAAAAGAAAGAGAACGCGTCAAACATAGTGACCATATGACTAATAAGGTATTGTGGTTGCGCCGCAATATTTAGGGCGGTAAATGAAACTTTTTTTCAGTGTACACGATGCAAAACAAAAGGGATAAACAAAGGAGGAAGAGGAAGTACTAGGAATGATAAGAAGCGGTTACAAGACAAGTAATTTAGTTCTGGCCGGCGTTCTCAGGACGGAGCTGACGGACAGTCTTGCCAGCGCGCCAGATCTCGGACTCGCGGATCTCCTTGAGCTCCTCCTCGAGCTTCTCGCGGTAGTCGGGCTGCGAGTTGCGGTCCAGCGAGCGGGCAGTCTCGGAACCGTTGCGGACGGACTCGTAGAGCTGCTCAAAGACGGGCTTGGAGGCGTTGTGGAAGGGGCGCCACCAGTCAAGGGCACCACGCTGGGCAGTGGTGGAGCAGTTGGAGTACATCCAGTCCATACCACGCTCACCGATCAAGGGGTACAGCGACTGAGTAGCCTCCTCGACGGTCTCGTTGAAAGCCTCGGAGGGCGAGTGACCTAGCCAGATTGTGCTGCGTGAGCCACTCTGTTTCCTTTTTTTTCGTTCTTGTTTATGTATAACTTACCGTTGGCACGGAGAACCTCATACTGAGCCTGGAAGAGACCCTGGATGGCACCCATGAGGACACCACGCTCACCGAACAGATCGGAGTAGACCTCCTTCTCGAAGGTGGTCTCGTACATGTAGCCAGAGCCGATACCGATACCAAGGGCGATGGTGCGGTCGCGGGCATTGCCAGAGGCATCCTGGTAGACGGCGAAGGAGGAGTTGATACCACGGCCCTCCTGGAAGAGACGGCGGACGGTGAAACCAGAGCCCTTGGGGGCGACAAGGACAACATCAACGCCCTCGGGGGCCTTGATGTTGGTCTGGTCGTGGTAGACGATGGAGAAACCGTGCGAGAAGTAGAGGGTCTTGCCGGGGGTCATCAGGGGCTTCATCTGGGGCCAGATGTCCTTCTGGTACGCGTCCGACAGAAGGTTCATGACGACGGTACCCTTCTCGACGGCGTCGAGGACGGGGAAGAGGTTCTTGCCGGGAACCCAGCCCTCCTCAATAGCCTGCTGGTAGGTCTTGCCCTCACGCTGACCAATGATGACATTGACACCGTTGTCGCGCAGGTTAAGAGCCTGACCACGACCCTGGGGACCGTAACCGAGGACGGCGATCGTGTCATCCTTGAAGGTCTCGAGGAGCTTCTCACGGGGGACATCAGCACGCTCGTAGACGGTCTCCTCGGTGCCACCAAAGTTCAGGGTCTTGTAGCCACGGACTTGAGTGGGGACGGCCTGTCAGAAGCAAGTAGACATGCGTGTGAGCCGACGCGTGTTCCCAGACCAAACAACAGAAACCTTAATATTTTTTCTACTTTACCTTAATGGCAGTCTGCATAGCAGACATGGCCAAGGGGCGGGAGACGGCAGCAGCGGCAACAGCGGGGCGGACAGCGATGGCGCGGCGCGAGGCGGCACGCAGAGCGGAGGCAAAGACGCGAGAGGCCATGGATGTAGGAAAGGGGAGAAAGAAGTAAAAGGTTAAAAAAAAATGGGAAGGCGGAGGCTTTTAAGGCAGTTGTGACAAGCGTATAATGCGCTGATGGGCGGGGGTCTATCTTATCAGCCAGCTTGGCTCTGATTGGTGTGACTCATTTCGCATGCCTCTCTGAGCATCTTGGCTCTTCACGTGCCACCTTTTTCTGTTATCTTTATCCACTTGATCTTTTGCAAACTTGATGCGCAAGGGCGCCATAGCACGTCTTGCGAGTCTATATACTTTTGGTTATTCTATCAATGAGGTCTTGCGACCAGAACGGCAGATCACGTATAATATGATCAAAAATGGAAAAATGCAAAGGATAATATCATACGGCGTGTACGGTACAAGATCCGGGTTAGGGTCAGAGATCGGATTGACTATTGGCCCATTGGGTAAATGGGTATTGGGTGTCGTATTGACTCACTTTTACTTGAGTCGCCGACGCAAATATGATTCGTCCCACCTCATCCCAGCTCAAAACTCTCTGCAAGCACTTTTCCATTTTTTCAAGTCCAGCCACATCTTTTTTATTTTGCTGCCCTTCCACTTCCGTTCCACCTCTCTTTTCCCCTCCCCTCTCCAACCTAACCAAAGCCATGATCGCCGCTGCTGCATCAAGAGCTTCTTCTCGGCCAATGTTTGCCGCTCGTGGCAGACCTGCTTTTAACCGCATTGCCGCCTGTCTCATCCAAACCTCCCCAAAGTCCAAGGGTGCTGCCGCCGCCCAGTACGTTGTGCAAAGAAAAAAAATTTATGTACATGAATTTGTATAACTTACACGCTTCATAATTCCTACAGCGCTGCGCCTAGCACCGTGGAGCGTACTGCTGTCCAGGCTAAGCTTGCACCCCGCAAGGTGCAGCCTCTCAAGTACAAGAAGCCTACACCTGCCATGGACGATTCGTTCGTTGGCATGTCCGGTGGTGAGATCTTCCACGAGATGATGCTCCGCCACAATGTCAAGCACGTCTTTGGCTATCCCGGCGGTGCCATTCTTCCCGTCTTTGATGCGATTCACGAGTCCAAATACTTTGAGTTTATTCTGCCTCGACACGAGCAGGGCGCCGGTCACATGGCTGAAGGTTACGCACGGGCCACGTAAGTTTTCACTCTTTTTTCTACTTTGTTTGTTATTCCTTCAAACTCGTTATTGACAACGTGATCACAGGGGCAAGCCTGGTATTGTCCTCGTCACCTCTGGCCCTGGTGCCACCAACGTCGTCACCGCGATGGCTGATGCCATGGCTGACGGTACACCCCTGGTTGTTTTCAGCGGTCAAGTCCCCACCTCTGCCATCGGCACCGATGCTTTCCAGGAAGCAGATGTGGTGGGTATCTCGCGTGGCTGCACCAAGTGGAACGTGATGGTCAAGGATATCACCGAACTGCCTCGCCGCATCAATGAGGCCTTCACTATTGCCACCTCGGGCCGTCCCGGTCCCGTCCTTGTCGATCTGCCCAAGGACGTCACCGCCGGCATTCTGCGCCGTCCCATCCCTATCAACGCGTCGATCCCTGCCCGCCCTGCTGCCATCCCCAACACTGCCATCAGTGCCTTCACTGAGGAGGCCGTCGCTGCCAAGCAGGATCCTCTTCTCCTGCGCGCAGCTGAGCTGATCAACCGCGCCAAGCGCCCTGTCATCTATGCTGGTCAGGGTATCCTCGGCGATCCCGAGGGTCACACCATCCTTCGTAAGCTGGCTGAGGATGGCAACATCCCCGTGACCACCACCCTGTGCGGTCTGGGTGCCTTTGACGAGATGGACCCCAAGTCGCTGCACATGCTCGGCATGCACGGCTCTGCCTATGCTAACCTGGCCATGCAACATGCTGATCTCATCATTGCCCTTGGTGCCCGTTTCGACGATCGTGTCACTGGCAACGTCGATGCCTTCGCCCCTGAGGCCGTCAAGGCTGCGCGCGAGAACCGTGGTGGTATTCTCCACTTTGAGATCATGCCCAAGAACATCAACAAGGTCATCGAGGCCACCGAGGCCATTGAAGGTGACGTGACCGAGAACCTGCGCCGCATGCTTCCCCACGTCGAAAGCTCGGCGCGTACCGAGTGGTTCGACAAGATCAACGAGTGGAAGGCCAAATATCCTTTCCACTATGACCTGCCTGCCACCGACGATGACATCCTGAAGCCCCAGCAGCTCATCGAAGAGCTGGACAAGCAGACGCGTGATATCAAGGAAGATGTTATCATCACGACCGGTGTCGGTCAGCATCAGATGTGGGCCGCTCAGCTCTACCGCTGGCGCCACCCCCGCACGTTCATTACTTCGGGTGGTCTGGGTACCATGGGCTACGGTCTGCCGAGTGCGATTGGCGCCAAGGTGGCCAAGCCCGAGAAGATTGTGGTGGATATCGATGGTGACGCGTCTTTCTCCATGACAGCCATGGAGCTGGCAACCGCTGCCGAGTTCAACATTGGTGTCAAGGTGCTGCTGTTGAACAACTCTTTCCAGGGTATGGTCAAGCAATGGCAGGAACTCTTCTATGACGAGCGTTATTCCTACACTCAGATGAAGAACCCCGATTTCTGCAAGCTTGCTGAGGCCATGGGCGTCAAGGCGATCCGTGTGAACAAGACCTCTGAAATCCCCGAGAAGATGGCAGAATTCCTCGCCCACGATGGCCCTGTTCTTATGGACGCTGTGGTGTGCAAGAACGAGAAGCTGTTCCCAATGGTGCCTGCCGGTAAGGCCCTGCATGACTTCATTGTCCACCCCAAACTGTCGGGCAACAACTAAGTATTGCTTGTAAATTACAAGCAATACTCCTCTTCTCCTTCATCACTTTTTTTTCTAATTCCCTTACCTCTTCGATGCGATAATCCCCTCAATGCACATCACCCCCCCCATCCTCATTACTATCTCCTGCAAAAGTTTAGTTCATTATGCATGTTACCTCATTTTTTATTTGTTATCAAACAAGTATGTTTTGCCGCCGCATATGAAGACGAAGGAATTATGCATTTTTGTGTTGTGTCGCTGTAATAGCATATTCTTTTTGGTTGACCGTCTAGAGCAGGTGTGTACATATCATGCAGCTTTGTCGGGTGGGGAAATCAACACGTTTATTGCGCTTTCTGCTTTTGTTGCTTGGTTTGGTGGTTTCTGCTGCCCCAGGTGGAGAGCCAGACGGCACTGAAGACCAGGAAACCCACAATCATGCTGCCAACCGAAGCATAGTAAGGGTAAGCGGCAGACAGGTAACGGGGATACTCGTTATGTCGGAAGGGGCGAATAGCCACGACGTCCTCGGCCAAGAGGTACGTGAGACCGGGGCGTTTGTAATTGACTTTGAAAGTAAAGACACCATAGACGTCAGGCAGTTTGACGTGGGCAATGAAGCGGCCGTAGTGGTGTTCAGGGCCTACAGGTACCTGCTTGAGGGTGGTGCGGATATAAGGATCCAGCATAATTATCTCGAGCTGAATATCGTCTGCCTCGAAGGGAACCCACTGGTCGTCCTTGTACTCGGATACTTCGAGGATGTAGACCTAACAATGGTCAGCACAATGTTGTTTGGCCTTCCAGACTTCTATTTACCATATCATCCTTGATGCGATAATGTTTGGGCTGTTCGGTCTCATTGACCTTGTGGTGGCGATGGCTGACGACCTTGAGAACGCCTTTCTCTTGGAAGGTCCATTTGGTCAGATCCTCTACAAAGGCAGCGTTGCTCGAAGTGCGCTTGCTATCGTAAAAATGAGTGATTTGCTGTACATGTATTATCAGATTTACCGCGTGGCAGATCCATTAGGACGCTTCTCCTCAAAAGAAGAGTCAACGAGGGCATCTGAGAAGAGGGAGAGTGATCCAGCAAAGGTAGCACGTGCCGAGTTGCGGGTTTGCATGGCGGCGACGAGCTCAACAGGGTCAGTGCTCTGGTCTTTCTCGGGCTTGTCCGAGCTGACTACACCAGATTCGGAGAGCAGTAACCGGTTCAGCATGGGCGACTTGCCGGTGTACAAGGCAACGCCGCTATAGAGAACAGGACTTTCCAATGACTGCATGGGTGCCTGACTCGTGTAGATAGTTGTTTCGTCGCCATTGTATACCCGCGTACCAGCCGCGTCGAACTCGATATCAAATTCACCCGCCAACTCACGCACACCGTTGCTCGGGTTCTCACCAGTAGCAACAAGCAGGTTACCACCATTACGAACAAACTTGACGAGTTGGACATTGCCAAAGGCCTTGTGTTTACTCAGTTCTACGTTAAAGTATAAACGTACTGAATCGCGTCCAAGTTTATACGTTAATCTCACCTTTTGACTCGGGGGCAAAGTGAATGACATGGTCGTAGAGGAATTCACCATAGCGCTGCAAGGCCGAAGCGTCCTGCTCTTCTTCTGTTGCAAAGGTAATCTTGTATTCTCGGTCTAGTAAAGACGATGTTAAGTATTACGCGTGTAGAAAAAGGCGTGTTGTACCTTGCAGAGACTGCCAGAGATGAGAGTAGGTGTCTTTGTTGGAAATGGAATCGAGAAGAACCAGAACGCGGTTGCCACTGACAGACTTTGCGTGTACGGTGGATAATACCGCGGCCAGAATGACCAAGGCCCACAGTACCACTGGGTTCTTCATCTTTCAAGAGTAGTTGTAAAGAAGGTGCACCTCCAATGCATCGTGCCACGTCAAAAATAATCGGTGCTTCAATTTGCGATATTACACACACCACCACCACCACCTCGAAATCTGCCAAGATAATCATGAACGTTGATTGTACTCTGTATTAGATAATACTATTGTAGGCGTATATTTACTCTCTATATACTTGGTAGATTATTGTAAGGAATCTACGCCTTTCTGGTATCGAATGCTCTTTGTATCACTGATGCTGTTGCTCTACCGAACGTGGTTCCAAATTTTCTTGCTGTGTCTCGTCTTCTTCGCTAGGCACGAGCTGGCGTTCAGCATATGCTGCATCTTCTTCAACATCGGACAGCGCAGCCATATTAACAGCAAAGAAGCCACCGACAACGAGGATAGCTCCAAATGCATAATTTAAACCAGGAACAATGTGTTTGAAGATGACGTCGCCGACAAGGGCAAGAGGAATCTACAGCACTCTCTTAGTTCGCCATATTCGCCATGTACCAACTACTTACAGTAAGAGAAATACCCAGCGTCACCACAAGGGGTGAGGTCATTAACATGGCGAGTAGCCACAGATAATCCGATCTGGATAAAGCGTATGAGAGTCTCGAATCATGACTTTTTTGGATATTACTTACAAAAAGGTGCCGATAAAGGCGTTGAGAAGCATGGTTCCCCATAAGATACCACCATGGGGAAGGCTGAAAGGCTCCAGGCCGGTAAAATGCAGGATGATGAAGAAAGGCCAAAGCAAGAGTAAATTGAAGGCGCCGACAAAGCCGAAAAAGAGGGGCATGTTAATACGCGATTCGTCCCCGATGCGCAGCTTGAGCAGCGTAGTGTAGCATCCATAGCAGATGGCACCCGCAAGTGCAAGTGCATCACCGAGCAAAGGGGCGGGGGCCTCCTCGGTCATACTGGGCCCTGACCCTGCATTTGGGTCCCGGTGGTCGGAAGCCATCTGATCCGACCATGAGACGAATATCACGCCGATAAAGCTGGCAATATAGTAGAATGAGTGATCCTATCTCCTAGTACAGGGTCGCTTCTGCTTACCTAACGCCTACAGCAATTATGCGCACCAAAGTGAACTTTTCGACGCGGAATACAGACCCGATAGCCAATGTAAATAGGCCTGTGCGGGGGGATGATTGAATGAGTCATACGTCGTGATCATCTCGTCTATATTACCCGAAGTAGAGGATAGGATGGTGCTGCTTCCCACCGTTGTGTAGGCCAAGCTTGCGTTGGTCGTGTAATTGGCAATAAACCAAACAATGCAGAATATTAAACTGAGGCGTATAGTCTCGCGTGTGTTGAGCTTGTCCTCCGGTTCGGGGGAAGATGCATCCGGCTGCAAGATGAGATAATAAGTAAAATAACGTCAGCCGACCCAATCATTCGCAATCGCCCATGAAAATGACATACCTCATCACTGGAGTGAATCGTATCTTCATCGTATCGGCTTGATGATGAGCCCATATTGAGTCTAAGTGAATAAACAGGATGTTATATAAGCAAACATAGCCTAAAGCCGAATGGAAAGGGCGACCGGAACCCACTTTGCATACTCTTCAGGCGAAAAGTGCTGTTTTTTGCGTCGAAAGAGGAGGGGTATAAGGTAAAGCGAAAAGGTGGCAGTATTGAGGTACGTGATCATGAATGGTTTGTTGAAGTTTTGTTCGCCAAAGATACTCTATCAAGATCGTCAGCTTCTCCTCTACTTCTTCTCATGCATTCCGTCATTATCTTCTTACATTCATGGCAAAGGAGGACGAGACCCAGATAAAGACAACACCAATGAGGGCACATACACCCCCAAAGTAGCGTCGTCGTGGTTGGCTGACAGCATCGGTCATCGCACCACCATGAACCTCAAAGGAAGAGAAAGAAAAAAAAAAGATAATCGATTCAAACTCTGCAGCCGATAATGTTATAAACTTTTTGAAAAATGCAGTTTATCATGAGGTTTATCTTTCCCCTTTCCATGACAAATACGGCTTGAGGTGCGTACTATAGATCTGGGCATTTCACTATCTTGCTACGCTTCTTATTAGATAATATTTTACTCTTTGTTGTCTTGTCAACCGCTTTGTCTGATTGGAGATAGATATACTGAGTGGGTAGACGTCTATGCGGAGTCCACCATTTTATTTTATTCACGCTAGAGATGTGTACAGAAAGTTCAGGCACATGACACCACATGTATGAGCAATGCTATGTTACCATGCTGCTATCGTATCGTTGTTTGTATCGATGATATTTCCGCTGTAAAGAACGCTTCTTCAAGATTTTTGTCATGGATAAACTTTCTCCATCCTTTACCTTTATCAGATCAGGCTTAATGTTGATTCGTATGCAATTGAGACGATCGTATGTAATTTTTATAGAAGAAGAGACATAATAAGAGCATGTATTTGTAGCGGAAAACATAGTCAACGACAACATAGAGATCAAGACTTTTTTGAATCGAACAATAGTGGCAAAACTGCTTCAGAAAGATTTTCGCAGGTCAAAAATGCCGCGCGCTCTAAAAATCATTTAGCTTCCTACTTTCCACTCGGACGTCATGGTCAAGGAATACAGCCACGAAGAATTAGAACGCATGCGCATCGCCATGCAGGGCGAGTCTGCCTGGGACAAAATGAAGCGCAAGTCCAAGGAAGAGCCCCTTGTACCAGCAGGTAAAAACCAGATACTTGACACGTTTATTCAGTTTATTCAACCCTGCTCATTCAACGTCATGTATATAAACAGGTGTGGCTCTGACCTGCTTTGCTCTAGCTGCTGCCACGGTCGGCGTGAAAACAGGCAACAAACGCTATGCTAACAACATGTTCCGTCTTCGAGGTATGACAGGGCTGAATTTCTGCTATATTCCGTATTAAGCCCACCCAACCCCCTGTACTCTACTCTAGTGGCCGCTCAGGGCTTTACAGTCGTTGCTATGTTGGGTGGTTCGCTCTGGTACTCTTACAAAGAACAGCAGGAAAAGAAACTGCAACAGGAGCTCGAGTCAAAGCCTGTCCCTGCTTCATCCGTCTCCACGGCTGACACCACCACCGGCACCACCAACGGGGAGTCATCATCCTAAACAATAGATACCGATCTTTTTCTTTTTTCCTTTTGTCATTATGTGCGTGTCGACGTCCGCGTCAATATGATTTGTGACCACACTCGCTACCGCTACTGCTAGGGAGCTCTTTATACGCACACACTCCTCGATGTAATATCTACCCTTGTATGTACTCTCACCATCGCGTCACTTGCGTAACATTATCGTGTAGCATATTCGATCCGCAATCAGGGTTTTAAATAGTATAGACTGGTATCATTGCATACTTATGTATTTTGTTTTTGCTTTTGCAGTGTGCGATACATGATCTGATGTTTGATACAAGGGATGCATGCAGTTTATCTGCTTTTACACCGTAACAAGCACTGTGTAAAGGCAAGACTATAAGCAAGACTTTATTTCCATTCTTCTCTTTAGCTATAGACTGATGAAATAGCGGTGTGCGTATATACGTATGTTGATGATTAGTGTGTTGGTGTATATCGTGACTTTCGTCAATATGCCTGTAAAAAGGGAGGTGCGATAGTGAGGTAGTATACTTGTATCTATGTGCTATGTACATATTCGCCCTTTGGATGATACAAGTCTCGGCTCATACTCAGAGTCATCACATATAATCTCCGTGCGCTGATAAAAGTAAAGTCCAATTAGGAGAATAGACTCTCTTTCGTTTCCATCGTTCACATCATCTCCTTCATGTGTACGCGTGGTGACCATCTCATTATCATCCAATAAAGATGTGTAACGATCCATGCATTTACGAAGAAAAAAAAAATCAGCGTGTACTGTACAAAAAAAACAAGAGGACACTAGGGATTTATTGCGTCGAGAAGAATCTTGCGACCCAGAATATCAGGAAGGCATCCAGCGACGCGTTGCCATTCGTTCCACAATGAAAATGCTGACCCGGTTAGCCAATGCTTCTTGTGCGTCGTTGCTTGCTTATCTTGGGTAAAGTCCCGGCACTGGGTCCATGATTGCTCGTGCTGCGACCGCATGTAGAACTGAGGCTCGCTTTGATCATTGAACTCAAAGGCAAGACGTACATGGTCACCAAACTCGGACCAGACAACACGATCCACCTGGGTGGCATCCATCACCATCTTGAAGGCATTGTCGCCATCCTGGAGGGTCCAGACCAGCTGGTGTTGTTCCATATCGCAAAGGCAGCTCATATCATTTGGGGGATCGAGCACGACGCGTTTCCAGGATCCAATTTGGAGCGTCTCTGCCGAAAAGCGCTGTTGCGACTGGGAACTTTGCGGCTGTTGCTGTTGCTGTTGCTGCTGTTGAAGCCAGAAGTGAGTCTCGTCGTCCATTGGACCCATTAAAAATGGGGACGTTTCCATCACGTGCGAAATGTCTGATGGGCCTGGTGTATCAAAGAGCCAGAGTGAAGCAGGGCTTTCAAGAGGCATAGTAGCTCCACGCTGATGATTTCGAGACATGTTGGTGCCAAGCAACTCGTCAATAGCATGTTGACTACAACCGGCCATGGGTGGGTGCTGCTGCTGCTGCTGCTGGTCTGGAGGAAGGTGGATTAGATCGGGTGCCACAGGGCTCGTGGGTGTCAGGGTCGCCGTCGGGGATAAGACCCGACGTGGCATGCCTGTGTTGCTCGCGGTAGGATAGGGCCCAACCGTATGGGCCCGGTGATGGCGGACAGCAATCTTGCGTTGATAGTTGTGCTGGAAGGGTGTACCGTCTGTGATAGATAGGGGCGGGGTCATGTGCGCCAGGTCGGCCGGGATACGGGGTGTAGACGTGGTAATGGAGAGCGGTGGAGGAGGTGGAGGCGGGGGGAGACCCACAAGGCCGTTGTTGGATGGCCGATGCGAAGAGGGAGGCGGTGGTACCACTGTCCCGGGAGGCATAGAGCGCTGCAAGGCGGACCAATTGGGTCCATGCTGCTGTTGTTGGTTAAAGTAAAAGTAATAATAGTAGTAGTACATTTGCGGGTTGTAAGCCGCAGCTGCCTCGGGTGGAATGTGTTGCTGGCTTTGCTGCAAAGCAGCCGCCTGGCAAGCCGCTGCGGCAGCTGTGGCAGCGTACTGCTGCATACGCAACGTGCGGTCGTGCGCCATCGACGACCGTTTAGCAAGGTTCTTCTCTTTGGCACGGCGGTTTTGAAACCAGATCTGTATCGAACGCTCTGACATCCCGAGTTGCTTGGAGAGCTGCTCGCGTACTCTTCCATTAGGAGAGGGGTTGGCTGAGAATGTCTTTTCCAGCACGGACAGCTGTTCGGGCGTCGTACGGGTCCGTTTCCGTGCTGCTTGCTGCTGTGCTGTCGCGGAGGTAGAGCCGTTCGTGGAGGACGTTGCAAGTGCCGAAGATGAAGATCCAGAGGAGGCTCTTGAGCTGGTGGTAGGGGGATGAAGAGGAGGTTCTGGGATATTGTTGACAGGCGTCATTGTCGATGAGGTATTGTAAGTAGGACCTGTAGCGTAAGCAACGTTTGTGGCTATGGATGTGGATGCGGGATGATGGGATGTAAAGAGTTGATTGATTTCTGCCGGGGTCAGATTGCTGTTATTGCTGCTACTGCTTTTCGCAGTGGATGCTACCGGATGAGACGTCATGACCGGTAAGCCCGCCATTGTTGTCGTGGAGGTCGTGGTCGATGCCATGTTTTAGATAAGTATATGAATATATGGTTGAAGGAGTGGAAAGGGGGGAATATTGTGTTGCAAAAGAGCTAGTGAGAAAAAGGGAAAGAAGAGGTTTGTGTGTGTTTAAAAGATCAGAACATGGTGGAAAGGGCGTGCCCACAGCAAACAAGCTTTCCGTGGATAATATGTGAAGAAAGGTGGCACAACGTTCGCGGGCGCAATAATCGCACGAGAAATAAGCGGCGATCCAGGACATGTACATTTGTGTGATGCTGTTAATTGACAGATACCGAAACGAGCAGCCCACCTGAAAGCAAAGCGGCAGAACCTCTTGACTTTTTTGGAGCCTCTTGCAGATATTCACGATAATCCGCTCGGACCCCACGGTGCGTCATCGCCTCTCTCCTCTTCTCATCGCCTTCTTTGGTCGTCCTCCTTAATCCTGCTGATCAACCAAAATTTCCAACCACCCGGCTCATTTCTCACATTTGTGCGTGTCCTTGTCTCCTCACTCTTATGGACTTTCCCGTCCTTTTTCCTTTTTTCTTTCTTTTTTTACCTTTTTTTTTTACGCCGATCTTGCCTCGTGCGCGAGCGGCGCTTTCATTCATCCGCGCACGCGACACAGCGGTCAATACAAAAAGTACACTTTACCGTTGTCAATAAAATCTCTGTTTTTGTTTTCTATTTACCATACATGATCGGCTTGATCTTTTTCTAAACTCGATCGGTCTACATTTTCTTCCTTTTTCCTTTCTCAACGACCCTGATCGGTTGTCGAACCCTATACAAATAAGGTAGCCGACCTTGTTGTTGCTTTTGTGGGCCTCTGTCGTACACAATGTCGACAATACATTTCGTTCCACACGGATGTCTCGACCGGGCCGTTTTCAATGCGCGCTGGACCCTCTCCGATCTCATCCAGCGCACTAAGTGTGATACTGCATATATACATGACTATTCCCCACCTAATAAAAAAGAAGAATTCGTGCCTGTAGCTGTCGGGCTGAGATACTAGCGCGCATATACGCGTGGCTTACGTACGCTTTTGCGCGCGCTTTTCGCCCTCCGTTCAACCGACACAGGATTTTCCTTGACAGGTGGCGAAATTACAAGGGAAAAAACGTGGCATTTTTTCAGGGGTAAGGAACCCACGCAGAGAGAAACACAAACCACCTCGCGTGTTGCTATCGCCGAACGGGCGGAAAAGTTTTACCCGAATACAACTTTGTTCAATTTTAAGGAAATAAACTACTGGATATAGGTAGGTATAATGGAAAGGAGGGCATGAACTTTTCTCTCGTCATTTTTCAGCAGGTAATTATATATCTCATCCACCGTTAAAAGATAGAGTGTCGTACTGGTAATTCGTTTCGCGTTGGTGTCATCGATCTGCTTCGGTATCTGCAATATTCTTTCTGTCGCGTTCACGCCGTTCACGGAAGCTCCGCGTACTCTGTTTCTTCCGCACGCCTTGCAGCGACATGGCATATTCTTCACTCAGGCTTCCCGCGGAATTAGATACGTCATCCTGGAGGTGCTGCTGTTGAATCGCACGGAGCATGCCCAAACTGCGTCGCTTCCAGGGCACGTCGTCGAACTCGTGGTTGCCCACACGTGAGGCAATATTGCTTGTCGACCTTGACTTGTTTGGCCCGCGCCAGGCGTCCTCGGCCAGAACGGTGCGCACGCGAAGTTCCTGAGGAGAGACAGGGGTACTTGTATGGGCGTTAATGCCCTTTTCTTGTGGTTCTTCGTCTTGCCAATCCGATCCCGACATGGTGGTGATGCGCTTGACGGGTAAAAGATCGCCTTGTTCTGCACCTTCGAATGCAGGTTTGACCCACTCGGGCGGATCTCCGACGGTCATTTTGACTGGGTCTTTGAATCCTTCGTACTTTTCAAAAACAGTATAGTCGAATGGGCTGAACTTTTCTTCAATGAACTGCAAGTCCCGCTCGCGTTTCGCAGCATCTTCGACTTTGGGGCGGTTGGCTCGTTTGCGTGCTTGCATGGTCGTGGAGCTCTCGCCCATAATAAGCTCTTCCAAGTCGTAGGTCGGATCAAAGTTGTTTTGCTCAGAGGACGGTTGGAAAGGTGGCATCAGCGTCTTGGACTCGAGACGCCGCCAGTCCACCGAACGGAAGAATGGATGTCGTACGAGCGCCACCCACCCTTCCTGGGTCTGGCCTAGTCGCTTGGAAGGGTTCATTTCGAGGAACTGTATTGTGCATTAGAAAAAAAAAGTCAGACTACAGGGGCAACGATTAGCTTACGCCTTGAATCACTGAGAGACACTCTCCAGAAACTGGGGTCCCGTTGGTTGGATACTGCACAATGCCCCTTCGCACGGATGCCCGTAATTCGTCGTTTGTAGCACCTTCAAAAGGTCGCTGCACACAAGTGATTTAGATTCCACGTGGATTTGTGCGTGGCAAACTTACCCTCCGATAGACACACTCGTACAATGTGACGCCGAGGGACCACCAATCGACTGCTTCATTGTACCCACCGCCTTTGTGTATCTCGGGTGCTATAATGGCAAATGAGCAAAAGAAGAAGTCGAGCTCGTTGACATACCCATATAGTAACCCGTGCCAGAATTTGAGGTAAGAGTCCTGCGGCTATGGAGGTAAGTTGCTACGTTGAAATCAGTGACATGGACGTGTCCCCGATCGTCGAGGAGGATGTTTTGGGGTTTGATGTCTCTACAGCCAATAAATTCAGTACATTTAATCTCATGCTGATCGATAGAGGAAGAATATACCTGTGAACGACTCGTTGATAGTGGAGGTATTTAATGGCGGAGGAGAGTTCAGCAAACCAAAATTTCAGGACATCTTCGCTGAATGATTGACGGCAGATGTGATAATGCAGATCGCCGCCTAACCTGATCATATTGGGTTAGAAATTAGAAGAGACTCTATCATACTCGGCTTACATGAGATCTGTGACCATGTACATGTGCTCACTGTCTTGAAAGGCGAAGCGTAGGCGACATAGAAAAGGGTGATCGAGTTGCTCAAGAATAGCACGTTCTCGGATGATATTGCGGACTGCATCGATCCGAATGCATTCTTCTTTGTTGATGTATTTCAACGCGTACAGCTGGCGCGACTCACGATGTTCTACTATCCGCACCTAGATAAACTTAACCCTAGTTAAAGAAGACGGACTCGATATGGATAGCACCTCACCTTGCCAAACGCACCGCGCCCCACGATGCGCATGAGCTTGAATTGCGAAAGTGTCACTTTATTGTGCACTGAATGAATGTGGGATCTCGATATACTTAAAAATCAAGCCTACCTTTTCCGTCGCATTCGTTATTGCCTGCTGCGTTGCCACCCAAGGCAGAGGCGATGAAATCCGAGATGAAGCGAATGGTGGGCAGTAGAAAAAAGGCTCAGGGGAAAGAAAGAACGAACCCTCAAACTCAGACCACTTATTCTCTCTATTTTTGTTGTGTTTTCGTTCCGTTTGACATGTTGCCGAGGACAATTGTGAATCCGAATCGAGTGCGTCTTTTGACTCGTGCCTATACTACACGCCAACCGCCCACTGTGCTCGGCGCTCGCGAGCCACCTATGGTGGACAAGACCGGTTGGCTCCAGCGCAAAAAGCAGAAATTACGAGATCTCACTGATTATGACAAGGCCTTTGCTGCTCATGCTGCTGAGCGACGTCACTTGTAAGATAATTCATTCATGTGAAGACTGCTTCTGATACGATATGGTTTGCGATGCAGGGTCGAAGAGGCCACCAAATCTTATTTTGCGGACGTGCATGGTAACAAGTCTATTAAAAGTTGAAACTTTGGATGTCAGGAGTAACGTCTGTCTTTAGAAATGCGAAAGCATGGTGGAAAAATGTACCAGGCTTCCAACAAGCTCATGAAACCCGAGGTAAAGGCTTTATGTTACTCAAGTCCTTACCTGGCTGACACTATTTACGATGCAGAAAACGGGTTATATGCCTGATTTCGAAGGCCTCAATTTATCCAAGAACAAACTTCACACGACCGACTTGCTGCGTGGAAAAGTGTCACTCATGAGCTTCGTCTATGCCAAATATGGCGAGGTATACTGTTTGTATTCTTCATTTTTTTTGAAAACTCATATATCTGGTTTAGCCGCAAGTCAAGACTTTTATTGACCCCTTCCTGGAGCGCTTTGGCAAATCCGAAAATATCCAGCTCGTCGAGGTTCGTTTAACTCTAACTCGCCACCCAATTCATTTATATCAATATGCTTTACTAGGTTAACGTTCAAGAAAACATCATGAAACAATGGTTGCTACGAGCCTTTGTTCCCAGTATCCGGAAAAACTTGGCTGAGGAGCGTCGGGTAATGAACTTACACGAGTTGCATAAAGACACGGTTATCTGACGCATTTATCAGGACAATTACGTGCTTCTGTTGCAAGATATTTCTCGGACTCGTAAAATGTTGGACATGACGAACCAATATATTGGCTATGTCTACCTTGTCGACGAAAACTGCAAGATTCGATGGACTGCCCACGGTGAGGCCACCCAGGAAGAAATCGCAAACATGCTGGCCATGACCAAGTACTTGGATGAACAAAGACAGAAAGAGCCTGTAGCAAGTCAATAGAAATAGAGTAGCACACAAAAAGAAGTATACTGTGATATCATTAAACCAATATAGTGTATATAATGTGTTTCAGGAGAACCGAGTATTAGTCTCAAGGGCAGACTATCGTTTGAGTCATAGCTAATTTGTAAATACTTTTTCATTGTCTGAGACTTTGGTAACTATGTATATAGGTATGCTACAAGCTACTAACAAAAGAAAGAATAAGCGATGAGATCCACATTAAACTGGATCCATATCGAGCGTTTGGATGGATGTAAATGCTTTAAACACCATGTCGGCGTTGAGACATGTTGTCGTGTGGGTAGATCAATACTGAGACTTGTCAGTGTGCGTGTCAGAACACGTTGAGTGGCCCGAGCGATAAACCAGTCAACGGGTATGCCACTTATACAATGGCTGGTAAAGATCAGCAATTTCAAGCCGCTTAAGGATAGGGATACCAGCCGATGCAACGAGCGATTCGTTGATGGTATCGACGGGAACTTCCACGTGCATGACAAGGTGAGGTGTACGAAAATCGTTCCCTCGCTTGACCAGACTATAGATGAGGTCCATAACAGGCTGATAGGAGTCCTGTCACAGAATGGTAAGCTTCATGTTCCAAAGGCGCGGCGCGCGTAGAAGCGCATGAACGACATGTGCGTCAAATGTCTGAACGTGGATGTGGACCCACTTTAATGGACCGATAGGAAGCGGCGAGTAGACCGGACATGGGACGAAACGCGGCAGGCAAGTTCAAATAGGCGCAGATTATATAAGACTGGTGAGCCATGGAAAATGCCAACCGCACACGTTCAGATCCGGGACTTCGCCCCGCCGATATAAGTTCGTCTTTTAAGCGAGTTCTGCCAGTGTCTCTTGGTTCTTCAAAAGTAGTTTTTGCAAGGCCGTTCTCGATATAATGGTTGCCTAGGGTAAGATATAGCAGATATTTTACATGATTCTTGTTGATGAAATGGCTGCATGCACACACGTCTGTTTAGTTGTCAATGATAAGGACTCGTAGATAATCCAGTTGTAAAATTTCGTGGACGATAGGATTGACGTCGTACTTGCCATCCATATCCAGATACAGACGAGATATTCCAATCTTGGGAAGAAGTGCGCAAGGAATCAGGGTTGCCCATGACAGTGAGCGCCGAAGACCACTGAAGGTGCCGAATCCGAGTAGGTCCGTTCAACTGGTCCGGTATATCATGACTAAGGCCACTGTTGTCTCTGTACGCGCCCTTCAGTAAATACAAATACTCTCTATAGTAGAACCAAAGGACAGATCTACCCGCTAAAATACATAAATAAGTCAATGCTTAACACTTTTTCGCTCGCTGAAGTGTCAGCGTTTATCAATACATTCATATCACTGAGCTTATCTTTTGCTATGGCTTTTCATACTGGCTCTCTTCTGCTTGTTGCATACGTACTATATGTATGCATGGCCCTCCTTTTCTTTCGAGAGGAATACTACCTAGGAAGACCTCAGTGGATTTTGAAAGATGGTCAGTGGCGCAAACCCAGATAAAGGCGTCATATTTAATACATATCAACGATACTCCATGTGCCATGTTATATGGGATAATTTACATGTTATAGGCAATGCATTTGTAAGTAATACAAGATGTTGCGAATTGTATTGGGCTGTTAGATTATTACTACGATGATGATGATGATGCATCTAATTACATGGTATTCTACTTGGAAGATAGTTGGTCGACTTTTTGAACTAGTTCTACAATCTGGTTCCGATACATTTCTTTGACATCTGCAATATCGGCTTTGAGTTCTTCGACCTGCTCAGTGCGTTCACCCAGCATTTCGAGGGAAGCATGGTATCTTTAAAAGAAGCATGAGCCAACACTGCTCTATGTAAAACCTTCGTCGTACCTTTCCGTGAGCTCTTTGATCTGTACTTCTAATTCCTGTCGTTTCCGGTCTTCCTTTCGTCTTCAGGATGTGATTAATATGAAACCCACTTTCTTTTTGAGAATAGGAGACTTACAATTTGTCGACTTGCATGGTCAGTTCCAGTACTTCCTCAGAAAGTTCGTCTGTAAAAGTGCTTGAGTTATATGTGACGCGGTCGCTACCGCAGGGCTTACCTCGAGACTGATTTGCACTTTGGAGCTGGGTCTGATAGAAGCTCAACTGGTTCTCGAGCTGCCGGATATTATTAGGCCGGTCTGGTCTGGGTGCCATGATGGGCCGGACCATATCGCTACTTGATCGTGGGCTCGCTGTGGGGCTCCCCGATTGCTATCAAACAATGAGTGAATATTCATTTAAATTCTTGGAAACTTACCGAGACGCGGGACAACGGAGATCCAGTGACACTACTTGTACTTGATCCATCATTATCTTCGCTCTTGGGCTTTGGACTGCTGTGCCGTTCCCATAGCTTCTTTTCTTCTTGGAGCCGTTCCTTCATTAGCTTTTGGTATCGTGATTTAATTGTTTCTTCCATGGTATTTTCTTGTGCCTTGCGTGTCTCCAATTCCTTTCGCAGTTCCTCAATCTCCTTTTCCTGTCGCAAAATAGTAGCTTGATCTGCGTCTCTCTGCATCTTGAGCGCGGCTCCTTCCTTTTGCTCATTCGCGAGATCGCGCTCAATATGTTCGACACGAGCATTCTATGCATCATCATCAGCCATCTTCAATCATCAGAGTCTATTTATACTTGCCATCTCGGATACAGTGTTGGTCATGTCTTGCAGTTTTTCGTTCAGGGTATCCTTCTCACTCTCAGCAGAATGGAGTCGAAGTATGATACTGTAACAAAGTGTGAGATATTATCGATCATTAACGCTGTTCCTACCTCTGCTCATTTTGATCCCGGGTTTTGATTGCAATTGAATGTTGTGTTTGCAGAGCCTCAATTTGCTGCAAGAGAGGAGCAGTGGCTTCTTCTACATGGCTGTGGATATCGTCGGCCGACGCATTGAATGCACGCAGATTTTGTTGAAGATCCTAAATAGAGAGTTAAAATTTCTCCTTGCCTAGCATGAATGATCTGTACTTACTGAAATCTCCCGTCGCAAGTCGTCTTCACGAGCCCCTGCTTGCTCTTGCGAGTCTTGAATAGCCTTCTGCAACTCCCGGATCTGGCCATACCATACAGATGAGCCTTGCAACCAGTGTCCGTTTCGTAACTTACCTCTTCTCGGAGCCTACTCTCTGATATATCTGAATCCTCTTGTGTCTTGAACAGATCCAACCGAAGCCGTTCGCTTTTTTGCCGCTACGTCTGCATTAGCCAAAGTACGTGCCAACTGGTCCTTGAGTTTACCTCTTTTTCGAGCATAGCCGCATTTGCTTCGTTTGATTCTGTCCGTGCTTTTTCGCGTTCATCATCGAGACTTGCCAATGCGTCTTTTAGGGATGTCTCTGTGCTGCGCAGTTTTTCTTTGAGACTCCTGATTTCTGTCTCGAGCTTGTTGATGTGTTTGGTTTGCCGCTCGGTCATGTCACTCAGCACCTTGACAGACTCTATCCTTCCCGGTCAATCCCATTCCTTGAGAAACTATAATTCATGTTACCTTGCAATCGTTTTTCAGATTCTGTCAGGCGAATGCCCTTAGCATTTGCTTCCACAAGGTCAGACGAGGTCTTTTCGATCTTCTTTTGTAATTCGGCGACGCTCTTCTCCACTTCTTGCTTTTCACCTCTCAGCTTCTTGATGATGGACGAGTGCTTCAGTTCTGTCTTCGATAGTTTCTCGCCTACGAATAGGGTCAAATTACGTGTTGATCTTTCCTGAAATTCTGCTATTACCTTCTTCCATTAGACCTTGTACCTGCTCTGCTTTCTGGGCGAGCTGGTTCCGAAGATCCTCGATTTGGGTCTCGAGGCGTTTGATCGCCTTTGGGTCGCCTCCTCCACTCGAGAGCCGAGTCTGCAACTCCTGTAGCTTTTGTTCTGTGGCGTTCTTCTCTTGGACGCTTCTGTCTGCATCTTCCTGAAGGGAATGTATTTGATCGTGAAGTTTTGCGATGGTTTGCATGGCCTGAAAGAGCTGGGTTTCGCGCTGTTGCAAGATGGGATCTTTATCGGTTTTTGCGCCCGTATCGATGGCTTTGGCAACTTCAGCCATGTCTCCCACGCCACTGTCCCGCATCGTATCCTTTTCAATTGCGTTCTCCTCTTCCGCATCTTCTTTGCTAGGTGATGCTACACTGGCGCCTGCTTCAGATGCATCCTCGTTTTGGTGAACATCCTCCTGATCAGTCTTCTTTGCATCGTCTGCTTCGGTGGTTTCGGTGGTTTCGGTGGTTTCGCTTTCGTTCGTTTTCGGTGAGTCTTCTTCTTGCTTCTCCAAAATAGCCACCGCACCCTCCACTACAAGCTCCTCTTCCGACTTCCCGGTTGGTCCGTCTTTCTCTTTTCCATCGTCCGGTTTGGGACTGTCGGTTGACTTCCCATCATTTTCGGGCTTTGGTGTTTCGAGCGGCAGATCAGCAGCTGAGGCTGTGTCAGCGTTGGTCTCGGTCAGGGCAGGCTGTTGGGAGGGGGTAGGGGTGGAGGAGACCGAAGAAGTGCGTGATACTGGTTTTTGACGTTTCTTTTCCATGGCAGCAGCCAAACGAGCGGAGAGATCAGGCGAGGAGGTGCCGGAGGACGAGGGTTGCGGAGGAGGCGTGGCTGTTGCGCGTGGTTGCTTTGGTGAAGCAGGTTTCGGTGAAGACGGTCTGGAGACGGACGCTTTCGGTGACCGCGGCATAGGTGAGCCTGCCTTGGGACTCTCTGCTTGCTGGTAATGTTGTTGCTTTTTGGGACGTTGAATAGTAGTGACCATGCCAGTGATGGGGTCCATGTACGTTTCTGTTTCAGCATCGCTGTCCTGACCTTTTTCCGCAGGTGAGTCGTACGCTATAGCTTGTAATTAAGCCAAACTATACCTTGTTGTCTATTGCTCTGATCTGTAGACGAGTTTCCGTTGGCATTCTGTTGTTCGAGTAAAGTGTCAAAGGTGGTCTCGACGTTGGAGATGGCCTGTTTTAAGAGACCACCCCAACGAGCTGTGTTCTCATTCGATCCAAAAAAGCCGCTCATAAGTGCCGGGTATTTGAGCGGGTCAGGTGCGTCAATTACTACAGGGAAGATGCACGGAGGATGGACGAACGGTTTTAGGTTTTAAAAGAATGAGGGGCAAAAGAGGAAGCGTAGTACAGCGCGAGCGAGTTGAGCTGAGCCAACAATGCATTTTGTCCAAATCCCGTCCATATGTAATCCGTGAAACAAACAATGCATACTTATTACTGTCTTTGCATATCGCTAAAATACCCTTATCCTCTTGACTCGTTCTGTCAATATTCATAAATGAGCCAAAAGCTACTGACCAGTGATTATAGAAAGGTCTTCTTTCCAGGACCGGTATAGTCACTGTTGACACACTGAAAAGATACCAGTCATCTGCTGTAAAAAGATATACTAAACACATGTACTAAACAAGCAGAGAATCCCGCGTCATGGAGACAGAGCAAATATTTATAAGAAAAGAGAGATCCCATAGGAATAGATTCCATATATATGACATCCGGGTATATTACAATGCTTTCAAATATGTCTACGGATGCACGACAAAATTCCTATGTATAGAGCATCTATTAGCATAGTATAAGGAAAGAAAAATATAAAGTAACTTACATAAGGATATCATTGTTGGCGAGCCACATGGCGAGTGAAACCATGCCGACTCCCACCGCTACCAAGGTAATAAAACGCTTATCCGTCCCGACAGCTTGCTTGAGTTGTTCAAAAATGGTGCGCGACTTTTGTGCAGCGTCCCTGTTCCGCGGCGGCGGCAACGCGATTGGAAGCCTCTCCTTGGGATCCATAGCAACAATGCGCACCGCTTCGGCAGTGCATGCCTTGATCTTCTCCGTCATGTCCTTGTCGTCGTCTTCTTCATTTCCATCGTTGGTCGTGGACGCATCCTCTGTTTCGCTCTTGAGAGCAACCCACAGCGTATTATAGGTATTGGCCGCCGACACTTGGTGTAGAGCCACTGCGCTCTCGGTTTGCAGTTCCAAGACCGGGCATCGCTCCTCCAGCTCACGTGATTTATGTATCACCGCCTCGACGTCCAGATCCTGTGGCACTTTGGATAAGAAGCTGTGCATGACGTCCATCTCGCCGTGCATTGTAAGTAGCTCTTCACGTCGAATCAAAACCACCGCAGCGGAAGCGTAGACGGGCATCAGGGGATTGGAGGAAAGAAAGAAATCAAACAAGCGTTTGATCTTTTTTAGATCGTGCAGGTCGTGACTGAACCATGTTAGCACCTGGCTCAGGCAGTAATAAGGAAGGACACCGGTCCTTTAAACGCGCTTATTAGCACCACGACTTCCGCTAAATGCATGACTTACTCAGTAACACATGTGTATAATTCCTGATCTTCCTGCTGGAGAAGCGTAGGGACCATGGTAAGCTCTTGCAGTATACAGTCCATATCCTGGAGCATGGCATCTAAGCAAGAAGGGTAAGAGAGATGCAAAGAAAGATAATGGCCTAGGTGACTTGCCTCGAGTGAAAAATAAAGCTACGCGCTCCAAAAGAGTAGCGGCGGTCTCTTCCCCAAAGATGAGGAGGAAGATGGCAGCGATATCATGGAATCCCTAATATACTCGTTATAAAAATAAAGAAAGAAAATATTGTTACAAGGTATACCTGATAATAATGTAGATCTGGATAGCATTGGAATACATGCAGGATGACTCTGGACAACGTCGACTGTAATTCTTCCTTGCGCTCAGGACTCAAATCTAGCAGCCACGTGTTATATATAATAGAAAATGGCCAAGTCATTTCTACCTTACCCAACTCAAATGTGTTGAATGAGCGTACGCAGTCGAGATCCACCTGGTTTGCGATAGGATGTTTCTCTAATACAGAAATGTTGAATTGACTTAAGATCCCCATATAAAGTATATAAATGTGTATATACCTGTCTGAATGGGTGTATCTGACTTAAAGTCGTTACTTCGTAGCAATACAGGCCTGTATCTCACCCTTAGTGATAACTTGTACGGATAAAACTTATAGTAATGTACCAAACTCGACGGCGCATAGCGTCGTTGACAAAGCCGGCGGGTTCCCGACCGAGACGTCTCAGCCAAGCGAGATCGTGTGAACGCAAGGCTTCATTAATCCGCCAAATCTTTTTGAAGTCTTCATTGTCGAGGGCATGTTTCTCAATCCCACGACGGACTCCTCTGGCTTTGTGTCGACGAGTCATGCAGTCGACCGAAGATTAGGAAGGAGAGCGATAGATAGTAAAGCGAAGAAGGAAGAGCGTAAAAAAAGTAAAGTCGCTTGGAATACCGACAGAAAAAAGAGAAAAGAACAGGTGCGCAAGAATATAGCAAGCACCTTGTCCACTTATTCGCGTCTTCAACTCTCCCCTTTTTATTTGTCTTGCGGTTGAGCAATGCAACGGTCATGAAGTTGCTCACTCCATTGTTGTCACTCTCGCTGAGTGCATTGGCACTCGCAAGACACGTGTCAGAAGATTTCAGTGAAGACCTCACCCTGCGATCGCTGCCAGATGGCAAGCTCCTCGCCCATTTCGAATTCGTCACGCACGTCCAAGCAGACACGCCCTCAGGCGCGCCACGTACGTACGATGAAAAATAAAAAACGAAAGCCTGTTCTCATTAGTGTTTCTAGTGCTTGACTATAACTTATTCCCCAAGGCGATTGGACAAGTGCTGCAAGAGTACGACGTGCGTGAGATGCACTTGACATTTGCCCAAGGTCGATGGAACTATGACGAATGGGATTATCCTATGGAGCAATCGACAGGCACTGGCGTAGAGCTCTGGGCTTGGATCCGCGATAAACCAAAGTAAGAGTTACTCTTCAATGCATTTGATTATTCATCTCCTTCTTCAGTTCAAGCGTCCAAAACCGATGGAAGTCACTGACCAATACCTTATCCGGTCTCTTTTGCGCCTCACTCAACTTTATCGACGAGACCTTGACTACCGAACCAGTTCTCTCCTTCCGTCTCGACGAACCGCTCGACTTGATTCCGCTCGACAAGGCCAATACGACCCTCGACGAAGACTCGCACCTGCGTTACGGTTATCTCCCACAGGAGAACGTCTGCACAGAAAACTTGACGCCCTGGATCAAACTTCTTCCATGCAAAGCCAAGGTAGGCATCAAATTACGAACTGGTCCTTGTCTGATTCAACTATCCTATAGTCGGGCATAGCGACCCTTTTGAATGCTCACAAGATTTATAATTCCAACTTCCATTCCATGTCCATCCATGCCAAGTCCCTGTGTGTAGTAAGTGTTATTCTTCTGGGCACTAGGCAGAAACTCACCCTTGGCGTAGGATGAGCAATGCAGCCGACGCAAACTAGAATTACGCCAGAGTGTCACGTCTGTTTTGGACACAGTAAGAGATACCAGTCGTCGAGGTAAGTGCTGCTATTCCTTGGATCAGTGCATGTGAACCTAATACAATGCTGGATTGTAAGACTGGGCCCTGGATGATGTCTTTGATCGCGTCCTACGTGGTGCATGTCCGCTGGCGGATCACAGCCGGGTGCAAGTGATCCAGGATCAAGTCACTGGCGACTTGGCCCGCTTGAGTCCTGCGCCCACCGATCTTATCACCAAAGAAACTACCAAGTCGGCCCTTTTTGATCTCCACCAATGTAGGTTCTCTTTAAATAATGCGCAAAAGGCCGTAAACTAAGCACCAATCAAAGTTGCGGGCGACCTCAACATCCGCATGACTTGGCCTGAGGATTTCTTTGAATACCGTAAGTTACCAAAAGAAAAATAAGGTTTCGTCTATAAGCGCGTCAACATCATGCGAACTCTAAACTTTACGGCAGCCTTTGCACCCGCCAATCCCATGATATCCGCGCACAGGTATTTTACCGGCTATGGTCAAGAGCGCGGCGGCCTGCGCATCACGATTCACAACCGAGGAGACATCTCGGTTCCGCTCATTTACTATGATGCACTGCCCTGGTACCTTAAAGTGTACCTGCACACCCTGCAAGTCGATGTCTTGGATACACGCACCTCCGAGCGGTTATCCAGCGGTACGTCAAAGACAGTATTCCAGAAAGCTTGAAAAGCTCACCTGAAGGATAAAGATGTCATTGAGCAGATGTTTTACGAACCAGCGAGGGACCGAGAGCGGTCAGCGATGCTGGAATGCCAAATGGGGCTACCGCCGCATTCGATCGTGACGCTGTCCTTGGAGTTTGACAAGGTCTTTCTTCGATACACTGAGCACCGGCCGGATGCCAACCGCGGTTTTGATGTGGGACCTGCTGTGTTGACAGCACAGGTCCCGGAGCATGGGTAATTAACCGTATGTCATAGTGCATCCATGTACTCACAAAATCTGTTAGTTTCCATAAAACCATACGCGTCTATACCGACACACTGCTCGTCAGCCTGCCCACACCCGATTTCAGTATGCCATACAATGTGATTACGCTGACCTGCACGGTCATTGCTCTCTGTTTCGGGTCTATCTTTAATCTCTTGACGCGCTCCTTCCAAATGGTGGAGCCAGCCAAAGAAGAAGGTCAAGAGGAGCAGAAGCAGGACGAGGACGCAAAAGAATAATAAACATCATGGAGTCCGTCTCAAATTTTTGTTCCAATTTTTTTTTGACAGTCGGTAACGACGGCGGAAAGCCCCGCTTCCCCCACGTTTCGGGATCCCTCGTTGGATACCCCGTACCCCACTCAAAAGTCGTAGCTGCAGCCATGCTGATATGACAGGCAAGGCAGAAAGAAATCAAGGATTCTCTTTTATATGAGCTTGTTTATGGTTTTCTCCTCATCGAGACACGAATGACAAATCGAGTAAAGTTTCGACTGAAAATGGATCCACGATTCGTGGGAAGGAGAGTAGGAAACGGTTCGGAAAATGGGCGGGCAGCCTCGGATAAATCATAACTTCTGGCGGTGATTCCTCCGCTTCCTCGTGTCTTCCGAGGTTATAAAGTGAAAGAACGGAACCGAATACCAGTCGAGCCAGCTCTCGTTTGATATGTGCAGGCTCAACCAAAGACATTAGAGAAAATACTTCTTGAAAGAAGTCCCAGCGTTGCGCGCGAATCAATTTTCACAGGGCAAGACATGTGATCTTTTCAATGAAGTGAAATTTTTTGCATAGCATGCTTGATTGATGTTCACCCTTTTGACCTAGGCTGTACGAGCATGTTACACGAAAATAAAAGCGAGGCCCACGCACCAAACAACAGGGCCAAGTGCAATGACGTTATTTGACGGACCGCAACATAACATGCTAATATTTTTTCTTCTTCTTGATCTGGTTCACAGGATAAAAATGGGTTGCATGAAATCAAGGAACAGGAGGCGGTAGAGTCATTTTCGGCATGAGAGCATGCATGGTCGTCATGGGTCAGGTGAGGATAATCATAATAATTATAATAAAAGAGCCGGTAAAACGTTCAAGAGGTCGGTTTGATCCGATGCCATGACGGAACGAAGGCAGCGAGCGAACGTTGGAGAATGGTCAGAGAGTTTTATACTGTAAACTCGGTAGAATAGAGGGTTAGCAAGAGCATTAAGCTGGGTGGTACGTGTAGGATGTAAAGAAGGGGAAATATCGGAAGTGGGATTTAGTCGGACGACGTCGGGGGGTCAGCTTCACATGAAGTCTGCTTGAGTCATTCAAAATGCGGGGTTGCAAGATCCGTTCGTCTCGTCTCTTTTCTCTTTCTCTCTTTCCTTTTTTCCCTTCCCCTCGTCCCTCCAATTTCACCTTTTCTTCTCCTCCCCTCTCTCTTACCCTTATTCTGTACATATTATGTTCCAAATAACGCCACAGCTCTTTGACAAGATTCGGCATTTCGCGCGATTCCCTCAGACAGGCGTCTCGCTGCGTCAAATGGTCATGTTTGGTATGCCCTGACTCGACCCGCCCGAGCCTTCAGCCTGACCCGTACTTTTTTTTTTAGGCCAGAAACCTTCGGCAGGCACCTTATTTAAAGCCAGTCAGTTTTTGCATGGTATGTTATCCTTGCTGTACCTTTGTTAGGACGCGTCTCACATTCACCACCCCGGGTGTTAGAGGAATTGCCGATCCGACTTGCTCATCGCGTCAAGGAGCTGGACGAGCTGCCGAGCAACTTGCGGGAAATGCCGTCTATACTCAAGGTCAAGGATTGGTATGCACATTCATTCAAGGTAAGGCGGAAAGGACTCTCCAGAGTGTGGTGATGTTGATGAATGCGGCGAAACCCTATTTTTTGTCTACTTTTTTGCACAGGACCTGATTGATCTGCCGCCTCCGAGATTATCCAGCGCCGTTCGAGAAAGATTAAAAACGGCTCAAAAGAAGAGCGATTCGCGTTCGCTTCCTCCCAGTGTCCCTAATCCCTCCATTCGTCCTGTCAAACCAGTCAAAAATGGCGTTCATCCCGCTGTGCCTATCGGCCACAGGTGCGCTCTATTGCATATATTTTATCCTCTCTTTCTTGCTGACAAACAGGAAATCTACGCAAAAAAATAGATATTACACAAACATGGAAGAGGTCGAAGTTTCCCCCGAGATGACCACTTATACCGACAGTTTTGTCAAGACCATTGAGACCATCAAACGGAGGCACGATCCCGTCGTCACTACCGTGGGTAAGCAAAAAGAAATAGGAAGTCTTGTTCCCAAAAAGGTGGTACTCATGTGATCTTTTTGCATAAATCATCGACCCACAGCACAAGGTATCCTGGAGTACAAGGAACGCTTGAAGTCAAGCCTCATCGACACGGACGTGCAGCAATTCTTGGATCGATTCTATATGTCCCGTATTGGTATTCGTATGCTGATCGGCCAGCACTCGGCGCTCTATCGTTTACCCGCGCGTGACGACTATGTCGGCGTCATTTGCATCAAGACCAACATTCGAGAAATCGCCATGGATGCCATCGCCAATGCACGTTTCATCTGTGAGGAATACTACGGTCTCTTCAAGGCACCCGAGGTGCAAATGTTCTGCCCCGGTGACATTGAGTTTATGTATGTGCCCTCGCATCTGAACCACATGATGTTTGAGCTGCTCAAAAACTCGATGCGTGCGGTCGTTGAGCGGTTTGGTGTCGATTATGAGGACAATTATCCTCCCATCAAGCTCGTGATTGCCCATGGCAAGGAGGTGCGTATTTTGCATGAAATGGAAAATCAAAAGCTGACAAGTCGTCTTTTTCTTTTATAGGATATCACTATAAAGATCTCTGACGAAGGCGGTGGTATTCCTCGATCAGGCATCCCGCTTGTTTGGACTTACATGGTGAGTGAGGCACGGGTCCTATTCGTATGGTTTCTTATGGATATTCTAGTACACAACTGCCAACGCCCAAGAGCTGGAACCCGATTACAGCAGGTCTGATTTCAAAGCGCCCATGGCTGGTTTCGGTTATGGACTTCCCATTTCCCGTCTGGTAAGCAATGGTATGGATCTACGGCTGGCTGAAACTGACCCGTATAATAGTATGCACGCTATTTCGGTGGTGATCTTAAGCTGATATCCATGGAGGGGTACGGCACAGACGTCTACTTGCATCTGAATCGCCTGTCAAACAGCGACGAGCCCCTCATGTAAAAAATACCACTTCTTTGTATAATAAACCGTTCCACTTATGCAAGATTCTCTCTTTTTTTTTTATGTCTGCCCTACTTAGATATTCTAAGAATCTAAAACTCCGGAGATTGGATAAGCTCTATAAAGAGCCTATCTATTATGATGAACTCCCTCCTCCACCACATATGCCTCCTACGCCTCCTTCAGACTGGTTTCCCCGCAAGTGGTTTCCATCCATTTTCCCGTGGTTCTCTTCCAACCGCGCTGCACAGACCTCCTCCAGCCCCTCTTCCACCACCTTCTAAATGCTTGTACTAAGTTATAGACAACCAGCGATGCAGGTCATCCGCTGTTTTCCACTCCTCCACGTCTGTGCTCTTTGCATTGGACTTGTACTGATAGAATACCCTTGTAAAATTTGTAAAATTTACCTATAGAATTCACATTTTTTTTTTCATTCATGGACAGATCTCATTCATGAAAGCATACGATGATCGCAGTTGCACATGGTGGACGCGAGGTGGTGCCTTATCTTCATGCAGTATAACGAAAGCGATCTTACTATGTGCTAAAAGGATACAGAGAACCGCATCTTGCACACGTAATGAGAGTCACTGTGGACGCACAGAAGAGTGCTCCCATGGTATGTACCGAATCTATACATGCGCGCTTACGTCATGACAGGCTTTCGTTACAGTGATCTGCATCTTTCAAGTACATGAAGGCGAGTAAAGAACGGGCGAGGATTCCGAGACAAGGTGACACAAAATGTTTGGCAAAATATGGATATGCTTATTGTTCATGAACGGGTCTCAAATCCTGAATCTGCTTGATGAGGAACGCCTTTTCGTCGTTGAATTGCTCATCATCTGTTCTATGTGTCAATCTACATGCATCCAATGCTTTCTTTCCAAATTACCTTGTCTATCGTTGTGGAAATTGCTGAGAAACGTGATCAACTTGTCCTGATTCTTGAGTAGGATATCCATGATGGGCTTGTTCTTGTTGGGGTTGGCAACAAAAACCTAATCATGGTCCTGGTGAGTCGATCATACGGACCTATCTGTTTTGATTTACCTTGAAGACGTGGAAGGCTTCAAACTGGATGTTCCGACTACGGTCCCGGAGCAGGTTCATCATCAGCTTGAGATTCTCAGCGTTGCTTATGTATCGTGTCATGATGCTAAAATTGGATCTGTCCAGCAGGATCTCGCCAAGCAGCTGAAGTACGGAGAATGTCGAACGATAAATAGGAGAGGCAGAGAAACAAAGAAGAAAGAAAGAAAGAAACAAAAGCAACGTATATGAGTCCGTTTATCCGAGTCAGTGATCCCATTCATCCCATCCCATCTGCTGGACAAAGTATTACCTTGAGCGACTGTCGTTTGGTCACATAGTTGGAAGATAATAGTAACTGCTTGTAATGGTCAAAGAACTAAAGAGAGAAGCGGGTTAATGATGGAAATAATGCGATAAAAATTGGATATACCTTGTCATAATTGGAATCAAGAAACTCTGCGACCATGGGCTTGTGCTTGGTCAAGATTTCCTTGAAGGAAGCAAAAGCGTCTGAAGCGATATCAAAGGTGCTCATCTCGACATAGTCAAAGAAGAGATAGAACTGAGGCGAGTAAAGGATAATCTTGGCGAGGGCTTCGTTACGCAGACATTCGCGCAGGATAAGACCACAGTTGAGAGCGACTTCCGGGTTCTCGTAGCCCTTGAGCAGGGCAATGAGCAGCTCTTCACGGGTGCAAAGGTATTCGACGGTAGGAAAGCGAGAGCCAATCTGCCGCCGCAAGAGGTTATTGAAGATTTGTGCGACGTCTTTTTTGGCTTCAAACTCGAGCTTGTGTATGTTGAAAACCAAAAGTTGGAGCAAATCGTTGTTGTACACCTCTTGAGCGAGTTGTGCAACTTGGTCGGGACTGGGATCATTATCTATTTTATATGTATTTACATCGAGTTTTGCGCGCGTTTCCTTTCTAATGGGGGCTTACCATAGAGGATAGTTTTCATTGAGACGAGGTATTTGGAAATGTCCTCGTTGGCCTGTTATAGAATAGAAAGCGACATGAGCAAGGGTTCATCACACAAAGAGAAAAAGACCCAGGGGTTATAAGAGAGAATGCAAAAAGAAAGAGAGATTTACCTTGCGTCTGTCGTGTCCGTCGAGACGATTTATGGCGTCCTTGACGTGCCTCACGAGATCGTGAGGAGTCTTTTGTTTTGGTTTGAAGATGTTGAAATTCATGAAAGAGAAAGAAGAGGAGGAGGAGTGGTAGTAAGAGGAGAGAGAGAAAAAGAAGTAAGTGCGAGCAGTCAGAATAGAGAATAGGGCAAGACAGGACAGGCACAGATTGCAAAACCCCGCATTCAAAGCAAACACACACAGTGTCTCCGCCCTTCCTCTTTCCCATAACCCCACAAACTTTCTTTCTTCTTATAAATGGTTATGCCATGCTAATCTCCTTGTCCCGTTCAGTCACGTCTACACCAAGACGACTGGCCCTTACCACGACCACTATCACCACTCGACGCTTTCTCACCACAATAAGGCGTCTTCCTGCTTCGAATAATGTCCCTGCACGAAAGCCCTCTGTGCCTTACTGCTACTTGCGTCGCTGTCGGTCTATGCACACCCCTGCAACCCCCTTGGCAAAAAAGGTACGTCCTCACGGTAGTAATATTATCTATTACTGAAAGAGAGAACAATAGACCTTTGACAAGATCCTTGTTGCCAATCGGGGTGAGATCGCCTGCCGAGTCATCGCAACCGCTCGCAAGCTGAATGTTCGCACCGTCGCTGTTTACACCGACCAAGACGCCCAGGCGCGCCACGTGCGTGAAGCAGATGAAGCCGTGCGTGTCCCGAGCTACCTCGCCATCGATGCCATGGTGACCGCTGCCCTCACCACGGGCAGTCAAGCCGTGCATCCCGGCTACGGCTTCCTGAGCGAGAATCCGCATTTTGTCAACGCACTCGACAAGGCAGGCGTTGTATTTGTGGGACCCAATACACAAGCGATAGCCGCCATGGGAGACAAGATTGCAAGCAAGAAGCTGGCCATCGCAAGCCGGGTGTCGTGTATCCCAGGTTTCGACGGGGAGGTGACCACGTTTGATCATGCACGTGAGGTCGCGCACCAGATCGGCTATCCAGTCATGGTCAAGGCGAGTGCAGGCGGCGGTGGCAAGGGCATGCGCATTGCATGGAACGACGACGAGCTTCGTGAGGGCTTCAAGCTCGCCAAACACGAGTCGCTGAATGCCTTCGGAGACGACCGGCTGCTCGTTGAAAAATACATTGACCGCCCCCGCCATATTGAAATCCAAGTCCTCGGCGACGCGCACGGTCATGTCGTGTACTTGCCCGAGCGCGACTGCTCCATCCAGCGCAGGAACCAGAAAGTCATTGAGGAGTCGCCGAGCGTGCATATCGATGACGCTACCCGCCGTGCCATGGGTGAGCAGGCCGTCGCCCTCGCCAAGCACGTCCACTACAATTCGGCAGGTACCGTCGAGTTTCTCGTCGATGCGCACCGCAACTTTTATTTTCTCGAGATGAACACCCGTCTCCAGGTCGAGCATCCCATCACCGAGCTTGTAACTGGCCTCGATCTGGTCGAGCACATGCTGTACTCAGCTGCAGGCTATCCGCTGGCGCTCGACCAAGCCGCTGTGGCACGCCCCCGTGGCTGGGCAATCGAGGCGCGTGTCTATGCGGAGGATCCGGTCCAGTACCTGCCCTCGGCCGGTCGGCTGACCGTCTACCAGGAACCGCCTGTCTCGACACAGGGCACCATTGTCCGCTGCGACTCGGGTGTCGTAGAGGGCTCAGAGATACCCGTCGACTATGACCCTCTGCTCTGCAAGCTTGTCACCCACGCTGACACGCGCAAGCAAGCCGTGGATACTATGGTACGATCTCTTGATCGCTATGTCATCCAGGGCGTCACACACAATGTGCCTTTACTGCGCTCCATCCTCGCCCACCCGCGCTTCGTCTCTGGCAAAGAGATCACAACCCACTTCCTAGCCCAGGAGATGCCGGGTGGCTATCAGGCCGCAATGCTTCCGCCAGAGGACCGGCGGAGGTTGGCCATCATGATGGGCGCTATGGCGTCCAAGGTTGAGCGTGCCAAATACGGGACGCAACCGTTAAGCGAGAAGCCGGTCTGGGTGCAGATCACGGACGAACAAACACAGAAAGTGATTGAACAGACTTGTATAACCCCTCCTCACGACGTAAGCAAAATAGACGGAGGTAAAAAAAAAAAGGCAATGGCACTGATTACAATGTAGATTTCCCTCCAATGGCCCCTGCAAAGTCTCTTGGCGCATGCCACTGTAGACGGCCATGACCTGACTGTACAATATCTAGACAAACTCGCCATGGGTTATCGGATTCAATTCCAAGGCAACACAGTAAGCAACACTTCATATACATGGCATTTTCTGAACTAGGAATAGTACACTGTGACCCTTTTGAATGAAGAGCAACGACGTCTCAGCCAATACATGCGCCATCGACCCAAAGAGGTCGAGCACCAACACGTCATTAGTCCGATGACAGGCCGTATTATTAGCGTGGCTGTTAAGCCTGGTGATAAGGTAAAACCGAACGCGTTTGTTTCTAGGTGATACTTACAATATGGGTCAATAGGTCACCCAAGGAAGCGAGATCGCTATCGTAGAGGCCATGAAGATGCAAAACGTGCTTCGGGCAGCGCGAGCGGGTACTGTCCAAAGTGTCAAGGTCGAGCAAGGTGCGCTGGTGACGAAGGACCAAGTCCTTGTAGAGCTTTGATTGTTTTTTGATATACCTCGCACTTTTCTTTTTGCTTTCAACGCGACGTGTATATGATATGGGCGCTGATCGTGTCCACTGTAGATAGTACCTTTCCCTTTTCCAAAAATTGAGTAATATTGTATTTGAACTTGTCACCAAACAAAAACAAGTAGGCTCGGTTGTGAGGAGTATTGTATTGTATTGTATTTTGATGATGCGTGAGGTGTTGTATGTATTGTACAGAGGAGAGAACGAGAGAAAGGTGTAGTCGAGGAGGTGTTTACTTGGCCTTGGTGAAACGGTAATTGAAGCGCTTGCGGGTAAAAGAGAATTCACCAAGCTTGTGGCCAATCATTTCTTCGGTAATCATGACAGGCATGTAATCCTTTCCGTTGTGCACGAGGAATTTGAGACCGACAAACGAAGGCAGAATGGTGCAGCTTCGGGCTATAATACGAAAAAACAAACATAAACAGAGCATGAGCACAAACCAATGCGCTATAATTACAGCAATTAGGTATTACCCTGGGTGGCAATAGGCGTGCCATTCTGAATGGCCTGACGAAGACCTGGGAAGGTAACGAAGAAAGGACCTTTCCAAGCCGAGCGTGGCATGTCTGTTATGAAATAAAAAGGGAAAGGATATGTGGGCAAGGGGTCCACTTGAAAGTCAAAATTACCCAGTCCGCGTACAGAATTGACAGCTCAAGTTTAGGCCAAGCCACGCAAGAGATACAAATTAGTGACATGATGCCCCACCCATTGTATACCGAGCCAGACATGGGCAAGAGTGCATAAGCTCACCAATAATCATGGAAAATATGGCAAGCACTAGCGAAAAATAGTAACATTAGAAGAAAATCTTATGTCTATCACGGAGCAGCAAACCCTCTACTCGCGCTGGAGAGGTGGAACTTGTGACACTGCATATTTAAACACATAATCGTATCGATGGATCCTCTTTTATTCTATATCTGTTAGCCTTTAAATTAGTGTCATCACCCTGCATGCTTTTCTTCAAGTGATGTTTTTGATCCAAAGTCGTTCCACCCAATACGAGGTGAGTTACATATGTATCGTTTGACTTTGGTATTGAACACAAGGTACTTTTTCTTCTTTATTTATAAAAGATAGCTAGAAACGCTTCATCCGGTTGTTATTATCGTACATGCGGTAGGCAATAAACAACACGCCCACCAATGCACCCGCTGCCAGAAGCTTAAGCATAAAAGACCAGAAACCGCCGGAGCGCTTGCTAGACTTGGGTGGAGGAGGAGACTGTAATAGTTCTGATGAGCGACCCTCTCTGAATTTGTCCCCCTATTGCACTTACCGCAGTGACTTCCTTCTTCTTGGGAATCAACGTCCGTGTGACGACACTGACGATATCATGGTTATCGGTGACTTCGCCGGTATGGGCCGAGAAGCCGAGGTAGAGCTGGTCAGGCAGTTTAACGTCACCCGCCTTGAAGCACTCGGTCCACTCGTCCTCCTCGCGCCAGATCAAGTCCAATTGCATGTAGTTGTTCTTGTAATAGGTCAGCTTGGCCTTGGTAGGGAACGACTTTGAACGGAAGTTGGCCTACAGATTGTGATTGAGCAATCTGATCAACTTTGCGAGTATATCTATACCTCACAGCCGGCGAGCTGCGTAGTCGAGCCGTCCTTGGAGTTGTCATATGAAGTGACACCATCGCCAAGCATGCTCGAGACGTAGGGGAAGGTATGGCGCTGTATAAGAGTGAGTAACGATGGGGGTAGTAGTAGAATAGAGGCTTACATGAGCACGTTCATTGTCATAAGTGTCAAAAAAGATGCCGAGGCCCTCAAAACGGTCAGCAGAGCCGAAGACGGGACCGACAGTTGCTCTGTCCTTGGTCAGCCACACTACATCAAAGACAGAAATCAGAAATCGAAAAGAAAAGAAAAGCTAAGCCCAGCTGCACTCCACAATACTATTGAACTTACTCGCAAAGCCGTCGCCATACAAATGCCCAGACTGTCCATCGACATCGAACTCAAACTCGATTTCAAAGTTGGCTGCAGTCAAAGGCTAATTGATTATAATATGAATAAAGAGTAGTAGCAGGGTGTTATATCATTCTTTACCAGGCGAGACCAAAGGTAGCCTTGTTGGGATTGGCGATTGTTGGTAAGCCGAATGTGACGGTTGGTATTAATAATGGCATCACCGCCAAAGTCAAACCAGCGGTTCTGGAGGTCATCGTCTGTTTGTGTCGAGATGAACCCAAAACGAAGAGGTCAGTTCTGTCCCTGTCCTGAACGCGTATATGACAAAAAATAGTACCTATATAGGGCATGGAAATGGAGTGAGTCCGAAGAGGAACACTGGCCTGAGCAGCCACGCAGGAAAATGCAGCAAAAGCTGCGAGAAGCGTCAAGAAGGTAGAACGCATGAGTCTCGGATGAAGTAGAAGCCAAAAGACGCGCGATATATTCTGACTATACACCTGCTTGCCCTTCATTTGGTCTCAATGCTTCCCTCGGTTTAAATCCCGATCTCAATTACCGAATGTTGTCCGTGACGCAAAACCTCTCTTTAGCAGTAAAACGTCGAATTTTCATTTCTTGACCACCGTCGCGGTATTTCCGTCTTTAACTTTCATGAGAAACATGTTAAAGTTAATCTTAAAAGCGCGCAAGATACCTTGTATTGAAAGAAATCCCAGGGAGCTTTGTGGAAATTCTCGTTTCTTGCTATACAGGGATTATGTTCCCGGGCAGACGAACTCACCAACTATAACTTTCCAATGCAAATAAGAAAGTATATGCACAATATGCCCGTAAATTATCCCAACATAATGACTCAAGTACATCACACAGATACTACAGCGGCTATGCTATATGCTTGCGGGAACTAAGCATCATATCTCTTTCTGACAGAATGCAATGTAAAGGACGACTACTTTTGTGCCCTTTGTCTTCTCAGTACAACAGCAATGGGTACATATGCACGATATTCTACAAGTAAGCACATTAGGAATATACATATATGAAGGGCGAATCCTTGAAACATGGAATGTACATATGTATGCATTAGGCGACGCGTGGGATGTACAAAGTCAACGCTTGAGAAAATAATCAGCATATTCATTTTATAAAGTAGCCAGATGGAGACGTGGGCGCTTTAACTACTGGATGCATATGCAAGACACGAACGCCAAAATAAATACGGCATATTTGAATCGGAGTAAATAATCGAGACAGCAGAGAAGCGAGGGAAAGGGGACAGCCCAAAGGGGGGGGGTAGCTTACCTATGGATGATAAGCCCTTGGTCGTTAAAAAGAGAAAGAGGAGAAAATAATCGAAACAGAGTGTGTAGGGACTCCAATTCGGGGGGATTAAGGGCAAGAGGGGTATTATGTGTGCGTGCACTGTGTCTGCGTGTACGGGTGTGGATGCGTGAATGGGGTGTATGTGCGGAAGTAATGATGTGATTAAGAGGAACATCAAAGTGGAAGGAGAGGAGGTGGGGTGGGGGTGGATTTGGACTCCTTTTCATCCCCTCTTTCCTTCCCTGTGTCTCAATCTCGCTTCTCTCTTCTTTCCCCTCTTGACTTGTAAAGACTTCCTTTACTCTCGCCCTTCTATTCCACCTTTTGTTTCTGCTTCTTTTCAGTTTTCTCAAGAACCATGACCGTCTCTTCGCCCACTGAGGTCGCCCCACCTCCGCCGCCGGTTCCCATCACGTCGCTCGGCACGGGTATCGCCAACCTACCTAACCAGCGACACAAGATTGTCGCCAAGAATGGTGCCAACTTTACGCTGATGGTCTGCGGTAAGTCTATTAGTACAACACCTGGATGATACAAGTTGACGATTGGACAGGTGAGTCGGGTGTGGGCAAGACCACGTTTGTCAACACGCTCTTCACGTCGACGATCAAGGAGCCCAAGAACCTGAGCAAACGTCGCCTGCGCCCCGCGAGCAAGACTGTACAAATCCAGATTACCAAGGCTGGTAAGTTGAGTAGCATTCCTTCAGTGATTTAAACTTATCGATATGCTATCATAGAGCTCGAGGAGAAGATGTTCAAGGTCAAGCTGACTATCATTGACACGCCCGGTTTTGGTGACTATGTGAACAATCGACACAGCTGGATTCCAATTGTGGACTTTATCGATGATCAACACGAGAAATACATGCGACAGGAGCAGCAGCCTTGCCGCGAGGGAGTCGTGGACATGCGAGTCCATGCCTGCCTGTACTTTATCAAGCCGACGGGCCACACGTAAGTGTGATATCGTATGAATGAACCAGACAGTTAAATGGGGGCGGGGTGGTATCAGGTTGTCTCCTCTGGATATTGAGGTGATGAAGCGTCTCGGGTCACGCGTGAACTTGATTCCGGTGATTGCCAAAGCAGACACTTTGACACCCGCTGATTTGGCAAAGTTCAAGCAAAATGTAAGGGAATCCAGGACCTTTTTTTTCTTCTTTTTTTTTTTTTTACCC
>VAFG01000272.1:322935-356069 GCA_013461545.1 Syncephalastrum contaminatum
ACTCGTACTCCTTTTTGAAAGATCCGCGACGTGGTTGCCGCACAAGAGATCCAAGTCTACTCGTGCCCGATTGAGAGTGAAGATGAAACGACGACAAAGAGAAATGCCAACATTATGGCCTCGCTGCCTTTTGCCGTGATTGGCTCGACTGAAGATGTCATGACCTTGGACGGCCGACGCGTCAAAGGCCGCCAGTATTCGTGGGGATGTGCCGAAGTCGAGAACGACGACCACTGTGATTTCCGCAAGTTGCGCAGCCTGTTGATCCGCACGCATATGCTTGATTTGATCACCACCACCGAAGAACTGCACTATGAAAACTATCGCCAGACGCAGATGGAGACCCGCAAGTTTGGTGACCCGCGGTCCCAACCTACTGAGAATGCTAAATTTAAGGAAGAGGAGGAAAATCTGCGCAAGCGTTTCACGGAACAGGTCAAGGCGGAAGAGGCTCGTTTCCGCCGGTGGGAGCAGCAGCTGCTGAGTGAGCGTGATCGTCTGCACAAGGAGCTCGAGGGTCAAAGTGAACGTATCAAGGAGCTTCAGAACGAGCTCGATGCTTATTATTACACTCACAACAGCCCAAGATCTGTCCGAAAATAATATAACTAGTACTATTCTTTTTTTCTTTCTTCGTATACGAGTCTTTTTCTAATCGTTTACCTTTCTCCCCTCACATCTCACTCACTCAAGTCACTTCAATCTCTCACACCATAATTATCTCGCTTTTTTCTTCTTTTTACTATAACACAATATACGATTTTCCTTCTTTCGTCATCGATTTTATATTATATTATATTATTTTAGAACATTTGTCATGATTGCCAGCTGGTTCGCCTTCGCACACTGTTGAGTATGGGATGCATCAAGTCATCGCGCTCGCACCGGTACAGGTCGTCGCAAACGATGCGTAGCATGCGTGCAGACACGCCTTGCCGCATCTGCTCAGCCAATGTGGCATCAATTAATTCCGGATAGCAAAAGTGGTGAGGGTATCGTAACCAGAATTGGCGCAGAGCTTCGATCACAGGTAGCGCGAGCAGGGAGAGCCGAGCGTCATTGTTACCCGCCAAAGATGGCAGCTGGAGCGCTTGGGAGACGATAGGCAACGGCGGCTGGTCCTGTCGAATCCTGTGAAATGCTGTTCGCAGCAAAGAACACCAGAGACGGTGCTGAGCATCCGGGTCGTGTGCCAGTACAGGCTGATACTGGGCTTGGTATATATGTGGATAATGTGCCGCGAATGTGAGCAAGTGCAGTAACGAGCACGGTAAATCATCTGCGACAGTCCTGCCAAAAATAGGCACAAAATGCCCCTCGATCAAGGGTGCCTGCTCGCTCTCGATGGCTTGGAGACTGCTTTGCATATCGTCTTGTGAATAAACAGCGTCTGCGCCATAGAGCCGCACTGCGGTGCGGCTCAGCATCATTTGGGTTGACAGGGGCAGGCGGGAAGCAGCTGCCGCGATAGAATCCTTATTAAGCTTGGGTTTACGCTGCGCAATCGTCTGAGCGAGTGACCGCGGGTAGAGTGCGTCGCGTTGCAAGAGGCGTCTCAGCAACTCCAACGGGGGTGCAGCCAGATTTAAGATGGCAAAATAGAGAGCGAACCGACGTCCGTGCTTGGTGAGTAACCGTGAGGCCATGGCATCATAGTCGTGGGTCACGCTGTAAAACAAGCGGCACGCTCGTTTAAACTCCTTGTCGTCATCAAGATACTGATAGATTGCAACGAGGATTTCATAGGGGAGATCGGCAAAAGGCTGGTAAGCCGAAGAAGCGGTTGGTTTGGCCCGCAACAAGGTGCGTAGTAGGGTACGTTTTAAACGCATGGCACTGAGAAAATGGGAAGGAAAAAGAAGAAAAAAAAAAGATCCTCAGTTTCTCGACCTGTTTAGGCTGCGTGTGTACACATACCTGGGTTGCTCTGATAGCGGTAGACTGCTTGACACACAGCAGCACGTTCCTCTCTTTTGGCGAAGAAATTATTCCACGTGCGCTGCCTAAATTCACCCCATTGGCTTATATCAGCCCTTCCAACACTTCCTTTTGTTGTGTGTTTCCTACCTCGAATTTGGAATGAGAGAAATAGAGACACAAGAAGACGGGTCGGGATTTTGTCTGTTTAAAAGGAGAAGAAGGGATCACTGCTGCTTGAGTTGCCTTTGCCTACATATGCATTAGCGTCATATTGAAACATAAAGTATAGCATGACTATTAAACATACTTCTGCGACTCGAGCTGCAGGAGCATAAGCTTTTTTTTTTTTTTTCGGCAGTATATGAGTTTCCTTGTTTGTAGTGAGCACATGGTGTCCATTCGCCATATATCAAAGCGTATATACATTGTAGCAGCCATCCTGCTTATGCAAGCAAAAAGCATTATAGGATAAAAGAAGAAAGAGGCGTGACCTCTTGAAGCAAAATTACCTTCCAATCGCATAATAACAAAGGAGCATTCTTCCGGAAAAAAACAATACATGGTATGAATGATAATTTAGTGCGCATCATAACACCTTAGCTCCAAAATATCAGGCTCGGAAAAGGCTTCAAGATGCAGGGTGAAGCAACACTCTATGATCTGACGGGATAGCGTCTCGTCGACACGAGTAATATAGTGTAGACCGACCTTGTTTTAACATCAAGACCAAGGTGTATAAAACTAAATTACAGATGTAAAGTGTATAGCAAGTAGGTTCAAGAAAAAGTGGTACATACCCAACAACATGGGGTACCTGACGTCAGTTTTGCGCTGGATCGGAGTGAGCTTTGGTTGCAGGATCATCAAATGGTGCGGGTCGGCATTTACCGTTATCACACCACCATTATCATGAGCGTGAGTGAAGATCAAGAGAGGCAAACAGGCAGCAGATTAACACCCTTGCACTCATACAAACAGGCTCATCCCAAACTGTCTCCATTGCATTCCCGCATGTTCAAAGCCAAGGCCGAGCGTAAGCTCAGGTAAGCTACGAGTTTTGCTTCTCGTCTGTGGTAATGACGCGTCTTTCCAGTTTCGAAGATATTGGAAAGAAGATCGGAAGAGACGAGGTTTATGTAGCCAGCATTTTCTATGGCCAGGTAAGTCCAAGATCTTCCCCTGTAGAGTGCAACTGACATGACGGGCATAGGCCAAGCCGAACGACGAAGAAATCGACCAGCTGTCGTCCGTGCTCAACTTGCCTGTTTCCCACCTCAAAGATGATCTTGGTGCCCACTTTTTCCCAGATCGTGGCGGGTAAGTATAGAAAGCGGTGCACACGTGTTGTTTGTTACTAAGGCAGCCTTCGTTCGTAGTCTGATGTCTGTTCCCCCGACCGACCCTGTCTTGTATCGCCTCTATGAAATGCTCCAGGTGTACGGCTACCCCATCAAGGCTGTCATCCATGAAAAGGTAACTGGTTTTCCCACGGCTTGAATATTCTGACCGTATATTATAGTTTGGCGATGGAATTATGTCTGCCATCGATTTTTCCGCCAAGGTCGACAAGGTAAAAAAGAGGAAAAATTTATGCAGCAAGGAATCCAAACTCATCCCTATGCTATTTCAAAAAGGTCCCGAATCCTAAGGGTGATCGCGTCAAAATTACTCTGGACGGCAAGTTCTTGCCCTATACAAAATGGTAAAAGTTCGGCCTAAATGTAGGCGAGCACAAGTGCCGATGAAGGAACGAGATCTAAGTAGCAAAAAGCTGATCAGCCAATCCGCCATGCTACACGTGTGAATAATCATGAACAAATAAAGGACTTACTGAGCTCTTTGAGGCTCTTGCTCATATCACTCTCAACGAACGTTTTCCTGTAGAGTAATGTCAATGGAATGCCCCTTCCGTACGTGTGTACTTTCTCTCTCTCTCTCTCTCTCTCTCTCTCTATTACCGAGGAAAAGTCGTGGAAAGCGTAAAAGGCTCATTGCAGCCTTGCAATTTCAGGTATTGGTGTACTTCATCCAAGGTGGCATCGGCAGCAAAGGTTTGTGTCAGCGGAGCACCGCCAGGCACGCGGAACTGGAGACGAGCTTCGGTATACTCCTTCTTTACACCAGGAGGAGGCGCAGACGCAGCGGCAGCCGCAGAAGCCTGTGCCTGCTCCTGTTGTTGCTGCTGTTGCTGCTGCTTCGCCTTCTCGCGCTTGGCCGCACGTTCCAATTTATCAGCCTCGATCTGAGCCTTGATCTTGGCTTTGGCGATACGATCCTGCTCTTTTTCGCGTCGTTTAGCATCGAATGCCTTTTTGATCTCTTTCTCCTCCATCTTGGCGCGCGCATCTACTATCTCCTGACCCGTCCTGCGGCGGATCTTTTCAGACTGACGCCTGTCCTCTTCCTCTTGTCTGGCTTTGAGGGCTCGCTTCTCGGCCAGTCGCGCCTTGAGCTCTGCCAGCTTGGCAGCCTTTTCTTCTTCGGTCAGAGGCGCGATTGCCTCGGTGCTCTCGGAAAAGTTCTGGTGCGAGGTGCGGATTGCGTGGCGCTCTGCACTGGCGGCTGTGTTTTACGTGTTTGGGAAACTCCTTTGTTAATGGATCGAATAGAGAGGAATAAGACTGGACTCACGATCGCGGAAAAGTTTGGAACAGTCATTGCACACAAGGCTCTGAGCTGTCTGCTCACCGTCCTTGATTTCACCTTCCTCACTACCGGTGGAGGCAGCAGGTGTAGATGCAGTGGTGCCGGCCGTCAAGGATTGACCCTCCTCTTCCGGATCAGGTTCATCGGACACTTCGGGATGCTCCAAGAGCCTGTCCAGAGGAGAAAAAGAGGTGTAAAGTCAGGGAAAAGACAAAGAAGGTGATGCGAATGTATTCTTACCAGTCCATGGCAGGCTGAAGACCGGCTCCATTCGTTGCTTTCCAGGCTTTTTGTCTGAAAAGAGAATAACTGTGAGCAAGGGGCAGCAAGAATGGAAGCGCACATACACCTTGGCAGGGGAAAACCCCATGCTGACAAGTGTCTCTTTGTCGGATGCCATGACGCGTTTATTGTTGAGTATGGAGAAAGGACGTCGAATACTAAAATAATCTGATTATTTCGTCATTCATCATGCTCCTCACTCGCTCGTAATACCGACGAAATGCTTCCCTCGCGTTGCCTACTCTATTATACAGACCACCTGTCACATATTACTGAGATAAATCTATTAAACTTACCAATTACACGCTAAACAAGCAATGCATCTATAGCCATGATTACGCGTCCATGGATAAAGCCAGCTCAATTACAATAAGTAGCGATAATAATAGAAGGGAATCACTACACGGCGTACCAAAAATTCAGTCATGCAGCAACTGCTTCCCGCTGTTTCTTAGTTTTTGGTTTTTAACGTACCAGATTTACATAATATCTATCTATACACTAAAGAATATATAGCTTTCATTTGATTTAGAAAGATAAACAAGAAAAAAGCTATGGATATACTCGTATTTGTGTAATACTTGGGCTAGTCATTCATTTTTTATGCGTATATATAAAGTAATCATTTGGTGCCTAAAAAGGGTCCTTTTGTGTGCGCTGTAGCTCAATAATGTCTATGTTCAATTGTTTATGATCATCCATGTATAATACTTGTTTGAGTGGTGTATATTGCTATGGGAACCAGGAATGGTAATAGGCTTGCTGTTTGAAGAACTTGATCCGAACGTCAGTGTATGGAGGTACTTACCATTCTTGCGGAACACATGTATCGTGATTATGTGGCGTTTTACGGGGGGAACTCGAAAGTTTTTGCCTTGCAAGATTTCAAGAGAAGAAATAGCGTATACAGTCTGCAAAAAGGTTGTAAAATCACTAGCAGAATGGTGTGGGCAAAGTATGGCTTACACTTTTGGAAGCTTTGTTCCAGTGACCGATAAGTACTTGTCAGAAATTTCCCCCAGGAAAGACCGTCATATCAAGATATCTTCTGCATATTGATTGGCAAATGAAGCAGTCGTCAGTCGGTGCCGTGATGTTATCTCGTTCGGGTACCGCATCACCAAACTGGGTAGGCGTGGTGATCAGAATTTAAGAAGCTATCAGCCTGGTAAAATGAGGGACAACCTGAATGTATGTAGCAAGTCTCAGTTAACACATATTTGGGCAGTATACCATTGATATTTTAATGGTGCACGGACAGATTTTTAGCGTGAGTCGCTCGTACTCTTCATCATTGCTCCTTTGCCCATTACACCCGTGATTCGCTCATTAGAAAGTGATAGCAGGGAGCCTTCGCATACACATATTTTATTGAAGCATACAGTGGAAGTCTAGCCTGACCTTAGCGCACATCTTCAATGAAGCACGCAGACCCGGCTTCTTTAATCACTGCAATCAAATACCTTTTTATACGCGATTCATATTCTATTCTGTGTATCTGGACACTCAGTGGTGTAACTGCATCCTGGTTCCTGGCTACTAGGTACAGATGTGCCTGTTTATACACTTAGTAAGTTGTATTTCTTGACTGACACCTTTACTTACCATCTCATGGGTAAAACAGGTCTGTATTCTCATGTTGACCCAGCCATATTAATTCGCATATGGACTTTTGATACCTTCCCCTCCTCCCGAAAGAGGCCCATCAGGAAACAGTCCTCTGCAAGTATGCATAGGCGACCCAGAGTGAAGAACCCCTGCACAGGCCCATAGTCAGAATTGCCGTATAAGATAGACTAGGGAGTATTACTCGATACATTGTACCTTTGTTTATCGTCCTTATGTATTAGTGCTGGGTCTATCTGGTATGCCCGCCCCCAATCACCAGTGATAATAATCGTGGCCACCCGTCTATAAAATTATCTGCCGTTGTCCTTCCTCATGCCCGATCCAGCTTCGGAACTCTTTGGCCAATTCAATCCCCAATTACGCTTTGAGGAGCCTCTCGAGAGCAATGAAACTGGCTGGTTTATAATTGCAGAGCAATCGGTGCCATCCACGCTCGCTGCATTCTGGCAGACCGCGGTATAGTATACGCTTTCTTTTTGTTGATCAACCTATTTAATCAACTGTTTGCAGACTCAATGGACTACGGAACCACAGCATGTTATTCCACCCATCGAAAAGGCGGACATACTTGAAGAATCTGATCATAAAGTACGCCGACTGCTCATTCCGAAACGCAAATCAAAGGACACGCCTCTTGAAGAAGTTGTTGAATATTGTCGCGCAGAAGAGGGTTGTCCCACCAACCGCGTCATTTATCGTCCAACGGAAAAGATTGAAAACCTTCCTTTCTACTATCCAAAGGTCGAGGCATACAGTCTTGTCTATATTCCGGACGAGTAAGCCGATATACGTTATGCCTACGAATCGATGCTCATTTTCTATGTACAGGGACTCGCATGACAGTGGCCTACTGCGACTCGAGTTAGCATCCGGTGACCCTGTCTCGGATAAGAAAATGGTAAGCGGGTTCAGTAGAGGAAGCCTTTTCATTGACAGTCATGACTAGCAATATGCCCTCAAGACGGTCCTGCATAAATTATTTAAATGGTGCATCCAAGCGCGTATAGGATATAAGAAGAAGGCACATCATGATGTACTCGTTGACAAAGATACTTACACGCAAATGTATCAACGGCTCAAAGCGAAATACGCAAATGACCTTATTCGGTAAGTCTAATATCTTGGGCCATCGCTTCTCCTGCTCTAACCCTCCATTCTGCGAAAGTAATTGGTCTGAGAAGACTGATCCCAAAAAATTCGTGTTTGAGGACATTGCCATTGCAAGTTATCTGATTTGTCTTTGGAAGGAAAGGTAAGAAGAAGAACGAGGAATCTTATATGTACTAAAAAGAAATACTCTAGTCGTCCTACCTTTGTTGACCTTGGGTGTGGTAATGGCCTCTTGACCTATCTACTGACAAGCGAAGGATACGAAGGCTATGGCATCGACATCGCTGATCGCAAAATCTGGGCTCAGCTGAAAGGCGAGCGAGCCGACCTTCTCAGAGGTATTATATTCATAATAACATGATGACATTTATATATATCAACAAATATTACAGTTGAAGCTCTGCATCCTTCAAGCGCAGTATATCCTGAAGCAGACTGGCTCATTGGAAATCACGCGGACGAACTGGTACCATGGTAAGGCGACCTTGTCTTGCCCAATTTTTCAGCATCTCACAAACAGATAGGATACCCATCATTGCAGCCAAGTCAAAGTGCAAGTAAGTAGCATCAGAGAAAAAGTCAATGCGATCATTCGCTTACTTATAATCCATCAGTTTCATGGTGATCCCGTGTTGCCTTTATGGCCTGGATGGCACAAAAAAGTTGGTACTGAAGCCTGCCGCAGGCGAAGGTAAATATGAGGCCTACACCAGCTACGTCAAATCAATCGCCACACAGTGTGGGTTTGAGCCCGAGCAAGATCACTTGCGGATACCGAGCACCAAAAATATCACCGTTGTGGGCCGTAATCGAAAGGACGGCCCTGTGGATCTTTCAGATTTGGAGACAGTCGGTGCATCCTTTGTACCTCGCTTGAGCGACCGAGAAAAAGAAGAGCAACGACGTCGAAAGATTCGGAAAATAGCGTAGCAAGTTTTGTGAAGCTGGTCTTCATTTCTTTAGAATTTATATGTCATGTCATGCATATCCTCGTTTGAAATCATCCTACATAGAGTCATGTATCCAATCTCATCATCTCCAGGTACTCCGTTCCTCTATCTCTCCATAATAACTGGGACAAGATATTTATGTACTATACAAAAAACAATGGTATCGGTTAATCAGAAGCAGCCCACCGTTCCTTCATCCAGGCGACTGTCTGATTTAGCATGGCCTCAGCCTGCCTGCTGTACTTGGGGAACATAAGACATCCATGGATAACGCCTAAATATCGAATGGCGAGTACATCCACACCAGCTTCAGCCATTTTGCGTGCATACGCCTCGCCATCATCACGGAGTACATCAGCCTCGCAGATAGTCACCAGTGCGGGAGGCAAATCTTTGAGCTGATCCAGCGACGCCTTGATAGGTGAGGCGAATCGATTGTCATAATCGTTCGGACAATAAACCTCCCAGTGCATCACCATCGAACCCCGGGTAAGCATATAGCCCTTCTCGAACTGGAGCATGGAGTCGTTGTCAAAGTTGGGGGCAATGGAGGGGTACAGCAGAGCTTGGCCCTTGATGACCTTGAAGTCGCGGGACCAGGCCAGCTGGGACAAGCACGCGCTGAGATTACCGCCAGCCGAGTCGCCAGAGACGATGATATTCTTGGGATCCACTTTAAGCGTCTCGCTGTTCTCTGTGACATATTTCAGGGCGTCGTAGCATTCTTCAAGCGCGACGGGAAACTGAACGTCGGGTGCCAAAGAGTACGTGACGAAAATGACGCAGGCATGGCACCGCTCCGTGAGCTAACGCAATCGCGCTTTTAACTCAAAGATACCATTGAGCATCACCAATTCACTTACCTCTACGCACACCTGGCGATGTGTGTGCTTGTTTCCATATAGCCATCCACCACCATGCCTTTTTTTATTTGTTTTATTTCGTCAGTTAAGGCCTTAGGCATCGGGTGAAATTAACTTACAGATAGAGCACTACGGGGAGAGTCTCGTTTTCAGAGTTCAGAGGTCGTGAGACGGTGAGCTCGACAGGCTTGCCGTCCGAGCTACGAGGCATCTGGATATCCTTAATGTGGACACGCGAGACAAGCTTAGGGTCGTCTGTTGTGGGCATACTGGCTTGCATGCGGCGCACCATTTCGACCGTGTGATCCTGATCGCAATCACCGTAAAAGCTTTGCTGTGAAATGTCAATGCTGACGGGCTCGAGAACGACAGGAGTGTATTCTTTGGTGATATTTGGAGTCATGATGTAGAGCAAAGGCGAAAACGGGAGTATGTGTATTCAGACAGATGCCTTTTATATGCGTGTGTTTTTGCTGAGTATGCCATCAAAGCTCACTGACGTCTTTTGCATGGAAGAAAAAAGGATTACCCGCCCGGGAAATAAAAGGAAAATCCCAGCAGATACCTAGCCTGGGAGTTGTCTTGCCTTTGTTGTATCTCTGATTTGATAACTTGGGGAATTGTGGAACGTCGTCTTTGCTATCACGTAAACTTAAAACCTGTTCACCGAGATCTGTTGCTCTAGATTGACTTCTTCCTCCCATCAACCTATGTATGTATATTTACACGCCAATTCCGACCTTGTCTTGCTTATTTTTTTTTATCGCTGCTGCTTCTTCTTCTCAAGGGTATGCATTTGTCCAAATAAAACAACACGATTATTTTCATTTGACTGCCTATAGAAGATGCATATATGCCTTTAATGTTCGCGTACAGTGGAAGCTCTCTACGTGAGAATCTGGACTGCAAATCACAATTTAATTTCAGCGCATGACCTCTGCAGCCATATACTAGGATTCAGGACAACCGGATCTGACCGAACGAGGTATAGAACTGGAAAGATATCAAGGTATGTAGACACATTTTCTCACACAGACCCCTTCCGTGAGCTCGGAGAACAATTGTCTGTTGTTAGGCTGGTTACACCGCGTACCAGGCGCATTTAAGGAGGCATATTACTTCACGCATTATCGGTCCGGTACTTCTTTATAACATTGGTACCGGATAGTGTCGTGTAAAAGTTATACATCGTACTGTATTATGCCAAGTGCAAGACTGGAAATCAGAGAAGCTAACTTCAAAAATAAGAAATGCTTGCAACCATCCCTCAGCAGATTAGATGCTTCTGGCTCAAGGCCGTGAACTCTATTTCATATCTAATCAAGCGAGATGAAAGATAAAGTACTAGAGCTGACGTTTTCCACGAAATCTCCCACACAAAGTGGGGAGGTACTGCGTATGGGCAGTCGCGTATAATTGTTGAAATAAAGGTGATGATTTGAATAAATGCTTTTTGAATTATAACAGAGAGTAAGTGGAAGGGATCATGTGTGGTAGCGCTGCTGCCTTGATATAACCCATAATGCACACGTACTTGGTCTTCATATTCATGCTAATAAGAGTTTGATCTTGTTCCATACATTGTAGTCAGCGGTGGTGCCAATTAGCTATAAATTATACAACGGAAAGTATGATTGAATTCTCTATCTCATTTACAGCATGCGTGTATATCTATACACTTGTGTGCCACAATCATACGCAATATCTTCCATCTTCTTAGGTTTGTATTTGACGTGCGACACGCATATCGTAGGTAGCAGCTGTCGAATACGACACTGAGCCACTGAATGCGGTATTCTATTCTTTGTTTTTTCTCACTTGTATTACTTATACATCCCATTATATTCATTTGTTTACAGTAATGTATCATTTGTGCATGAAACGAAATAAGTGCCACTGCTCTCCCTTTGCTTTTTGGCCTTTCGTATTGGCAGCGGCGGTCCCGCCAAGTTCCGACGGGGCTGCAAAAAAGAAGGGATCCAAGAAAGGACTATTGTCTTGTTCATTTGTCTATGAACATGAATGTTGAGAATAGACATAGGATTCTCAATTTCTGCGGATCAATGGACGCCATTGTGGTGCATTTCATAACAGTATAATATGTGGTGCGTAAATATTGACGCGTTTGTTGCACAAAGATTTATGCAAGCGGAGCCAGTAATCCAAATAATAAGCGTACGAGCCTGAATCAGTTTTTTAAAATATAATGTATATCAGCGGCCCATGATACCTGAACGAGAGAAGCTAGGAATACGTATAGCTCTCTGCGATATTCCCACTTGTATTATCTGTTGGTAATAACGGTGTCTCTCGCCATCAATACTTAAAATGAGCAAGTGAGCAAAGTGCAAGATATTAACTGAGTTAAAAACGTGGTACGTCAGTTCTAAACACAAAATAAACAAGTCCACATGAATAGTCTTATTCGCATCCAAATACCTTGATTTAGTTCATTACGCGTCATAACATAATACGCTTCCTGTAGTGGCTTTAATTAAACTTCGCGCTTGATTTTTTACTGCGGTTTTATGCTTAGGGCGGACTGCTTAAATCCACAGAGCCGCAGCTTTGAAACAAGTCCACTAAATATGAACATGTACCTGTCATTGAGTACATTAGTCAGGTTCATTTGTCTTTTCGAAGGGAGTTGTATCGCAACAATGGCACGCAATTGTAATTTTCGGTTGAGTTGTCCACCTTGAATTTCAAAATGCTCGATCGTGAATGTTGTCCTTTGTGAGCGGGGTATAAGTAAGAATTGATTCCCGTACTCTTTCTCTTTCCCTTCTTTTCACTTGATCTCGCGATGCTTTCCTCTCCCCTACACTCCCAGAGATTCTCGTCCTGTCTGCGCGATTGGTCGAATCTCTTAGCAAGCAGACCCAGAACAAGCCTCTTTGAGGACCTTGTCGTTGTTCTCATACTTTGGCTGCGGTTCTTTATCCTCTACATCTCTGCTACAGTGGTGCTCCCAAAGCTGTCACCCTTTGTGATGGTTATTGTTCTCATGATCACGGCAGTGTACCTCGACGTGAGCCCTTTTCTGCTGGTGCCTAAAGTCATCTTTCAGACTGCTGAAGACCTCGTATCGGTTTTATGCGTCGTTCATCGTTGTATCCGTGGTGTTTTCCGGTGCGATTATCTTCGTGTTCTATTCGTTTTCTTCTGCTGCGGCGTCAACGTGCTTTTATTCATGACAACAAAAACGCTCGCTCTGGTATCAAGCGCTGCCCGCCATGCGCTGCACGCGCTGCACGTTGTAGAGTGTTTTTCTCATCGGTTGGCCGTCATGATCTCAGCAACATCGCCGACGCGTCTTTCCGTCGAGGCTTGCCAAGCCATTGACTGCGGGTTTTATACATTAACGACTGAGCTCTTTGCAGCGCTACCGCGGGCTTTTCAGGTTATGTCGTTAGCTGTCCACGTCTCGTTCGACGTGCTTGACGGCGCGGTCCTTTGGCCCGGTGACATTGAACTTTACCCCCCTCTATCTGCCTTTTTCAAATCGGCACGCTTTGTCCTCCATGCAGTCGAGTATGTTATCCTTTTCCTCCTCCGTTCTGCCGATGCGATCCTACCTTTTATCTTGTATTTCTTGATTCAGGCCGTCGCAGTCTGCTTATACCTGCTGGGCTCAGTTTCTCAGAAAATGGCGCCACACATTCTAGTCGTTGCCCGGTTTATTCGCTCTGTCACTACTCATCTTCTTCGCCCTTGCATGCGAGCCTTCAGCATCGTCGCCCCGCGAATTAATTCTCATATCGACATGATCAAGTCCTCTATCCAGCCTCCTGCAATTGTATCTGCCGTATCGGCAGGTTTTCGAGCGATGTACTTCGCAATGGCATGGCTGGCAGCACTGACTTCAGTTATGCTGGCTCTGCTCGCAAATGTTCTTGTCGCCTTTTCTCTCTCTTTGGTGGTCAACTTTTCCCCATCGATTGTCATGACCCATTCCGCCCTTGCCCCTGCTGGTGTCCTCCTTGCCGTCGTTCGGCGTTATTTGTTCATCTCGGCTTTCGTTTGCGCATTACTTGCGCAGTTCTTGATGGATGCGTCATACCTTTGCCACCCTCATCCTCTGTTTCTGGCGCTACTTGGATTTGCTTGCTACTTTGGCAGCTTAACGTTTTTCCAGAAGCACCGTGTCATGCTCCGGTGGTACGCTCTCCGGGCCATCTTCTGCTATTGTCTGATCTTGACCGAGGCAGCTATTCTAAAAGCAGCAACCGACTATGTTCTGCAGGATGTCAGAATTGCCATTCTAGCGGCTACCGCTGTTCATCCTTCGCGCTTGGCCGTATGGGTTGCACTCAGAGCCAGTATCACTTTCTTTGTCTTTTTTGGCTTCCCTGGCTTTCTCACGGTACTTATCCTGCTCCTCGCCACCCAGGCTAAATCACGTCGGAAGGTCATATTTTGCAACACTACCCTCAGTTCTCTTGACCTTGCTTGATCCGAAGCTGTATATTTCCCCCCTCCCTCTTTACCATTCCTTGTGATTACCCATTTGATGATACATTGTTCATAGTTCTGTGTGCATGAGTGTACACCCTCGCGTCATTCTATCCTTTTTCAAAAATTTGTAGCAATTCAGTGTAAATAATAAAACAGTATAAAAGCAGATATATGTATATACGTATAACCTTCCCCATCCAAGCTGATCCCTGTATACGTAGAGGCAACTCAGTGTCTGCTCTTATGTTTTCATGTTATAATACGAACTATATCGACATACTCAATCGGAATGGAGCATCCAAGTAATGGATATGGTTTCGCCAATAACCTTCATCCGCGTCAGTACGTGACATAGATAATGCAATAAGTATGTTGTGTTGCTAATATCCTGCATGCGTCAAAAATTAATAGTGTTTAAAATAGCGGGTAAAATAGACTACGTATAAATCTCAAACATATCCATATGAACGAAATGAGCGGTGAATCCATTTTATGCGTCTGTGCCCTCTCCCCACATAATTTTGTACTTCTCTTTCAGGTATAAACCTGAGTCTATGTTGCTGATATATAAGCAGCGCAAATGTACCTGCGCTCTTAGAAGCATTGCTATGCATAGTGGATAGCTACTCTACTGCTGTCGATATGACTATTGACAAGCCAGTTAAGGGAACAGAGTTGGACAAACGTGAGACATTATATGAGCGGGCATAGAAACGTTTCATTATGAAAGCGAACCTTTTTTTTTTATTCTTTCTCGTTTCATGCCGAACAAGGTTAAGCGCGTCTGCATTTGTGGCTGAGATGTAACCGGTTTTTTTCAAGCTCGACAGACACGAAGCGTAGCTTCTTTTTTCTTCGCACTTGGCAAGCCAATGGACGTCGTAAGTTATAACCGCCACGCGTTAACGAACGACTTTGTAACTTCATATACGATTTAGAAAAACGTTGAAGAGATTCTGACCACTGTGGCAACTGCCCAGGATTCCGAGACCCTTCGCAACGCAAGTGGAATCTGTCAATTCATTATTACTATAACAAAAGCTAAAACGCGATAAACTTTTTTTTTATTACAGGCCACTTCGGCGCTGAACACGCAGGTGTATGCTTCTTCTGAATGCATTCCGGCCTTTGTCCAAATCATCTGTACCTCGCCTCATTTCCAGGTTCGTCAGCTGGCCGCTGTCGAGCTCCGCAAGCGCATCTCAAAGTGGTGGCTCGAGATTGATGACAACACTCGTGCTGCCATCCGCACTCAGCTGCTCCAGGTCGTCCTGACCGAGGAAAAGTAAGTTGTGTCATGCCTTGGAAGGTGTATCTCACCATAATTTAGCAAACTTGTGCGCCACGCTATTTCGCGTGCGATCTCGTCCATTGCGCGTATTGACGTGCCTGAGAACAAGTGGCCTGATCTTCTGAACTTCCTCAACCAGGCCAGCGCCAGCGACAATGTCAACCACCGTGAGGTCGGCTTGTACTGCATCTATACGCTCTTTGAGGTCATTGCCGAGTTCTTCATGAACCAGACAGGCCCTCTCTTTGAGCTCCTCAGCAAGACCATCGCTGACCCCGAGAGCAACAATGTCCGCGTCACCACTGTTTTGTAAGTAACTGAAAGTAGTATAATAACCGTAGTCCATAATTACATTGTGGAATAACAAAAACAACCCCAGGGCTCTTGGCAAGATGTCCGAATACATTGACCCGGAGGATAAGACCAACGTCGTAAGTGTCATTTTTGCTGCATCTAATCTAGCTTGCTGAACAATGAAAAATTTCATTTGACAGGCCATTTTCAAAAACCTTATTCCCTCCATGGTCAACGTCCTCGAGGTGTGTCTCAAGGAAAGTGATTCCAAGAGCGCCGGCGATATTTTCGAGGTCTTTGATGGCCTCTTTATGATGGTAAGCTCGCTGCTCACCACAATGGCGGACTCTCGTATCTTAAGCCCACTTCCAGGAAACGCCTTTCCTCTCTGAACACCTGGCTGATTTGATCCAATTCATCGTCAACGTTTCCTCTACTCGCGAACTCGAAGATTCCATCCGTAACATGGCGCTTTCTTCCCTCATGTGGGCTACGCTTTAGTAAGTCAACTCGAATCTGCATGACTGGCGGCTCACCGAAATATAGCAAGCAAAACAAGATCAGAAACCTTAAGCTGGTCGGCCTTATCGTCGAGCGCCTCATGCCGATTGGTACCGAAGAGGATCCCGAGGATATTGACGAGGACTCGCCCTCGAGAGTAAGCTTTGGTGGTTTGGGTGGAAAGAGCAACGTCGATTGACCAATTTCATTGCTTAGCTCGCTTTCCGTGTGCTGAACGCTGTTGCGTCCAACATGCCGCCCCAGCAGATTGTGCCTATCGTCATGCCCTTGGTGATGGAGTACATGCAGAATCCCGACCCTCAGCACCGCAAGGCTGCCATGATGGGCTTCGCTGTCATCATTGAAGGTTGCGCCGAGTATATGCGTCCCAAGCTCGCCGAGATCCTTCCTGTCGTGTGCTCTGGTCTGCAGGATCCCGAGATCATTGTCCGCCGTGCGGCCTGCATCACGCTGAGCTGCCTTGCAGAGGATCTGCCCGACATTGCCGAGCATCACCAGGTTGTCATGCCCTTGGTCTTCAACTTGCTCAGCGATGCCAGCCCTGACGTGACCAAGCACGCCTGTAATGCCCTGGACTCCATGCTAGAGGGCCTTGACAGCGACATTCTCCAGTATCTTCCCAACCTTATGGAGAAGCTCGTTTGGCTCCTTGACCATGCCGACCAGACCGAGACCAAGGCTACCGCCATTGGTGCCATTGGCAGCGCCGCCCACGCCGCCGGCGAGGCTTTCCAGCCCTACTTTGGTGAGGTCCTGCCCCGCATCCGCAACTTCATGTCCGCCAAGACCGGTAACGACGAGACGCTCTTGCGCGGCGTTGCGACGGACACCACCGGTGCCATTGCTGAGGCCGTCGGCGCTGATATGTTCCGCCCCTTCACGCAAGAGTTCATGAACCTTGCCATCGAGCAGCTGCAGTTGGACTCGCCCCGTCTCCGCGAGTGCGCGTATGCCTTCTTCTCCATCGTCTCTGGTGTGTTTGGTGAGGAGTTTGCTCCATTCCTGCCCACAATCATGCCCGCCATCCTGGCCTCCTGCAAGCAAGAGGAGACTAACGAGCCTGCCTTGGAGACCGAGATCGATCTCACCCTGGGCGGCGATGATGAGGAAGAGGAGGAGGACGACCTGAGCGCGCTAAACAACATCAACTCGGCTGTCGCTGACGAGAAAGAGTTTGCCGCCGATGCTCTGGGCGAGCTCTTTGAGAACACGCGTTCGCACTTCTTGCCCTATGTCGAGGAGTCCGTTCAGGCCCTCCTCGAGGCCACGGCCAACCTGTTCGACGGTGTCCGCAAGGCATCCCTCGGTAGTCTGTTTGCCTTCCTCAAGACCTTCTATACGCTTTCCAGCCCTGGAGACTGGGTGCCTGGTGTTCCCGTCAACTACCCTGTGCACGAGAACGTCCAAAAGATGATCACGCTCGTCATGCCCACCGTCCTGACCATGTGGAGCGACGAGGACGACCGCATGGTGGTCGTACAAATCTGCCAGGAAATGATCCAGGCCCTCAAGCGTATGGGACCATGCATTGTGGCCGATCGTAAGTGCTCTATTTTGTATACAATGATGAAATGTGTATCCTCATCGGTTGCATAGATGTCGAGGAGGTGTCGAACCGTATCCATGAGATCTTTGAGAAGAAGTCCGTATGCCAGGAGACGTACGACGTGGAAGACACGCTGGACGAGGATGAGGAGGTTGAATCCGAGTCGCTGTTGGTCGGTGCCGCGGCTGACCTCGTTGCCGCTCTCTGCGAAGCTGTGGGTGAAGGTTATGCGTCCTACTTCAACGTATTTCTGCCCCTGATATCCAAATATTATGCAAGTACCAGACCATACACAGCAAGAAACCATACACTAACCGGATTGCGAACTTTATAGAAACCCACAAAGTCCGAGACGGATCGTTTGATGGCTACCGGTTGCCTTGGCGAGTGCGTGGTTGGCCTCAAGGGCGCTGTGACACCGCACACCGAGGCCCTCTTGCACCTGTTCCTCAAGGGCTCCAATGATGAGGATGAGGCGGTCCGCAGCAACTCGGCGTTTGCCCTGGGTGTGCTCGTCAGCCATACCCAGATCGATCTGAGCTCGTAAGTTGGCGAAAACATGGCCTTAAGCTTGCCTCGCGCGTACTGACCCAGGGTAACATTAGGCAATATCCCACCATTCTGGCCGCCCTTTACCCTCTTTTCCAGAACCAGACGCTCCCCGGCACGACGGACAATGCTTCGGGTGCCGTCGCACGACTGATTACGGCGCACACGGAAGCAGTCCCGCTCGAGCAAGTCCTGCCCGTCTTCTTGAATGCACTTCCTCTCAAGGCGGACTTTGCCGAGAACGAGCCTGTGTTCAACTGTTTGTTCCACCTTTTCCGCTCGAACAATGGCTTCGTAAGTCTCCTAATAAGCAGATGAAACAAGAAAGATACTGATCCAAGCCATATTTCACGTCGCGCACGTACAGGTTCTGGGTCATATTCCGCAATTCCTTCCAATCTTCACCAGTGTGCTGTCCAACGACGGTCAGCTCAAGGATGAGACCCGCAACCAGCTGGTGGAACTCATCCGCGCACTTAACTCTCAGTCGCCTGACCTGAACATTGGCTCGACCGAGCTGGGCCGATTCCTTTAAAAGAAGAGAGGTTCGTTACCCTCCCATACATCCATATTCAATAGTTCTAGAAGTAAAAACATGTATAAATAGCAACCCGTAAATCATATGATTTTACCTATAATCGTTTGTCTGTAAGCAAAATAAAAAGCAAGAGACAAATAAGGGGGTCTGTATGTGTGTGTATATAAATGTATACATGTATTAGGATAATGATGACGGTCAGGCAAGGTGGGATTGGGGGATGTGACTTTTTGGGGGGTTAAAGGATGGAAACGATGGTTAGGTACATAAAATTATGGTAGGCGTCCTCAAAGCATAAATGCGTTTCTCTTTCTCTCTGTGCTTCTGTCTTTTGTCACTTTTCCTTTTCCGGCCATGTGGCTCACCCGGAAGCTTGCGGCACTCGCCCACAACACCAGTAGTAATAGCAAAACAGGCACAATAACTGTTATACCAGCACACGCCGATAACGATACCCTACTCGAACAACCTTCAACGCTCAGCATCATCGATCCGACGACGAAACCACTTCCGCCTATTGTTACGAGACCACCCTGTCAGGTAACAACCTGTCCGTTCTACGGGCGCGCGCTTCTCTTGTGTGACATTGACATGAAAGCCAGCAACGGAAGCAGCAAACCTTGACGATCCTTGTCTCGGGTGCCAAAGGCATAGGCAAATCGACGTTGATACGACTCCTCGGATGGAAAAGTGTGACTACGATCGAAATGAGCTATGACAATGGTAAGCGTATGGCCAAAGAAAAAGACAGGCTGGGTTCTCTTTTTGTGCTAAAGAGGAGAAGAGGAGGGGTAAATGTAAAGGGACATTTGAAGGGGGTGAAGGCCCAAAGGAGAATCGATGCGGCCAAGTTTTTTCTCTTTACTTTTTTTTTTTTTTTGCTTGTTCTATATACAGGCATTTTGCCTTTCTCTCTCTTCTAGCTTTTTTTAAGAAAAGCAGGGAGGAGGGATAGGATGCGTCGTGCTGCCGATGTACGAAGGAGGCCATTCACTCATGCGTCGCCGTATTTGTTATTTTATTAGCCTGTCAGCGCCATCGAGCAGAAATCCAATTAGAGGACGAGACCATCTGTCCCATTGACGTCGTTGAAATTGACGACAGCATGATAGATACCACCCACGATCCGCCCAAATTTCCCAAGGTATGGTTACGTTACTGATTTTCTGGCACATGATCAATATATACACAGCATCATCATCATCAAAGGACATACATAACTTATATACATATATATATCATTTTATATACCTCTCTTTTCAGCAAGTGGCTGGATCTATCATTCACGGCGGATTGATCTGCTATGACACCACCCGGCGAGACTCAACGGATTGCTTGCCGGATTTACTAAGTAAGGCAAGCCACAACCATAACAACAACATTCATGTTTATTTTGTTTGTCAGACGCACACGTCGCGCGCAACATCCCTTCATTCCTGATCGGTCTTAAAGCTGACCTGAACTCCAACTCCTTGCGCCAAGTCGACACCGCTCTCGGAGAAGAACTGGGCCACTTATTTGACCTGCAGCTCTTTCAGGTCGACTCTTTTTCCGACAATGCTCCATCACGCATAAAGGATATTTACGACGCTCTTTTTCAACGCCTTCTCCTCCACAACCAACCTGCTTTTTCTTCTATCACTGCCAGCGCTCCAGCTACGACCGATTCGGTGACACCTAAACTAGCTACTACTACTACCACGTCACGCCCGACTTCTACCACGATTTCTTCTTTTCATATGCCTCCCTCGTTCAGCTCCACACAGGCCATGATGCGGAAAACAACCCAACCATCATCACATTCACCCCCGCACAAAGATAATCGTGCCAGTTTTTACAGCACAGCATCGTCGAGCAGTGGCTACTGCTCTTCAGATCCGTACGAGAAAGCGTCACCCATCAAACCGCCCACGGCGGGTTTCATCTATGCGCCCACAGCCACCACGACCACGACAACGAGCACGACCTTGTCTCAAACGCCTCCTACAACAAACAGCCTTTCCACGACCTACGACGGCATTCCGCCCGTTCCGGATGACATCCTGGAGCTGTACATGCGTTCCAAATGTGCTCGACGACGAGGGTCCAAAGACAGCTGGTACGTGTTTACCTTTTAATGTTTCCATATGGAAAACTCATGATGTTTTTGCACGTAGCGAATCCGGAAGTGGGGGCTTGACAGTGAACGACATCATTGACCGACTATTGGAAGCTTCAGGTACGCCAAAAGAAAAAGAAAAACAAAAAATAGAAGTCAGCTGTTATGCCGTATATGCAAGATCTCACCCGTCTGATGTTTCTTGTTGTTGTACTAGATGACCACATTGTCACTATATTTATTACATTTTTTCGCAAGTTCATGAAACCCAGCGAGCTTGTTAAAGCCTTGATTGACAGGTAAGCAATAGTCTAAAAAATTGAGAACCTGCATTATCTGACATGGATACAAATGGGATCGCCTCCTAGATTTGAAAATGACAGCTCTTCGGGACCCCCACCGACCCGCGTTCAGGAGAGGTACGTTGAATACTCTAAAAAAAAAAGAATCGAGTGGAAACTCAAACCATGAATGACTTTAGAATACAAAGCATCATGGCGGAGTGGATGGATATGTATTGGAACGATTTTCACAGCGCGACGGCACGAGGTGCCGTTGTGCAATTTCTGGATCGGATATCCAAGGAGGAATCACTTCGGCCCATCTGCGATAAGTTGGCACCCCTAGCTGTACGCGAACCGCCGCTCAACGACCCCGATGCCGACTGGGGCTTGCACGATGACAAGGAGCCCCTCAGCGCAGAAGACCCTCATAACGACACGACCAGCAGCAGTACAGACGAGGATGATGCAGTTTCCCCGCCTCCACCTGCAAAGAATAAAAAGGACAGTGGTTACGTCTCGGGCTCCTTTACCGTCGCGGACTTGCTGCATAACAACCCTGAACTGGCCATACAGGCACCCTTACCACTTCAACCCTCTTCCTCCTCCGCCAAAGTCACACCACATCAACAACAGCAGCGACGGACGAAGAAATCAACTGAAAATGAGCGACGCGGTAGCAACGAGAGTACCAGCAGTACGAGTAAGCGCAACTCGGCGCCAGCAGCACCTTCGGTCCCATCATCAACCGACAATGGCAAGCGCCAAAAACAAACCACCATTGATCTAAAGCGTGCCACGTCGTTCCACTTGTTCCACCGCCGATCACGCAAGTCCTCCATGTCATCCATTAATATGCTTTTTTCATCCTTATCTCGGCCCTCGTCGTCAGCCTCAACGACAGTCGCACATAATGGCAGCACAGCCACCGTCAGTGCAACCCCGTCCGACCAGCAGCAGCAACACAAAGACGCGAGGACAAGCGATTATGCCCCGAGCCATCAATATCGGGCCGAGTTCACCGGCGGTCTCAACGTTCATCTTGTCAGCCGCCCCGCCTCACCCACCAACATTAATGACACGTCGATGTCCACGTCGCCGAGTTATGCCTCATCACTGACGACCGCGTCGCACACCAGCCTGTTCAACCTGGCCTCGTTTTACCAGCTGCCGAGCACCAAAGAGCCGTTCACGCAATACGGTAAGACTATCGCCGAGATGCCTGCGTCGAGCGTTGCAGAACAATTGACGTGGGTGGAAGCCGAATTGTTCCGCAAAATCAAGCCACGCGACTTTGTGCGCAACATTCACCCGCATGCTGCATCGGCGTCGGTAGCAGCATCCATAGCACACTTCAACTTTATTTCCGCATGGGTGGCGACCCTGATCGTAACGCAAGGCAAACTCGCCAAGCGAGCCGCGCTGCTGGAAAAGTTTATGTCGATCGCTGTGGTAAGATTACACACACGCGCTTGCCTTTTTGTGGGTCATTAACCGACAAAATTTTACTTCAAACAGGAGCTGCGCAACCATAACAACTATAACAGCCTCATGGCCATCCTCGCCGGCCTGAATAGCGCGTCCGTCTTGCGTCTCAAACAAACGCGTGAATTCATCTCAGAAAAGAAGGTCTTCAAGCAGTTCCAAAGCTTAGAGCGCCTCATGAGCTCAGACAGGTCGTTTAGCTCGTACAGGCTTGCCCTCAAAGCATCTGAGGCACCCGGAATACCCTATCTGTACGTGTCACAACAAGACACAAGTCCAAACCCCCGCCCCTTTGTACTCATTCCTCGCTCGATTTTTTCTTTTTCTAGTGGCATTCACAACCAAGACTTGCTGTCGCTTGCAGAAGCCAACCGTGATTTTCGGACTGACGGTACCATCCACTGGGAAAAATTTCGCCTGATGGGCGAGAGCATCATGGCTGTAATGAAATTCAAGACGCCGACTTATACCATTCAGCCGAATAGCGCCTTGCTTCAGTTCATTGCGGAATGCGAGATACTGAGTGAAGATGTAAGTTACACACAGCAAAAACAAAAAAGAAACGCAGTTCAATTGACAACCTTTGTTTTCCCTTTTTGCGCGCACACCTTTATTGATATCAGGAACAGTACCGGCGGTCCAATCTTGTCGAGCCCAGGCTCAAGTCGTCGTCGAGCACCAACAAACTCCGGGATCTCTGGATGCGCGCATAATGTAGCCAAAGCACCGGCCTTTCTCCTCGTACTTAGCTTCTAATACTTGTACTTTGTTGAATAATCCTTGAGTGATACCACCAGACCACGGCCTTTGCGCGCACCACGGTAGACAATCTATCAAATGTATGAGAGAGTGGAGTCGAGTAGGGGACTTGTTTGCATACCTCGATCAAATCAATCATTTCCTGCTTGTCGTCGAGAGCCCAGTTAATCTTGTTGTTGTTACCCGTACCCAAATCCACCATGATATGTTTGTTTCGGAAGAAAAACATGACTGTACAAGGATCATACAACTCGTACATCTTGTTGAAATCAGGCACCTCGGTAATATCCACCTACACAACGGGTCATGCAAATTCAATCAGTATTTCATACGCTTCATTATAATGATTGCTTACCAGATAGACAACCGCGTAGTTCTTGACCTTTTCAGCAATGCTGTATAGTACCTCGTCCATTTTCATGCATGTCTATTTAGAAAAAAAGTGAGTCGTCGTTTTCGCTTACATCGTTGAACACGAATGCATAGATTACTTACAGGATCCCAATCGTGTCCAAAACGGATCACCACAACTCTGTCTTCCTCAGAGAGAATAGCTTGATCCACCTGCCAGCCTAGAATTTAAACGTTATTTTTCTATCGACAATTGATCTCGATTTCTTTCCGTACCGTTTGTCAAATGGGGTAAAAAGTACTACGAGTAAAAAAGAATATGTAAGTATTACACCACAGTATACAGCACTATATTACTTACCGACTATAAAATAAAGCAATAAGGTATATTCCGAGTCAAGATTAGTGGCGATTCAGCAATGGGACGATGAGTGTGGATAACTTACCATATTTAAAGCAAAGATAAATGTCTACACAGCATTTTCCAGAAATTGAAGCAATTTATCAAAATGGCAAGAGATACTCCTTTATTATTCTTTATCGTTCTTCTACTTTTTCTCTCAGACTTCTTTCAAGTTCATCTACGCCATGAAGGGGCAAACCACACGTAAAGTTCTCACAGATGTAGACTGCTTGTGTATCCACCACACTACCCACGACGCTGTTTTCTCGGGCGAGCAGGCCCTCCTTTTGTGCATACGCCAGCATTTGATTTGGCACCCACACGCTTGGTTTCCCAGCACGAGAAACGCAGCAGCGTTCTACCGTGTACTTGAAGTCCGTAATGTTCTCGCCAGCAAAGAGGATCTGTCAGAGTCATGCAAGGTGAGCCTTAGCATAAACAAGTCATCACTACTTGCCTCCTTCACACCCACGTCAGCAAGCAGGTAGGCCGACACAAATGCAGGCATGCCAAAAGGAAATTTTGTGAGCGCAAGCTGGAAAGCCTCAATCGTGTCTTGCACTTTGTGTGTGTAATCTTGTTTGGACAGCAGCGTGCCGAGTCGGGTTAGATTCTTTAGAGAGATGGCATTGCTAGAAACCCATCAGTATATAGACGTATCTTTACGATGGCATGTCACGTACGATGATGGCTCAGCGCCGTCTTGTTCTGTGTAAGGTAGTACAATAGATGAGCGGTTGATATTCACAGTGTTATCTTGTGCTTACCTTCTTTCAGGCGGACAAGGATGGTTTGATCTGTTTTGGGCACGTTGAAAAATCCACCATTGTCGTCGTAAAAGAGCTCCAACTGCTTCTCTTGAAGCTGGTACGCCCATTCAACCCATTGTTCATCGAGGGTTGCCTCATAAAGGTCCAAAAGTCCTTGAATGAGATAGCTAAACAAGAATTGACATGTGAGCCCATTGTACCGGGTTGCGTTTGAACACACCTATAGTCGTCTGAAAAGCCTTCAATTTCCGAAGGGCCCTCGCGATAACTGCGCAGCAGGATGCCTGATTCGGGTCGATATAGGTTGTTTTTGATAAAAGTCGCAGCTGATATGGCAAGCTCCCTAAATTCGAGCTTGTCTAACGCTTGCGACGCGACAGCCAAACCTGAAATCATGAGACCTAATATATGGAGAATTTGAGTTAGCGCACAATGAGAGTCTCAGATGAGACATACCGTTCCATGAAGTCAAGATCTATGCATGGAGAAAAAAGGGTTAAGTAAATGGATTAACCAAACGTTTTTAGACCTACTTTATCATCTCGATGAGGCTTCGGACGGCCCGTGAGTCGATACGCGAGTAATTTGGAACGGCCATGCTTCAAGAGTGTCTTTATTTCGTCCACAGGCAGTTCAAAATGATCAGCTGTTTCTTGCGCTTCGTGTACTTGCATCAGCACGTTCTAACCAACGCGTATGAGCCATTTACCACCAAAATATTGCGGTTGAAATACCTTATTTTGAAGTTCATTATGCGGATCCTGTGAAGGGTCAACGTTACCGTCTTCCTTCACAAAATAGTGATAATTAAACACGCGGGCATCCTCCTTTCCGAGCAGACTCTCGATCTCGTTGGCCTCCCATACGCAGAATGCACCCTCTATATAGTACATGAGAACAGAATCTCCTCTTAAAGAGCTGTTGTACTTACCTTTCTTCTCGGTACTATCGGGCGAAGGATGCGAATCAGCATCCTCAGCCGCGTAAAAGGCGCCCTGCGGATCAAGCAAATTCTGTTCGACATAGAGAACAATATCGTTCATGACATTAGCAAAGTCGTCATTGCCTGTGAGCTGATAAGCTCGCGTATAGGTCATCAAAAGCTGTGCTTGGTCATAAAGCATCTTTTCAAAATGCGGCACATGCCAGTTCTTGTCTGTGCTGTAGCGATGGAAACCACTGCCGACATGGTCTGATTGGATTGATTGCGTGAGTATGCCCATGTAGTTAACAGTGTCAATAGTTCTACATACCATGAATACCACCGCAAGCGATTTTCTATCAGGCAGTCAACCGTCAGTTGCAGTAACATAACCTAATATCTCCAACTTACATCCAACGTGTACAGAACCATATCCAAGGCCGTCTCACCGTCATGCTCAGGTATCTCTTTATGCGTTCTGCTGTAGCCATAATAATCGAGCAAGAACAACAATTGGACGGGCGTAGGAAACTTCGGTGCGCCACCGAACCCGCCCTGATCCGCATCAAATGAACTTTCGAAGTGGCCATAGGTGTCGGATGCCACATCCCACGATGTGGCAGTGCGCGAGCTGGCACCAGGTTTGGACTTTGTGATGTGAGCCGAAGGTTAAAAACGATGGGCCAGCCTTACCTCAGCATAGGATTTGAGCTGCGCAATGACCTTTGCGCCGCTTGCTTTGAGCTTATCGGGCGTCGACTGCCACAACTGCGCGATCCGCTTCAAAAGTGTCTTGAAACCAGGACGTCCGAAACGATCCTCGGGAGGGAAGTAGGTGGCACCCAAGAAGGGCTGTCGATCGGGTGTCATAAAGACGGACATGGGCCATCCACCACCGCCCGAAGTGAGTTGCACATAGGTCATGTATAGCTTATCTACGCCAGGATTTTCTTCGCTATAAACGGTGGAGTGTGGTAAGTGGGCGGCCTAAAAAAATGAGTGATGTCATATTTTACCGATCCACTGCATGAAACTTGTGTGAGTCGCGTTATGCTTTATTTTTTGATTTGCATGGATTGACGTACCTTTGATGTTGATAAAATATTTGTTCATGACGTCTGCAATCTCCTTGTTTTCAAATGACTCCCGTTCCATCACATGGCACCAGCTATACGCAAGAAAAAGATATACCGATTCACTCAATGAAGCAGTATTTTATCGGCTTGCTTACTGGCAGGTGCTGTAACCGACGCTCAAAAAGATGGGCTTGTTTGATTCTTGAGCGGTACGAAAGGCTTCTTCGCCCCAAGGATACCAGTCAACCTGTAGTGATGCATAAATCAAATGATATATGAGATAATATCGTCTCGGCATACATACAGGATTGTGAGCTGTATTAAGTGGGCGCACGGGATAGAAAATGTGAGTCGAATTTTTTCGTTCTTTGGCGGGTTTCCCGAGCCTTACCGTGTTGCTATTATTGCGACATTAGCACATGCATTCGGCAACCGATGCTGATTGAGTTTCTTACCAGCAAATAGGGGCTCTTTTCGTTAATGAGACGATTTGTATGTTCCATGAAATGTACTGGGGTGGAAGAAACACGAAGTTTAGTTTATGTGACTGTAGCAAGGGTTTTCCTTCTTTGTCCTGCGTTGCTCGATTGTGACACAAGCGCCGTGTAAAATAAACTCACGCAAATGCACACATGGCAACAATGCAACAATGCAGCATGTATTTATCTACAACACAGGAAGGAACTTGGGAGGTTCGACACGGTCTCGCTCGGCCTCCAGACATGGACGCGGGGTATCAGACATGTCAAAAGGGAGGGTGCCGTGTTCGCGGTAGTGTTGGATCAAACCAGCTGCCTCTTCACCGAGATCTTCATTGGTACCACCCTGAGCTCGCAGAGAGAGGAGCATCAGCACCGTGTATTTGATAATTCTGACGGTTGGACGAGTTTGAGCGGGAGAAGGAGCCTTGGGAGAGACTGCCGAAATTTTAAACTGTCGGTAAAGTCAAAGACAGCGATATACTCCTCTTGATGCTTACAAGAAGACGAGGGCGACTTATCGGTCGCCGAAGTAGAGCCAGAGACGACAGTAACCATGAACTTTCTGTTCCAAGGTCGAGCCTCAATCGGCATGATCCGGTTGCTTGAACGGGAACGTTGGGTAGGTGGATGGTAGCCACTGTTGTTCATCATGCGACTATTGAAAGAGAAAGGTAAAAGAGAAAAGGGAAGGCAAGCCTCGTTTTTTTTTCTTTACCACTGCTGACCTCTTTCTCACCCATTTCGACGTCCGTCCGATCAGATACAAAAGCAGATACATAGTACTATTTGTCGCGTCACGACTCAAGTTTGACAGGCATGCCGTTTAACATTAATCAATAAGTTTATTTTGCATACTATCCCATGACTTGACCCCACGCAGTGTTCATGGTCTGCAAGCCCCAGTTTGCATTTTGGAGCCCAGTTGTACCCGTATTCATATCTTGTTCCTTCTTTTCGCGCCAGAACGCGAGGCTTTGGGCCATGTGGCCCTTGCAGATATTCATGTAGAACCAGGTGAAGATGGCCATGAGCACCGAGCCTACGCCAAAAATAATGTAACCGGCCGTTTCTGCGCTGCCTATGTCGACGTTGGTCAGTACCACGATAAGTTTGACAATGAAGCCGATAATCAGCATGGCGCCCCAAGCCGCAGTCATGATGCGCATATCTGTACGGAAACGAGCGAGGTTGGTATAAGCCCAGTCAAGCTTTTCTCTTCGCGTCCGGTGGTGGTTGGAGACCCGCTGACGGTCCTGCTCTTCAAGTTCTGTGTCTTCGCTGCGGGGCATGACCTGGTTCACGACTTGAAAGACGAGCGGGCGCAGTTTGAAGGAGCCGATGCGGATGGGTAAGAGTGAAAGGATGCAAAAGACACCGACCAAGAGAGGCACAATGGATTCACAGATGGCTTCCACTTGTTCAGAAGGTTCAGAGATGGACTAATAGACAGTGTAAGGACACGTGACGCGCTTTAATTATTTGACAACACTTACAATAAGACCTGATATCAGAAAACTGATACCAGCAACCAAACCCAGCGGGTCGAATCGCTTGTCCTTCACCATACGGCTAAGAAGATTTCAGTATAGAGAGGATGGAGTAATATTATGGCTCTTACGCTACAACGATGACTAAAGGAGGGCAGGCGGCGACAATCATGGCAAGGACTTGACCGATACGAGGTCGTAAAAGGTGGTATAGGAGAATTGGCAGGCCGATGGACCACAAAATGGCAAGGATAAAGCTCCAGATAGGCCGACCGCGTATGAACTGGAAACTAAAGATATCCTGCAAGTCACCCAAGTCCATAGGCAGGTCTTCATTTTGTTCGTGCAGAGCATATTTGCTTGCTTTTGCATTTTCTTCTGACCGGTTCTCTTGCTGAAGAGGGCGTGTATCATCCACGGTGTCGTATGCGTTCTGGGAGGGAAGACGATAGTCATTCGAGGTCATTGCTGGAGGATATTGGTCATAGACGTTCTGGTTGTTCGGATAACTCGGAACTGAACCGAGGAACCCATTATTGTTATCTGCATAGCAGTTTTGTTGTTGTTGTTGTTGCTGTGGACTCGCATACGCTCCACCATTACGTTGATTAGAAGAAGGGGAGGAAGATGACCAGAAGGGCATGGTGAACGAAAATCTCACATTAGAAGGGAAGCCTGCCAAGACAGTCCCCGGCTTTTCATAATAAAAATAGTGCCGGCCGGGACGAACGGACGAAGTTTACCGTGGCGAATGACAAACCAGCGTCTCATCTGGTCACACAATCGCCCGTCTCTCCCCCCCCCCCCACATTCATAATCCCCTTCCTGACTGTTGTCGTTTTAATTCATCGTCACACTTTATTTTCGTATTACCACCGCAGAAATGAAAGGGATGAAACACGATACCATACCATCTGGTTAAAATAGTCAGAAAACCCATTACGTATCTGTAACTTCTCTACTGCGAAATAAAAAAGGACAGTCGAAATCATGGAAACAGAAGAATAATGACCTGATATGAGGGATATGGATTGGTGGATACTACCGAGCCATCTCCGTGCTCCAACGCCAGCAAATGGGAGTACCATCCCATACAAACATACAGCACACGTATACAAATAAAACATACGCTTCCATGTTTCAAAAATAGTAAATAGTTCTCAAATAAAGGAAGCGATAAGTTGCATGCAACCGGGCTGCTCAGGCAAGCTACTCACTCTCTCTTTTCTTTTTCACCGTTTTGCAATGTCCAGCCTTGAACATACCCAGCCCTCTGGTGAGCACAGAACGTATCCATGTTCTTTACTTATCTAGGTTTACTTTAAAGCTGAAGACGAGAACGCTCCCAGAGATACCGACTATATCCGTAAGTTACCAATGCTAGCAGAATTCATACTCACGCGTCTCTTAGATCTGCGCATCCAGGAGCGCAATGGCCGAAGGACACTGACTACAGTGCAGGGACTCCCCAAGGATTATAATATCAAGGCGATACTGAAAATGATGACGAAGAAGTTTTTCTGCGACGGGACAATCGTGGATGACTTGTGTATGGGCGAAGTCATACAGCTAACGGGCAATCGCATCCACGAGGTTGCAAATTTTCTTGTCGCGAATGAAATTGCAAAGGAATCCGACATCAAGATACACCATTAATAGAATTTAACTCGATCTATCTCTCCCTTGTCTCTCTCCCTTTACTTCTAGCCTTCTATACCCACCAGCTCAGAAAGAAGAAAAAAAGAAAACAGAGATTATATATCCTTTTAATATTCAGCTTCCGAAATAAAAAATCGGTACCGTGGCACAAGCTGATGCAGATCGATGTAGTCGTGCAGGTCAAAGTTACGATGGTCTTTCACTTCACACAATGAGGCACAGCGTGGGCACTTATTGCTATCTGATAGCAGTTTTGTTGCTGCTGCTGCTGTGGGTCGCGTACACCATTATTCGTTGATTATTAGAGGAAGAGGAGGAAGATGACCAGAAAGGAATGGTGAACGAAAATCTCACATTACAAGGGAAGCCTGCCGGCGGGACAAACGGACGAAGTTTACAGTGTCAAATGACAAACCAGCGTCTCATCTGGTCCCGTAAGCGTCCCTTATCCATAAACCCTTTCTGACTGTTGTCGTTTATATTCAACATCACGCGTTATACATGTATTATTGCTGTAGGGTGAGAGGGGTGGAACATGAGGCCATACCATTTAAATAAAATAGTCAGAAACTCATTGCGTATCTGGAAATCTCTCTACTGCGAATTCGAAAGAGACAGTCAAAGAAGTCATGGAAACAAAAAATAATGTCCACTGAGATATGAGGGATATGGATTGGTGGATAATACCGAGCCATCTCCGTGCTCCAACGCCAGCAAATGGGAGTACCATCCTATACAAACATACAGCACACGTATACGAATAAAAGAATACGGTTCCATGTTTCAAATTGAAATAGTAAAACAGTTTCCAAATATGCGAGAAACACAGCCAACATTTTCTCTAAAGAAGCCAAACACAGACTTGTGTATCATTGGAAGAAGAAATATGATCCAATAGAAATGCGAGCATACAGAATTCGAGATATGCACAAGAACGAGAGCCATGAGAGCGAGTGTCGCAGCATTTCAAATGAAATGATGTATTTTTCGTCGGCATTCCAAATTAAGGAAACGACAAGTTGCATGCGACCGGGCTGCGATCAGGCAAGCCACTCACTCTCTCCTGTCTTTCACCGTCTTGCATGTCCAACATTGAAGAACTCAACAGCCCCTTCGGTGAGCACAGAGCATATCTCATGCTTTCTCTTGTCTAATCTTTCTTCAAATAGACCCTTTCGCTGACGTTGAAGAGGAGAAGGCTCCCAAGACTACCAACTATATCCGTAAGTTACCAATGTTAGTTAGTAATGAGTCATACTCAAACGTCTCTTTAGATCTGCGCATCCAGCAGCGCAATGGCCGAAAGACGTGGACTACGCTGCAGGGCCTCCCCAAGGAATATGACTTCAAGAAGATTCTGAAGACGTTCAAGAAGGAGTTTGCCTGCAACGGCACAATCGTGGATGACGAAGAGCTGGGCCAAGTCCTGCAGCTTACAGGCGATCAGCGCCTCAAGATTGCAGAATTCCTTGTCAAGGAGGAGATTGCAAAGAAATCCGACATCAAGATTCACGGTTTTTAAATTCCATCTCAATCCATCTCTCTCTCTTGTCTCTCTCTCTTTATTCTCTCACCCCTCCACACACACCATCTCAGAAAAAAAAAAGGAAAAAGAAAAACAAAGATTATATATCCTTTTACTCTTCAGCTTCGGATAAGAAAAAGTTGGCACCAACGGGCTCAAGCTGATGCAGATCGATAAAGTCGTACAGGTCAAAGTTACGACGGTCTTTCACTTCACGATGAGGCATGGCGTGGACAATTTGCAATCCTTCAATCTGCTTGAACAGCAGGAAGCAGTAACGGTGCACGCCCGTTCCGGGCTTGGGGCCAGGTCCCCAGTAAGGTGTAGGGTAATCTATATCGTCTCCTATATAATATCATATAGGATAAGCTTTCATATCATAATATACATATCTTTTTTTCCCTTTATTTCTCTTGTTTTCGCTCCGTCTCCTTTTCTATCGTAATTTTCTCTTACCGTCATCGGTGATGTTACAGGCCACCCAGTGGCGCCAGGGTCCATACTTGCGATCCGTACTCGAAGGAGCATCCGGGTCGAGCTATATAGAATATCAATGATAACATTCTGCATCATCTGACCACGTTACCATGACAAGAGTGTATACCGCCTTCTCATCTTCAGGTGAGATGATGATTTTTGGCTCTTTCCTCGTCTGAGCCGGGGTCAATTTGTTGCCAAGAGCAACCTCTTCGCCACCAGGATACTGCACTTGTAGCATCACACGAGGCTTAAACTTACCCACCACTGCATTAGGTTTAATACAATTTGCATATCTATTTTACTTTTTCTCCATCCTATTTTGTTATTGCGGGGATCACTCACCATCAGGAATAATACCGGCTCTTTTCAAAGCCTTGTAGGTATTCATATCGGGTTCCGGGAGTGTCATTGGTACGCGTCTTTTTCACGAATAGAAGAGTAAAAGGGCTGGGTTCCCACGCGCGTGCGCGATGTGCGAACTATTATGGAAAAAAAAGCTCATGTCGCACAGATCCTTGGTATCAATAAAAGAACTAGAGACGTCTCTCTCTCCGTCCATTGCATGACGTGGCTTGGCTAACGAGCTTGCTGACTGGCTGCCTGCCTTGTTAAACCAGAAAATGGGTTGACGTTACCCACACTCACCCCACTATCTGGACTGGAGAAATATGAACCCTCCGAGTATTTTAAATTCTCCGGGTAATAAACCTGAAAATTTCAAGCCTGCTTATCAAAAAAAAAAAAAAAAAAAAAAAAAA
>VAFG01000272.1:356268-409154 GCA_013461545.1 Syncephalastrum contaminatum
ACCATGTGTATACACTTGCACTCGTTGGTAGGAGCACCACACATGGTTCTTTTGAGGAATATGGCTACATGAGCTGCTCGAGTCACCTGTGGCAGATTTCTTTTAAAGGACCATGTCATGCTTTCTTTAACAAGTGACCTGCAGGCCTCGATCTTCTTATACCTGCAAAAAGAGTATATTACTTGGCTGCCACCTGACCCAATGCAGAAAAATACTTCTCATGGCGGTACTTTATGTGTAAAACCACGGGATTGAATGGACTGTGAAGGATGGTGTTGGACATTTGGATGCTCTTCTTTCGGCTGTTGTAAGTCGTATCCATACTTTTCTAACATTTGATGATGGCACCGCGCTGCCTTTAAATCTTGCTGTACTGGTTTTGTGTGTTAAGTCAAACGAACTATGTTTTGCTGCCTGCCCATGCCACCAAAGCATATGATAGTAGGAAGAACGAGAGTAATCTTCATATACCGGCTTCGTATCGTCAAAGTTATCTTATAATTCCTTACCAAATTCATTTTCTTCAAGTGATTCATGTGCGTATTGATTCATTTTTTGAACCACATGTTATAAAATGCCAATGTCGTACCATATACACACCTATCTTCCCATTAACAAATACTTGAATGCTGATGAGTCTCTCCACATCCTAACTATTGGTCACACGCTACACTTTCACTTATGAGCTCAGGGTAACCCCATGATTATAGCCATCTTTGGGTGAAAAAACGTATTATGCACGTCATTATATTGTTAAAGCTCTATCTGCTTATCAACACTGTCCTTATATCTCACTGACTTTAACATAGCACCTTTTCATATAGCCGATTACTATGTTCGGGCAGTTTACATTCAACGCCGTATGTGCTTATACCGGTAGCAGATAAGGAGGGAAAATAAGAAACATAAGAAAAGTATGGAGCAGGAAAAGGAAAGGAAAAGGAAAGGAAAACACGAGCTACTGCGGAATGCGACCCATGCAGGAACCGTTGCTCACACCTTAAGCATATATATATCAGTTTTTACGGTTAACATGATAAAGCTTGGCGCACAGAGCGTTAACAGAAACCAGTGATTTCTGTTACTTTGACAATACGGTGCCATTTGTATTGTCAGCTAAAGATGATGAATAAGTCAAATAAAAATTTCTTTCTGACATATCCATATGCCTTTTTTTTCTCATTTGCTAGTGTAAAATAGAGAGCCGCCGAAGACTTTATTTGAATCACGCATATTCACACATATGCAGTCGTTGCCAACATCGACAAAACTAAACCTCGTCGCTGCTGCTCTCAAAGTCTTTTGATTTGTACGTATATAGGCCTCGTGATAGCAAACCCTGAAACTCGCATTTACTGCCTCTGTGTAAAGATGCTTAAAGGCAGCACCAAAGGCATTTCTGTGGTGGGTTCTCCTTTTCAGTCAGATCCCCCGCGCTCACTCAGCTCTCAATATACTCACATGATGACCGACTTGTACAATCATGGTCGCTGAATGTCTTATCCGTTATTTGTATACATCCATCTCCGGAAAGAAAATACAACGAAGATGCTATACATCATAAAAGTATTTCACGTGCTGCCCCATAAAGCAAGAAGGAATAATACTGGGAGCGATGCCTTGTGCGAAAAAGTAGACCCCCAAGGTTGTGGCTCGATCACACTATCCTTCGTTTTCTGCACGTTTGCGGTAGATTGACGGCATAACACTTGCTCTTAATTTGTGAATTGAAGCATAGAGACAGTCCAAATCATGACAGTAATATTCCTTTAACTGCACTGATTGCAGTAGGTGGGCAGGAGCCATCAAATAAAAGTGTGTCGAATGACCGATTATCTATGTATCCGTAAATCGGACATTCTATGTTTCCTTGGTGTTTGCATGGACTACCCTCTGTCTTACCGGTGTATAAACGTAATCCTCGGGCTAGATCCACTTTCGGAATCTACGGTACGTACGTATCCGCTTCCTTCTTTTTTTCTTTCTTTGTATGCTCCTAGCATTGTTAAGTTTTCTTAACCGTTACATAACGGATATAAACCTAAAGTTGAGGTTGGTATTGTAATATGGTCCAAGGTAAGAAACCAAAGAAGAAACAAACTGTAATTACAGCAGCGATAAGGAACACTATTATTATCATTTCCGGAACGATCGACCTACACATAACAATTTCGCGGTGCACAACGAGTTATCACACCATCCTTATGTATTTCTTGCTGCTCCGAACTGAAATCAGATGCATGATGGTACATTCAGACAAGACAATGTACTGCGTATGTGCAGACGGTGGATCTGCCACATAAAGTAACTTTGCTCGTGTTGATGTCACCTGCTCGACCCTAGGCAACCGCAGCAGTTACGGCATCTACACCAAATAGCTATCCATTTGATACTTATATGGTAGTCAGAGAAGCCGCCAAAAGCCAAAGCGTAGAGAGTGGATTTTTGTTAGACGTTTACCTCTACTTATAGAGGGCGCGTACATACATGTTTAATGGATGCTCATGCGAACGTCACTCTCTCCAACAAGTCCTTGCCTTTTCCATTATCACTTACCAAAGGTCAATAATAACATTTCTCGGAAGCTGCAAGGTCAGTGTGTCTTGCATATATGCACGGCCCTGCTACCAGACAATTTCATTTTCTCATCCACGAAAGAAAGAAGATTGAAAGGGCAATCCAACCTCGGTAGTGCATGCAAGTAAAAAAGATGTTCCACGTGAGACACCGAGGTTTTCGTTCTTGTCGATATCTCCATACTTTCAAAAATTCAGAAGTGAAGCTTGCATCCTCAATGTGCAAGTCATGCCAAAACCTAAAACGTACGCTCCTTTATGATAAAACTCTGATTATATGAGAGCAAAAGGAAAACAATCCTACAGCGAACTAGAGTTTGATATCGTCAAGGTAATAGTTTTACACACTTATGCACCGTGGAATCCAAAAATAAAAAATAAAATAAAAACAGTAAGCCCAAATGTCAAAATCATCTCATGAACCCTACTCGCCCATATGAATCTTGTCCTCCCTAAAAAGACGAAGTGTCATGCTATGCATTTTACAACAAATATAGCGATAATCAAGCATGAATACATGTTATTTCGTTGGCCTGGCACTAGTAAAAAAAAAGGGACCTTGTGTTCCACTATTTCTACGCAGGAGAAAAAAAAGAAAAGAAAAGGCCACAGTCGAGGGGACGGATGATGTTAGTAAAAAGACAACACGCTCGTATGTGCTCATGCACGGTGTACCATGATCCACCCCAGTCAGCGAGAACGAAACGATACAACATAATGGGGGTGATAAGTTTTCGACACAAACTACATATAAATGCATCCCCTTTTTACTTCTTTTTTCTTCTCTCTTTTTCTTCTTCCGTACTTGACATTTTCTTTTCCGACATGAAGGCTACACCCCACGATCTCATTAAGCATGAAGAGGACGACGAGCCCGCCAAGAGACCACGTACTTCGATTGCCTGTATTCGATGCCACCACAAGAAAGTGCGTTGCGATGGTCGGCGTCCAACATGTAGTCGGTGTTTGAGCACCACGGACGGTCTGTGTGCCTATCCCACCTGTCGTCGATCGCGCAATACGCAGCCCACCAATGTCGATCCTTTTATTGATGACCTATCGCAGCTTGAGGCGCGCATTCGTCATATTGAGGCCGATCTGGACATTTTGCGCCATAGCCAGACGAACAGCGATGGTGCAGCTCGTACCTGTCAGCAGGATCTGGAGAGCACCGAGCAGCAGGTTGCAGACTCTCGCTCTATCTTGGCCCGGCTGCGCCTCGTGGGTGAGCAGCGTCTCAAACGCAAACTTGATCACAAGCGCAAGATTACAAAGCATTATCAACGTCACGCCCATCCGCATCCTGCGAGCCATCCCCCTATCAAACGAGTCTCTCATCCGCCTCCGCCGTCTTCATCGTCGATCTCGATGGTCACAGGATCAGTAGTTCCGTCTACGACAGAAACGACGGCTGCTCAAATGTCTTGGCCTAGTACAGGGCACGATCACTGGGTGACAGACGCAGCCCTGCTACCCCTCGACGCTACCTACTCCTGTTCTGTTCCCACCACGACCGCTAACGTGCAGCAACATATGTATGATCCGAGCCTGTTTGTTTCTAATCCGCCCTCCAACACGTCCTCCACCAGTTCAGCCTTTAACAGCACCACAGCATCCCCGTACAACAACATCCTGGCATCGTCCTCTTTCTATCTCAATGATATCTTTGAAGATTCGCCCACGACAGCCACCCCCATGGTGCTCAACGAGATGCCGTCTGTCGTGCAACAACCGCCCGTGCTCTGGCACTAAGTTAGCCTTTAAAAAATGTCTTTGTATCTTGGGTATTTTTTGTTTTAATGTACCGTTACAGCTGGACTGTAAAGTATAGGTCTTTTATTTATGTTACAAAATAACAGCTGCTTCATGTTTGTATCAATCTTACACATAATTTTGGGGGGTATCGTTCCCGACCGTCCACATTTTATTCCTGCTACATGTGTGTATGTTAAGGTGGTATATATGCAAGGATTGAAAGGTTCTAATGACTGCGAAATGACTGGGATGCCTTCTCAAGTACAAAAAAAAAAGCGTGGGGAAGTTATTTACAATGACGTTATGCGTTTGCGGTAGAGTTTGATTCTTCTTGCTTCTTTGGCTCGACTTCAAGGTCCTCGAGGCGTCGTACGATATGCCACAAGAGATCTTTGTTACTCCAGTATGAAAAGTGAGCCCGCAGGCCGACAATGTATTCGTTGGCTATCATGCTCATAAAGCTCTCGGGTTGCAGGACATGGTCGATACGGCGGTTTCCAGGCAGCAGGCGTTGCTGCTTTTCTGCTTCGGCCTTCTTCTCCTCTTCTGACATCTGCTCCTTTGCCAGCCGCTCTCCCTTGCTATCTGGCTCGTCTTCCTTTTTGCCGTGCGTTGCGTCCTGGGCCACCTCAGCTTTGGACTTGCCCGGTTCGGTGATGCCAGGACCAGGTTCGTGAAGCTCCTCATTGAGATCTTTCCAAACACTGTGCTTTCCTTCGCTATTATTGCTGATTTCACTGCTACTAGCGGCCGTATCAACACTGGCGCCGGTGTCAAGATGGCTACTTTCGTCTCCTTCTGCGCTGTGGGAGCTGTCATGACCGTCACTGTTTTCAGGAACGGGAGGCGATGTTCTGTCAAACTCCTCATGTGTACGTTCCAGCGACTCGACGCGAACACCATCTATACCAAGAACCTCGACAAGATGTCGTCGCTTTGGGTTGCGCTTCCGCCTTCCTTCAAACATGGCGTCTTCAATCGCGAGATTCTTGGGAGAGTTGTACGTCACCGAGCGCTGGCGGAGGCTAGGGCGGCCCTCCTGAAGTAAGTCTTCCAGGGACGGTGCCGGACTCGGTCCTCTTGAGCCGCAGATCTCAGTCTCTTCGCAGGCGTGTGCGTTGTGCGACATCTCGGAGGAATGTCGTGATACCAGCTCCGAGTGCGACTCGCTGTCGAGGGGATCCCATGTCACGATGCCATTTTTAATGCTTGGTCGGGTATTGTATTCGTCTTGATTCGAGCTCTCGTTATCCTCGTTGAGGGTCGAGCGACTGTTGGAGTTGGAAAAGTACTGACCGAAAAAGGAGCTTACGGATGAAATGATCTTGTTGCCCGAGTCATCGGATTGGGAATCATCCGAGACAGATGGGTCCTGAGTGCGACCAGGCTGCTTCTTGTTCGCCTTCCGAGCCGCCTTATCGCTTGATTGTGCTGCAACGATAGCGGCCGCAGGCAGGTTTTCCTTGGTTTCGGATTCTGCTGAGGCAGACGGCTCTTTTTGATTGGACGATGACATCTTCCAGGAAAACATGGAGAAGATGCCTGTACCCGGGAAGGAAGGCATGTAAGGAAAGGAGAATGAGGGGCCGAGGGGGATGGAGCGGTCGACGAGAACGGCGGACTCATTGGTGTAATACTCATTCAAAAGGGGTTCGAAGCGATAAGCCTACAAGGACAACCAGAGCAGTGAGACGCAGCGCTTTTAGTGCAAACAAACAGACGTACCAGTGGGTCAAAGGGGTGGAAGATGTTCTCAAACACGATATCGTGGTCAGGATGATAGAGTTTAGGAGTTTGGTTTCGCATCGTCAGAACAGCGCCGAGTGGAGATCCAAAGCCGAAAAAGTAGTCCGGTTTGAAATCCAATGGGGAATATTGGTTTGTTATTTTGGCATACTCGGCCTCCTCTTCTGCCGACGATGGTTGACGTTGATGTGATAGAATGTCCCACGTGATGATACCTCCCAACCTATGTAGATGCGTCCGCGGTGACAAATTCAGTATCAAATGATGGCATCATAATGTCAACTTACGAGTAGCCAATGATGGCGATCTTGCCCTTGAAGTCGGGGTGTTTCTCCAGGAAGTTGTTGTAGGATGTGTTGAAGAGATTTGTGACATTATCAGTGATGTTCTGTCCTCTGTCCTTCGAGAAGTAAAAGAGTACGTCGGCGAGGTACTCGTTCTCGATGAGCCGTATGGTAGGAATGGATTTGAGGGTAATTTTGGACATGATGGGGTCGGTCTGGTCGTGAATGTGTCTATGCCATTCGATGGGTATCAACTCGATACGGACCGCGTGGTCAGGGACTTTGGATTGCAAGACTTGGCGTGTTGTCTCCCGAAGGTTATCGACTATCATACGTTTAGCACGGCGGACATGCTTTTCAATTCCCCACTTACTGTGCTCATAAAAGTGGCCATATTGTTCCGTTTGCTGCTACATGTATGAGTGCTTGATTCTTTTCATTTCTATGTTTCATTACTCACTTGGCCAATACCCTATACATGATATGCATGAGCGACGTGAGGTCACGTTTTTGCGCAAAACATTGGACACTACTTACGTGGATAACAAAAATAAGATGGTCAACCGGGCTCTCGGATGAGTCAGCGTCCCCCGTCGAAGAAGCAGACGACATGTCAGGATCCAACTCGGGCGATGGTGGCGGCAATGGCGTCGACGGACCAACTGGGTGGTCTTCCTCCTCTACATTCCCGAATGAGTGTTATAAGCGGAGGCGGCCAAGAGGTCATTTACCTATGCTACTCGTTGCAGAAAGTTGTGGCGAAGGTACGTAGGCAGTCTCAAAAAACATATAGAAGCGAAGAGAGAAAAAAGGAAAAGAAAAGAAAAAGAAAATGGTGTATGGACGCTCAGAGAAGAGAAAGGTGTCAAAGAACACTGGAACGGATTACCAAATCGGGTTGTCTGTGCGTGTAACGCGTCATGCTGTCGCAATCACTTTCTAAACGTTCATATGCAGATGAGTCGCACGTGTAATTACAAATGCGAGCTATTTCTCTACAATGAAATACTATCACTCCTGCCTCGACTATAGGCGACCCTCGTTTATATCAAATAACCCATGCTTGGCAGTATTCTTGGCATGGGGATAACTAATTTTTCTTATATTATTGACTGATCTCACTTTGATGTTTTCATGAGGAGTTAGTCGACCTGAAACTGGACTCCGAGCTGTAGCGTCTCTCTACCTTTTTCAGCGTTTGCATTGTGCACTATATAATGGGTCCGATAAGCAGCCTTTGAGATCAGTAGACGGTAGTGCTCTTCACTCAGTGCAAATGCGTCTAATTATATATTACTCTTTGAATCTTTCCTCTACGCTTACTGTACCGTCATCGGAATGCTTCGTAGATATCATCATTGGCAACCGACTGTGGGAACTATAGGATCCCTAAAAGACGAAGATTGATGACTGCGTCTGAAACCAATGCCGACGCGTGTATTTGAGCACCTGACCAATACACGAAATCTGCGCCGCGACAAAAGAGGAAACAACAAAATCAAAGGAGAAAAAACTGCATCGTTCTTTTCCAGTCTAATACAACCACCATGACCGTAACTCTGCTGAATAGCCCGCCTGATGTGACCGATCAAAAGGTGCGCTGCACGGAGAAGGACGTTTCTTTGCTGGTTTCTCCTTCCTTGACTGACATGGATGGCGATCTGGTCGGCACCATGACCATCACAGAGAGGTAAGGAATCACCCTGATCACAAGAAAGAAAACCACTGACGGTCTATCAGCATGCTCTACTTTTACTCAGAACAGCTTCAGTCAGGCATTGCTGTCGAGTACCCGGACATTGTCATTCAGGCCACTTCACGTGAGGACGGACGACCGAACGTGTACTGCCAGCTTGAAGAGGGTCGCACTTTCCCTAACCAGCGCATCCCCGAGGGCGAAACTCGCGACCAAGTTGTTACCGAGCTCAAGTTCATTCCGCAGAACCCTGACAATGGTAAGTCGCAAAGCAACGATAAAAGGATATCACTAACCGCGTTCAAAGTTGACAATGTCTATATGAGCATGGTTGCCTGCGCGTCGCTGCACCCCGACGAGGGCTTGGACGAGTCTGCCTTTGATGACGATGACGAGGACCTGTTTGCCGACCCAAGCGATGATGCCGAGCTGAACGAGACGCAAAGAGCGGCTCTGCAGCATCTCCAGAGCGTCTTCCAGCCTTATACTGAAAATGGAAAGGGAAAAGGCAGCGGAAGCGATGAAGAGTAGAACACACCAGGGAAAACCAGGATCACTTTTAATGTATACATAACACCACGTACTTTGATGCAAATATATCGTTTTCAATTATCTTTTCTTTTATACTTCATCGTGACAGTTCCTTCAACAGACTGACGACGGCATGGCTGCTCAGCAGATGATATTTGGCCATGGTGGCCTTTTCAGGTGGGCCCACTGTGACAGAGAACACGGTGGGGCTGTCGGCCTGCTGGTCGATGGTATATAGAACGCGGAACATGTCCTCGTCGGTCTTGTCGTCGCCTGCGCAAAGTAAGAAGCCGGCGTCGTCATGCTGGTACATGATGCGCTTAACAATCTCGCCTTTGTTGATCGCCGCCGGTCGAACTTCGAGGTTGCGCTTGCCCTTGAGCACCTCGACCGGCAACTTGGACACGATCGCGTTTTCTAGATGATTCTGGCACTCGTTCGCTTGGAAGGCACTAATCATGATCTGTCAGTGCCTGCTCTCCCTGCCTAATGCATATATTTGTTACCCATAATCCTTATCTGCCAATCGATAGTGCCATGTAATCGACGACCGCTTGTGTTCGACAAAACTGCCCTGAGTGCGTTCGGTGTAGTACTCGAAAATCTTGGCTACCTCGCCTTTCCAGCTCATGTCGGCTTGGTCCAGGATATCCGTCCATTCAGGGGCATTCGCTGCCTTGAGGAAACAGCCGTGCTCTGCTGAGAGCCCAATGTTCTTGATCCGGCTACCGAGCCATTCGTCTAGCGTCTTTTGATCGCGTCCAGATATGACCCATACTTCGTTTTTGGGATCGTCACACAGGCGTTGGAGATACTCGATTAGCTCTTCAGAAGGTTTGGCGTCTTGCGGTTTAGATACAATCGGTGTCAACGTTCCCTAATGACAGAGAGTGGGTCAGTTCTCGCATCGTGTCTATGTATAGGGTAGCTTACGTCATAATCAAACAAAAGGAGCCGTTTGCTGGATTTCTGGAATGCGTCCCTGATATGAGCCATATCTAGCGGGGGTGTTTCATGGTCATGTTTGTCTTTGCGCTCCTCCGCTGACCGAAGCTGTTTGACAAATGCGTGTGCCCAGAAGCTCGCCGACTGGTGCTCCACATGTTCGAAAAGGGTCTACGTACAACACGGCGTCATCATGTCTGCCTTCCAATCATTCTGTTTTCCCACTTGCCTTATGCCTGGTCAACCTGTCTTCTTCAGGCATGGTCAAGGCCTCGTTGATAGCACGGGCAACTCCAGATGAATCCCAGGGGTTGACGAGTAAAGTGGCACTGAGCGAACCGGCTGTGCCGGTGAACTCGGAAAGAATCAAAGGTGATTTCTGATTGCTTTCTTGTTGGCACACCACAAACTCAAAAGCGGTTGTGTTCATACCGTCGCGTACGCTGGTGATCAGACCGATATCAGCCACGCTGAGCAGGGCATAATATTCAGCGCGATCAATGTCCTGGTGGTAGTGATGGACAGGAGAAAATTCAAGCGAGCCGTACAGTCCATTGATATGGCTGACGACCTCAGACACCTTGGTCTCCAGTGCCTTGCTACTGCTGGCGGTAGGGGTTGTGACCTGGATGAGAACGACCTTGTTGCGCCACTCGGGATAGTCATGCAGGAAAGTTTCAAACGCTCTCAGCTTCTGCAGGACGCCCTTGGTGGAATCGAGCTTGTCACGACCGACAATGATTTTTTTTCCGGCGTACATGGCGCGAATCGCTTCCATCTTGGGCTGGACCGCTTTTTCTTGGAGATAAAGCTTGACACGACCGACGTCAATGCCAATGGGACACGCCGTGACCGAAACTTGGCGGCCGTCCGCATTAATACCGACCAAGGTGGACTCGTGGCCGAGCACTCGCGTGCAGGAAGAAATAAAATGACGTGCATACGAGTAGGTCTATGGATGCATTAGGGTTCGTTTTCTTTGTGTATGGTATGCTACGCGGATTTTTTACCTGGAAGCCGACAAGATCGGCTCCGAGCATGCCCTCCAATATTTGTGCACGTGCGGAGAGGCAACGGAAGATCTCTGAGCTTGGAAAGGTAGCGTGGATAAAGATACCAATAGTAGCATTCGGCAACTCCTTGCGGATCATTTGTGGCACCAGCATCAGATGATAGTCATGGATGCAAACTAACAAGCCCCCTGTCAAACCATGCCACTATATTATCCTAGCGACTTACTTGTATCGCCTTCTCGATGCTGCGCGATAACGGCATCTGCAAATTGTTGGTTAACCGCAACATAATCGGCCCAGTACTGCTTTTCCTTGCGTCCATCCGTCGCATTGGACCAGACGATATAATGCAAGAGCGGCCACAGCACTATGTATGATAAGCCTTCCGATGCTTAAAACTATGTGTCACTTACCTTCTTTACAGTAGCCTTCGTAATGACCGGTGGAATGATTATCCAAAAATACTGGAACGATAGCGGAGGTTTGTTGAAGGGATGACTTGAGGTCGACGGTGTCCTCCTCCCTGAGTTGGCTGACGTCTAGCTTTTTATTGTTGTACAGGATCGGACCCGTCCATCCAATGTGAATCGTCTCCTGGTGAGGTTGCCTCAGACTTGCCAGGCCGGCATAAAGCGCGCCATGGCCGCGGCTCTCGACAATCGACCAGTTTCCGGCTGTAATTTTACGGCGCACCGTGCCTGACCTTTGGTGGTGGCGTTTGCGGGCAATGTTGGAAATTGGTGCTGCCGCGGTGGCGTCCACGTCTTCGTCGTTCTGACTGCGTGCGCAATGAAATTTAGAATAGGGCGACGTCACGTTACTTCCTGTGGGCGGCGCTGATGAAGGTGTGGCTGTGGCGTGCTCGTCGATGGTGTCGTACGACGTTGGCTCTTTGGACAGTGGCGCGGTACGCCGGATATTGTAGGGTATAGTGTGCGTAACATTAATGATACGCGTAGGTAGTTTTTCAACCATCTTTTTGAGGGTGTAAAGAAGAGAGAAGAAAAAGAGAAAAAGGAAAAGAGAGGGGGAGAAAAAGAACGAATGGTGTTGCCGCGCGTTCCCGAATCACAAATGTGCACCCCCCAAGCCTAAATTTAGTAATTTACTTTTGCATGGTCAAAAATGACTCATGGCACTCTCCTTGCATGAACCGGGATATTACTTGGTAAGTCTTGAGGCTCATAAGGTCACCAAAGCAAAGTGCTTCTGGCATACGATGTGACCTTACCATTCGTAACACAGGAGTTACCATTGGATTGTATAAATTGCGGTGCTACTGCTTAGTTATTACCCAACATGTGTGTGCAGGTGTATGTATAGATTGATTAATTTTTTATATGTCTGTATAGCGTATATATACTGTAGGCTAGGCTACAATCAATGCAGCCATATATAAAGTTTCTCAAGTGTCATTTAAATATGCGGTGTGGCGGGGGAGGTGGCGGTGGCGTACTTGACTTGAGGCGAGGATGAAACTCGGGTGAAGGGACATCAAGGCGATGGTGGGGTGTTTGCATTCGATGCTGTTGTTGCAGCTCAGGGGTAGGGCAGAAAGTGGCGACCTCGTTGGTAGGGCGGGTGGGAATGATGTCATCGATCTCGAGCTTGGTACTGCTTTCTTGCTGCTGTTTGACGCGGCGAGTGAGTTCCTGAACTCGATCGCTGGATATCAAACGATCAATTCGGGTCTGCAGCTCTGTATCAAGTCTATAATTTTTGCTTGTCCGCCTTGCAGGAATGGCGGCTGGCGGACCCGTGGTGCTGGGTTGCCAAGAAACCGGTCTCTGCTTTATCGCGAATGAATGCCGTCCAGCAGCATCACAGCTTGTGGACCGCCCCATATGGGATTCGTCCTCTCGTGATAAAGCAGCAGTCGATGGAAGTTGGTGGTGGGCTGATTTGCTTCGCCGTGTTGTTGCCGCTGGCGTGGCTAAGTTGATGACTACCACGCTAGGCGGTTGTTCCCTGTCCCACACAGAAGGATAATCTCGATTGGACATGGTATACCGGTTTAAGGGAGAGGAAATAAGACAAGAGGAAGAAAGAAAAGAAATGCAATGAAAAACCAAAGGCAAGGAGTAAAATAAAATAAATAAAGAAAGGTCAAGTAAAAAAATAGAAATAGAAAATAGAAAGTATCGGTTGCCTCCTTGCTTTTGGACAGGCGGCCGGGCAGCGAGAGTGGAAGAGCCCCTTTTTAAATACATCAGGCCGCATCCATTCGAAATGGCTGCCGCCACAGTGTATGTACCACGTTTGTTATGCCCACTCCGCGCTTGATCATATTTGGTGTGCAGGCAGCCAATTTCAAATCTTTTCTGAGCCTCTTTCATCAAAAAGTGGCGAAGGCCGTCCAACATGGACTCTTTTTCGCACTCGGCACAGCCCCACTGGAAACTTTAATTTGCAAAAGATACTAAACTTCTTTTTCATTCTCTTCATTAGTTAAAAGTAATAATAGATCAAACGTATCAGGTCCATATGGATTACATTTTGTCTATAAGCACATGAATGAGGTGTTTATTAAAGTCGGATTATTTAGGATGGTAAAAGAGCGTGTTTGTGTACGCGTGATACAATCCAAATGCACGCGGGCAGGTGTAGTTTTCTGATTTTGGGTGCCTGCCATTTCTCAGAGTGTGGCTTGTTTGACATTTTTGCAAATTCAAGCAAAGAAAAAAAAAAGAGGCAGCGTCTGTGCTTCATACACTCTCCCTTCGTTGTACATACCACATCCTATTATGTCTTGCCCAGAGCCCATCATTGCACAGGTCCGTTCTATCAAGTTACAGTTTTAGTTTGCTCATTGTCGGGATTAGGTTGCCAAAGCCGTGCATGCCTTGAAAGACTACAACGAAAAGAAGGGATCAGAGAACAACAACCTCCTCGACGAGGCTCCCGTTCTCACTGCCCAAGTCAGCTTCAAACAAGACAATAAGCGTGCCAAGGACAAGAAGTTCATTTTTAACCACCAAATGTACGTCTCGAGAAAAGGGCATTTACTTTCAACCATACTGATTTAGAGCGATAGTATTTTGGACCACTCGATCTACAAAGACACGAGCGATCTCACCCTCATTGTCAAAGAGAACAAAGAAGAATACTTGAAGAACATCAAGAAGAATGGCCCTGAGATGTTCCGCAATGTCCTTGATATGGATGCCCTGAAAACCCAGTACAAGACTTTTGAATCGCGTCGACAACTCGCTGCTAGCTGCGATGCTTTCTACTTCGATAAAGTTCTGCAGATTCGTATTCCCCAGGTCCTTGGCAAGAGCGTCATTCAGTCGAGGTAATATAAACGGGAAGCTCAGAGTATGTGGATATTAATCACTTGATGTATCATTTAGACCTGTGATCCCCATCACTGTTCCCTCTTCTGAGGCTGCCCTCAAGAAAATGCTCGAGAGGGCCACTCGCACCACCACGATGCCCGCAGCAAACCGCTACAGGTATGTTTAAGAAAAAGCAAGGGTTGGATAAGTAACTGATCCGCGTTTTCTAGATCGTGCAAGATCGGTCACATGGATATGGAGGAGAACGAATTGACTGCCAACGCCGTGGCTTTCATAACATACATGCAAAAGTTCCTCGATTTTGACAACGTGCAACAGATCTCATTGCTGATGAAGGGTGCCCCGCCGCTGCCTGTCTACTCCTCTGTACCCTACTTCGAGCCCAAGAAGGAAGACGAGGAAAAGAAGGAAGACGAGAAGGAGGAAGAAAAGGAGGAGGAGAAGCCTGCTGCTAAGGCGACCAAGACCAAGAAGAGCACGGTTGCCACGGCTGCCAAGGCTGCTGTTGCCGAAAAGGAAAATGAAAAGGCCAAGAAGGTGGCTCCCAAAAAGGCATCTGCTCCTGCTACAAAGGCGGCTCCTGCAAAGAAGGCTGCCGTAAAGAAAGAAGCTGCCCCTGCCAAGAAGGCCCCTGCTAAGAAGGCTGCTGAGAAGGAGGAGGAGCCCAAGAAGAAGGCGACGACACAGGCCGACAAGAAGCTGACCGAGAAGCCCAAGAAGACAGGTGCTGCTGCGGCCCAACCTGCGGGTGGCAAACCCAAGGCAGGTGGCGTCAAGAAGGCACCGGCCAAGAAGGCACCGGCCAAGAAGGCGCCTGTCAAGAAGGCAGCTGGCAAGGCCTAAATAGTCATGCTTCAATATCACTTTTTTTTTCATTTGCATCCAAAACCCATCCCACATCACTTCCCTTTCAAACTCTCTCTATTTCTGTCTTTACTTTTGCAACTGTCTTTTTCTCTTATTTTCGCATCAATTCTACTTCCTAGGAAAAAAAAAAGATATCTCTATCGGCATGCTATGTAATGCGTGGGACTGAAAGATTATTGTTTGTGACTGATTTTGAAAGGAAGGGGCGGGGCAATTTCCCGCATTTGTTTTCCTAGTAACCTTTTTGACACAATTTCACAATGATCGGCCTGAAGGGTACCCTCAATGTCATTGACAACTCGGGCGCAATTATCGCTGAGTGCATTCGTGTCATGAATGGTGGTCGCTTTGCCAGAGCTGGTATGTCTCTAGTACTCGAGAAAGCTGTAGTATTGATGATAATCACTTGACAGGCGACGAGATTGTGTGTGTTGTGAAGCGAGCACGACCGATTAACCCAAACCTGACGGGTCAGGCAGCGACACAAAAGGTACAAAAGGGTGACGTGCGTCATGCTCTCGTGGTGCGTGCTCGCAAGGAAACGCCGCGACCGGACGGACGCTATATTCGGTTCGACGACAACGCCTGTGTCCTGCTCAACAACAAAAAGGAACCCCTCGGTACTCGTATCCTTGGTGTCGTCTCGGCTGAACTGCGCGCAAAGAACTGGATGAAGGTCGCCTCTCTCGCTCCCAGAATTGTATAGATAGACAGACAGATGATGATATGTCTTTGGTTTCCTTTTCTTTTGCATGTTACATAATATTACCGCCGCCATCTCTCCTTCTCATTATTTGCTCTGAATTATGCTACTATGATGACTGCTATTCGATCGACTTCGTGCTCGCCGGACGCTGCTACTATCCCCCATCGTCTCGTCTTCATTTTGCGACTGCTGCTGTTGCTCGAATTGGATCGAGCTGAGCATATGCGCACGCTTGCCGACCTTCTTCATCAACGTACCCTCCGCTGCGAGCTCCTTCTTGAGTAGCTCTTCGCTCAACGTACGTCTGCGTTGCTCGCTATCGTCTTCAAGTTGGGTTTGTGGTTGCCGTTGCCAGTCCGGCTGCCGCATCTGCTGCCGGAAACTATCTGCGAGCATAATGGCGTCGTTCGAAGTGAGCGGGGGTCCTTCCGATCGGGTCGAGATATTGCTTGCGGACTGTGCCCGCAAATACATTGTGGAGCTGTCCGGAACCACAAGGCTTGACGATGCCATGAACTGAGAGAACGTGGGCGGGTTGATGCTTCCGCTATGGTGAGGTGGTGGCGGACTTGACTCGTGCTTGGACGTGGCTATGGCAATCGATGGCAGATCCGAGTCGGGCATACCACCGTCTTTTTCATCGTAGACAAGCTGCTTGCGTCGTTGCACCTGGCGTAGGAGACACAGGAGGACTACCAATGCAGCGGTAGCCGCTACACTCGCAATAACAATCAGGACAATTGCCCAAGGGCGCAGCCCCTGATTATCGTTGTCGCGTGTGTCTTCCGCATCAGGCGGATCTGTCTGAGAATCTGATCCAGTGGCATGCGTATCACCAGCTTTCTCTGCCAAAAGGTATAAGAATCACGAAAATGAACGTTACATTAAACATACCAACAAAGAAAGAGATTGGGCTTGGGTAAGCCGAGTGGCGGTTTTGAAGCTCGCTCGCAGGATTCATGTTGGAGGGCAAGAGATAAATAAGAGCACTGTTGTTTGTCTGTTGGCTTGTCGAAGGGAACCAAGAGCTATCGACCTGAACGACATATTCACCCTGGCTCGGGTCCACGTTTGACCAGTTCTTGATGAGCGTGTTGTGGTAATTCTCCACATAATACAGATAAATGTTCACAGAGGACTAGAGAAAACAGTTAGTAGGCATTTTCATGTCTTCCGTTATTACTTACAGCTTGTGCATAGGAAGGATAGCTGTGTAACATGAATAGAAGTCAGCACGGTGAAGTTCCCTGCATACGGAGTCAAACTTGCCTTGGATTCCATTGTATCTGATGCCAGGAGCCGTTTCCCCAGATCTGGCTCGGCTCAGGCGAGCAGATAGTATCCGTATTACCGCGGTCGCCACAGCGCGCATTCAGGTTGTTAGGTTCAGGGTCGGGGCTAGGGTCTGCGATATGCATGCCATTCGTCGACACGATGGCGTCGTCAGCGACGTATCTGGAAGTGGGGGAGGGCTGAATTAAGGAAGAAGCAGCAGCAGCGTCGGTGTATATATCAGAGGAGGACGATCGGTTGGTGTTGTGTGTTGAAGAATGGGTGTTATTGTTCGTCAAAGTTAAGCTCTGGTTCTCGTTTGTCGTGTCTGTTCGCGTCCGCAGAAAGCCAAGAGTTAGTCCCAAACGCCACCGGTCCTGTCTCTTTTGCTCTTATGACAATTTACCTGCCAGTTGCGCATCATCACGTGGTAATAAAGCTGCTGCTAAACCCGGACTGGCCCAGTGAAGAATGAGGAGAGTGACACATAGTATTAAATAGGTATGTCTAGAGCGAGTAGTAATAGTAAAAGTAGCAGTGAAATACATAAAGAAAGAGTAAGATGAAAATAGATGAATGAAAGATTGGCAGGTGGAGAACCAGTTCTAGACGAACAGGTAGGGTTGAATATTTATATGGGAAAGGAGAAATGGATGACTTAGGAGGTGGTTCGTCTTTTGCCTTATCTGTCTGGCGTAACAGCGGGTGCGGTAATGAAGTGCATCTACACGGTCAAATTTATTACTGACAAAAGGGGGCTTCTTCACACTTTGTTCCCTCAAAGCGAGTTTTCGCAGTAATATCACAAAGCTTTTTCTCTGATCTTTGGCTATTGTTCCATAGACGCGTGAGTTGACTGTCATATTGTATGTAGACACATTGAACAGGATTTCTTTTATCACTCTTTACTACAGACAGTCCCCGGGAAATCAAGGGGATAAGGGGTGAAAGAAGAAAGTCAAACTCCTTCTTCAACTATGAGCAGTGGTGAAACAACCATTATTATACTATTTTTACCCGGATGCATCGGTACCAAAAAGCATATTACTAAGGAGCAAGTATTACCCTTATTCGCATAAATCAGAACACACGCCTAATAAAATATAGATGGGTATGTGCCAACCTACGTATGCGAGTACGTGCTCTATGCTATTAGATGCGTATACATGTAGAGCTGTCTCACCACAGACGCTGAGCATGCAGATTAATATGACGGATAGTAGAAAAGACAAGTAGAAATGCGTACGTGTTCACATGATATGTATTTTAAAAAATGAGGAAGAGATGACGATTTTTGTAAAAGAGAGCCCTGCAAACAACAAAATTTATACTTTGAGTGCGTGACTGAGAAACATACAGACAGACCGACGACATTCAATACTGCAACTTCTTATTCTCCCTTCTCTCTTTAACCCACTCATTTCAACCTCACCATGTTCTCTTCCCTTGTGAAAAGATCGGCAAGTGAACCCCACTCTTTATACTTTAGACGTGTGGCATTTTGATTAATCCATAAACTTACAAAACAACAGCTGGCGACGGCAGCAGTTGGCGCTGCAGGGGTCACGGCCGCCACCACCGTCTCTCAACCGACCGTCTACGCTGACGAGAAGAAGTCCAAGGTAACAGCAATACCGTATGGATTGAGTTTACGATTGACACGTGCATGTTACGTTTAAAGTTGAGCATTTACGATGAGCCGCAACCCGAAGTTGTCATTGTTGAATCGCCCACAAAACTCGAGGAGCACGTCGCCTACGCGCAAAAGTACGCCAACGAGCGAGTCGAGGAGGGCAAGGTCGGCTGATATGATTTCGTTGTCTCTGTGTATGCTGACAATGTCTCTTATGGGTAGACACATGTCAACACTCTCCGTGACCAGTGGCAGAAATTCGAGCAGGACGTGAAGAGTGAGTATTTTGTTTGTCGCCTTGGGAACCACCGATACTTACTGGTGTCTCGTAGACACTGTTCAACAGACGGTGGACAAGGATGAGGACATTCTCCCCAACGGATTGTATGTTGGTGTGGCTGCTCTGGCCGGTACCATCATCGCCCGTAACCGTACGTGTATATCAAATAATGACAGTATCACGCGACCTCACAAAACGCACTAGGCAACATCATTATCCGATTCGCAACCTCGACTGCGCTGGCCGTCGGCACCTCCTACTACCTGCTTCCCAAGACGACGCACAACATCACCGTTCAGTACGAAAAGTTCGAAAGCCAATACCCTCAACTCCAAGCCGCCCACAAGTCCGTCAACGACTCTGTTGCTGACGTCCGCAAGCAGATCGACGATGCCGTTGCACAGCTGCGGGGCACCGTCGACGAGAACAAAGCCAAGCTCCTGAGCCAGTTCCAAGGCAAGGACGGCGAGACCGCCCAAGACAAGTTCGAGAGCGTGAAGAAGAACGTCGAGAGCATGTACTCCACTCGATCCAACGTAAGAATGACGATTATTTGTACACAACATGCTCATAACTTATGTTTACGTATAGCCCGGCGTGGAGGAGACCCTGAAAAAGAACAACTAGACAGTTTTGCCTTTTTTTTTCTCTTTTTCTTTTTATAGATCATTAAAAAGAAGTAAAACACACGAATACGAACGACATTTACAACTATGCACATACGAAGAGGGAAAACACAAAAGTTTTTAGATGAATGCTTTAACCAGGAGGTAACTGGGTAGCGTCGACAGTCTCACGTTCTTCTTCCTCTTCTTCGCCCTCGCCTGGCGCATCCTGAACAGGCGAACGCGGCAAGGCCATGACACCTAATAATGCAAACAATACATACGTCAATCACTGAATCCAGAAAGCAAAGGCAAGGGTTTGGACATTTACCTGTTCGGGAAGCTTCCAAAATGCCGAAGGGACGGCAAAGTTTGATGAAGGAAGTGATACGACCAGGCTTGGCACAGAGTTCAATGATCACAGATTCTGAGGATACATCGAGCAAACGGCCTTCAAATAGGCGAGTCAGCTCGGTGAGAGCACGGAGATGAGCGGAAGTCTCCCGGAGCTTTTGCGATGCCCAGGCAACGTTAGCCTAGCGACGATGATGGTGGTCAGTGCCTTTTCCCAATTTTAAATCTAACTTTGTCTTGCTTTACCTGAGGCAGATCCTCCTCCTCCTCAATATCAGCAGCTTGTGCCTCAGGTCCAAGAATGGAGACACGGACCAGGAGCAACTCACGCTCGACGAGCTTCGTGTTACTGTAATCCAAAACAGCCCACATGGGTACCTGTATAACCCAATTCAGCTTTCTCCTACGCATCTTTTCCCTATATACGTACCACATCCTCCAGCTGGCGCTTCGCCTGCTCGATCTGACGGCCTTCACCGTTCAAGACAACGGTCATACGGGAGAGACCAGGCAGTTCGGTGTGGGCAGCAACGAGAGACTCAATGTTGAAGCCGCGAGATTGCAAGATGCCCGAGACACGGCTAATCACACCGGGTTCATTGTGAGCGAGGCAGCTCAGGATATGACGGCCGCCAACGTGCGCAGGCTGAGGCTGGGGCGTATTATGGAGGATATTAGTGACAGCCTCTTCGACAGTGGGAGTGGGGTTGACGGGCAAAAAACCGCCACGACGGGCCGCTACAGCTGAGGCGTGCATCGCGCGGCAGGCAGGAGCAGAACGAATGGCAGCGCTCGTCAAGGGACGGCCCAGGCGGGCTGTCAAGGATTTGACAAGCATGTTTACGAAAAGAAAGAGAGAGAGAGAAAGGGGAGGTTAAAGAAGATTGATCATAGGCGCGTGGAGGCGACAAGGTCTGAATCATGACAGACGCGCATTCCTATTGGAGCTGGGCGGATCTCGTTGCAAAATGGCGATTGCCCAATGGCAGATTACTTTTTATAGATGACCATAAAATTCGTGTCAAATTTGGGTAACTATGTCTTTCGGTACACATTCCATTAATCAACAGGTATACCCGCGTATATTTCTAAGTGAGACGTGGTATATCTATTTACCTTGCCAACTATTGTACATTTCAAAGTTTACATTTGGGATACAGTCAATCTTGTCTGTTGTCGATAACCTCAAAGCCATATCGAAATAGTACCCTAAATATTAGCACAAACCTAGGAATACGTCAGTATCAATACCAATCTGCGCGGGAATTTTATCAGTGAGCAATAAAGAATTTAAACGTATCGGTCATCGTGAGGGTGAACGATCCAGATTAGTGAAGACAAGTACTCTAAGTTATGAATTAAGCGGCGTTCGACCCAAAAAGTCGGCTTACAGAAAGAGAAAGGCAGATTAAAAATGCGTCCGACACTCTGCCGTGCGGTAGTTTTCGGTACGAGTTAATCTATCATAGGTCGCGAGATGCTACTGAGAAGTTTTGACGCGATCGGATTCGATGTGAGGAATTGCTCTGTCTGTCGAATGCGCCAAATTCCCGTGAAATTTAGTTCTATTCGCCGTCCCTTCCTTTCATTTTGAGACAGTTTCGACCATTAGCTTTGGCGGTCAGAACACTTTTTTATCGTTCAACTTTAAACATAGATACTCAGGCAGACACGCTTTGAATAGGCGATGCAAGCATGCCTACGCGTTTAGTTCGATTCGTATGATGATGATTGATTCTGGTTACATACACGCGTGCAAACGCGTTCAGCGCGTCAAAATGTTAGGAAAAGGCTAATATGACATCAATGGCACTTAAAATGAATGTGCAGAAAGAATCCACATAAATATACAGTATGGGCTTAGACATGTATAAATGGGTGATTGGTCATTTGTGATCTGCTCACCTTGTGAGTCATGATGGAACAATTGAAGATATATCCATAAAAGTTCTTTTACGAAGCAGCAAGGAAGAGTATCTGTTTATTTGGCGTATGCTGGCACGTTGTATATATAAAGATACATTTCAGACAGATATTGTACTAGATTGAAGAGCTGGGCCAAGAGCGCGTCCTTAGACCACAGCAAGAAGGCGTAACTGGGAATTATGCCTATGTGTGTACCACTCCCTAATGCCGGGCTAGTAACATTATCATACGTTGAGGGCGGAAAGGCTGTATAGGAGGTGAACTTTCATTGTACTTCTGAGATAAAAGAGCTAAAGGTGATTCTTACTCGGTGGGCTAACTGTCGTCGCTTTGATTGAGATACTTCGTGGACGCATAATGATGTCGTTCATGCATAAAGCAAGCGAGTGTGCTGAACAAGTGAATGGACGGTTTGGATAGCCACATGATGGTCTTGTCAAATTTCAATGGCCTGCGAACACTGCCTTGTGCTTGAGAAGGCAGCAGTTCATCTGCTCAATTAGTTTACTTTCGACACTTCGGTAAGTGACCGCTTCTCACAAGAAGTCGACACTATTCAAGAAATAGCGAAAAGAAGATATGGCTTCGCATCTCGCTCGACCTGCACTACCACTAGATTTTGGCATTTCTGCCTTCAGTCCAGTACCACAGCACACAAGCAAAAATAATCAAAAGGAGGTCACCGATTGGCTGTTTTCTTTCAGTGGCCACTATTGCTGAATAACATACTGACCTCAATGCTCACATTCACTTCTGTATTGAATCAGCCAGAGGAGTCCACTCAGTATGGGGCGCGCCGTACTTGACATTTTATGAAAACTAACGGATTTTGAGTCAAAGTCAGAGACCTGCATTGTATCTCCTCTTTAATTTTGGATGATCAATGAGCGCAGAGACGTTTTCCCCAACCTGGGAACTGCAATGACGCTGGAAAGGACCTTGTTGCATATAATGCTTCTGCAAGAATTCATAAAATCCATATTAGCGTACCATACACCATTATATAGTAAGATCTCCTGTGTCAATATACGTGCCTGGCGTGCAGAAAATAAAAGAGTTTATTAAGCATAAAAGCGGCATAACTTTAGTTACTCCGACAAGCTTGTCAGTTACATTGCAATGTGCCGATATGTATGGCCTTGGCGGGGTAAGAGTGAAAGTTAATGGGAATGTGGCTAAGGCTGTTAGCTGCAGTAATGAAGCGTCCAATTAAGTGAATTTTGGAAGACTCGACAGGGTCTTCCACTCCAGGGGAATATGATAACAAGAAAGAGGCGGAAAAAGGAGGTCAGCATGACACAGCATAGTGGTATAAAGTCGGAAAGGGCAAAGCATTCTCTAGTTACTCTAACAAAGCTTTGACTATGTGTTGCATGTCAGTGGCATTACATCTTTAAGTTCCTTCAAACGCTGAGTGAATACCACCCCCAGAAGCGACCCTTCTCATCTAGAATTAGGCGGCAGATATTGACGAGACCTAGAACGCGTCTGTCTCAATGATTATCTTCCTCTCAACAAGCAGCTCGTAATAATCAGCCCGCTAGTATAGTATGACGATACCTCTAAACACACATGTACTCTCTTTATGGACCTTTGTTGCTAAAGGGTTACGTTGTTCCTGCGTGAATCAACTAGTTACAAATGATTCCTTGAACAACTCCCGCCCAGTGTGTGTGGAATTCCTCGTTCTTTGGGCTATTTGCGGTTACTATTAATTTCTTCTATAAAATTACTCCTGCAGAAGTACGTAATCGAGCACAAGGTTGGCCAATGTTACGTACGTATGGGTTACCGAAGAATAGCCGGACTTGTGCAAACCTTTCTTTTATGGGATTAAAGGGATATAAGAGCCATACTAATAGCAAAGTATATACTACAATGAATCTTTATTCTACAAATTGCGTACCAAGGGCAAAATATTAATACTCAGTTATAAAGGCATATTCAGATCGATTCACCTTTATTCTGGTTAGTGGAGGAGAGATCAATATCAAAGTGGAACGTTCGGCCTTCGCCTTTGGTATATGTCAATGGAGTGAACCTATCGGGTGAATCAGAAGATTGGAAGCGGTCTCGTTCGATGAAAGTGACGTGTCCATCATGACCGACTAGGACGACAGTGCTAGTCCGTGTCGCATAGGGTCCAGTGTAAAGTGTGAATTTGGGCAAGCAAATGCGTTCTTTTGATTCTTCCAGCATTTTCTCCACATCGGTCTCGTTGGTGAACTCGCTTGTAAGACTTGGCACGTGCATGTCAGTTTCGATGTTGGTGACGCAGTGACATAATACTTACCCAAGCATGGCAAACAAGTCCTCGACAAGATCTTCTTCCGTGCCCTTACGCTGTTGATGGTCCTGTAGTATCTTGTCCAGCAGTGATTTGCCCCGCTTCACCTTTTCCCATGGTTTCGTGAGCACCGTATTGGAAAGACCTACATCGTATGAGAAAAATCTACTGAAATAGAAAGACACTTACCATAAATTTGACCTTTCTTGAGTTCTGTGATGGGCGTATCGTCCCGGTTACTGTAATAGTAGCCATCGCTTTTGGGGTCAGTGAGATCGATACAAAGCAAGCTAAAGCCGCCGAATTGACCACTTTGTGGTTCGAGTCGTTCCATGTAGTCTTTGGGAGAAACGTTGTCGTCGAGGAGAAAATCACGGACGAGGATACCACGTGAACGTCGACCCAGATACTTCTGTTCTCTATAGTTCGTGAGTGCCGAGAAACGACCTGACCGTGTTATGCCGAGCCAAGTGCCATTATGCCCAGGTGTTGCCGATTCTTCGAGATCAGTGCCAGCCAAGACGTTGGGTGCCTCCGGCCAAAAGTGGGCAGGTGCAGTGGGTCGATCCAAGAATTCGTCTCGATTGCCCGCAAAGACACTTTTAACATGAGTAAAGGATAAAAGAGAGCCAGGCAATTGACTTACAGTCGATATTGTGGGTGGTCGTTCAGCTTCCAAAAGAGAATGCACATGGGAGGAAAAAGAAAGCTGCTTTACATGACTGTAATGCGACAGAATAAAAAGACCGCCGCTTTGTCATCTCATATTTTATTCGCTATCTGCAACTGCCGCATATTGTTCAACACGTCGTCAACATAGCTCTCTCTTTCAGGGGGGAACTCGATGACATCAAGGGCTTCATAGCTTCGCTTTGAAAACTCGAGCTGGGCCTTGACCAGCGCCTCAAAGCAAGGATCGATATATGGCACTCGGAGCTCCATTAACTTTGGTAGATCTTCGACCAAAATCGCGTTCAGGTTTTCATACTGCTCTCGTGCCAAATTCGCTTCTTGCTCAGCCAAAGGTAACCTCTGCGGATCTTCACTCGGCTTGTCAATCAGTTTGCGCACCTTGGACCTCTGGGAATCATAGTCGAGTGCCTTCTTTTTACGTCGTTGGATAGCCTCATTCACTACAGGCAAATACGAGCAAAACCTTGCGAGCGGCTCCAATACCGTTTTGCGAAATGAAGCATCCTTCACGTATATCATATTACATTATGATGAGCATCATATAGTCAGCTATGTTGTGGATAGCTTACCATCTCACCCCGTAAATCTTCGTCTAGCTTTTCAATAGTCTTTTTGTATTGCTGACCGCAGGGTTCCATCGGCGTCGCGTCGTCATAAAAGTGATGGAGTATCCGGGTGATACGCAGTTGTGCAGTCGTCATGGCTACATACACGGTTATATACTCAATCCAAAAATCAGAACATCAAAGTCTCTTGCTGACATACCTCGCAATGAATCCAAGTAACCTTTAGCTTCCTTGGTCAGCTTTTCCACCTTCTTCTCCAATCTACCGTTTAAATTTTCACGAGTCAAAATATGAACAGTATACACATATATAGTACAGTACATACAGTTTGAAGCGCTCATATTCATCGTCGAACTCACGGTCCACCGTCCGATCGACGGCACCAGTACGCTGCATGAGCTACATAAATCGAAATATTTTTTGATTTGAGAATGCTACAGAGATGCAGCTCGACAAGAACTTACGGTTGTGCCCGCTCTGTTCAAGTTCTTTTTGAAGCCTGTTCTTTATGCACGTATGAATGATAATGTACATGTAGACGGTGCTGCTTACAATAAACTCATGGCACGAACGTGAGAACAAAGAAAGAGATATCTAAATTTGCATGGGCCCATCTATTCCATATCCGAATGTTCAAACCCTTGTCGATGAGAAATAGGGTCGCGGGTACGATTCATCAAACTCGGGACGTCCATAAATGCGCGATATCTTGTCCACTGCTGAAGTTAATAATGGAATTGTTTGTCTGCATTGAACACATGGTGGTGCCACAGGCCGTATCGTTTGCATCAATCAGCATCAGGCAGTGGGGTTGAAAAAGCCACAGTTATTGCAATATACTTATCGTAAAAGATAAGAGGACCACAGCAACTGCAAGACCTCCAGTATCACAGGTGAGTATTGGAATAGTAACCAAGGGACAGTAAAAGATAGGCCTAAAGGTAAACAGAAACGTCGGATATGGGAGAAGGGGTGAATGTGTGCAGAGTGCTTCAATGCGATTGGACCTTGTTTCCTGCGCCCTCAATATGAATGGTGGCGGAGTCACTTTTTTATCGATGCAGAAAAAAAAAAAAAGTAAGCGACAACTCCTCAATCCTTTACTCTTTCTCTCCCCTCTCCTTTATGGCTGTCCCAACCAACGACGTGGGTTCACAGATCGCCGATCTCTTGAAGCAGATCAACACCGCGCCGACGAGCGAAGAGTGCGACCAGGCGGCACGCAATCTTGCCAAGCTTGTCAAGGAGGGTGGCATCATTCTCCTGAAGCACCACAAGATCCTCGATCACCTCAGTGCCGCTGCACGCAACAAGAAGTCCGGCCTCGAGCGTGAGGGCGGTCTGATTGGCTTTGCTGCCCTGGCCGATGTGCTTGGTCATGAGAGCGAACCCGTCCTGCTGACCTACCTCGGCCTGTTTTTGGACCTGTACGCCGATAAGGGCGCTGTTGTCCAGGAGGCTGCCCAGATGGCTGCTGAAAGCGTCGTTAAAGGCATGCCTGCCGAGGCTTGCCAATCGCTTTTGCCCGTTCTCTTTGAAGCCATGGGCGGCATGGGCAAAAAGTGGCAGACCAAGTTGGGTGCGCTCAAGCTTCTTCGTCTGTTCACCGACAAGGCCCCCGAGCAGATTGGCGAGAGCCTGCCCGACATTATCCCCGCCGTATCCAACTGCTTGTCAGACACCAAGAACGAGGTTGCTACCTCTGCTCAGAAGACCATGATGGAGATCTGTGCCGTGGGCGGTAACCCCGACATCGAGAAGCATCTGAAGGATTTGGTGCGCTGCATGGGCGATCCCACTCGGGTCCCTCAGACCATCGAAAAGCTCGCAGCTACCACCTTCGTCGCTGAAGTCAATGGCCCCACTCTGGCCATCGTCGTCCCTCTCTTGACCCGTGCCCTGAACGAGCGCTCCACGCTTGTCATTCGCCAGACCGTCATGATCATCGACAACCTCTGCAAGCTCGTCCGTGACCCTCGCACCGCTGCTCAGTTCTTGCCTCAGCTCTACCCTGGCGTTGATCACCAAGCCGAAGGCGCTGCCTTCCCCGAGATTCGTGAACTTGCCGGTCGTGCTAAGCAAACTCTCATCGCTGCAGGCGGTAGCGTCAAGGAAGGCGAAAAGCCCAGCGGTGCCGGCCTCGTCGTTACCCCTGAAGAAGCCACCAAGTTCGTCAAGGCCCAGGCCACCAAGGTGCAGGGCTTCCTCGACTCGTTCCTGAACCCCTTTATCGCCTACACTGGTGCGATCGTTGCCGATTGGATCCGCCAGGAAATGTTTCTGGAAGAGACATGGAAGCACGTTACAGGACTCTACCTTGGTGCTGTTCTCCACCCACGCGACGTTCCCGCTGTCTGCACCGCCATCTACGATCATTATCTCAAGCTCTACAAGGAATGTGGAGGTGATGTGGACGCTACCTTTGATGAACAAGAGGGCGAAGAGCTGTGCCGCATCGACGATTTCTCGCTGGCATACGGTACCCGCCTTCTCCTGAACCATACCAAGCTCAAGCTTCACCGTGGTCAACGCTATGGTCTCTGTGGCCCCAACGGTGCAGGTAAATCCACGTTGATGCGCTCCATCCACCAAGGCAAGGTCGAAGAATTCCCATCCCAAGATGAAGTCAAGACCGCTTTTGTCGATTATGCCGCTCAGGGTGCGGATACTTCACTCAAGGTGCTCGACTATATCAGCGAGGACAAACATCTCCAGTCGCTCGACCGCGAGACGATCAAGAAGGGTCTCCAAGACGTTGGTTTCGATGATGCACGTCTTGATGTGGCCGTCGAACATCTTTCCGGTGGTTGGAAGATGAAGTTGGAGCTTGCGCGTGCCATGCTTTCCAAGGCGGATATCTTGTTGCTCGACGAACCGACCAACCATTTGGATGTTCAGAACGTGCAGTGGCTGCAAGACTATCTGGTCAGCCAGAAGGATGTGACTTGCCTGATCGTGTCCCACGACTCCGGTTTCCTTGATGCCGCATGCACCCACATCCTCCATTACGAAAAGAAGAAGCTGCGCCTATACCCCGGTAATCTCTCCCAGTAAGTTATACGGATTGGCGGCATATATGCGATATACTAACATCCCTATTTTAGCTTCGTTTCTGTCTATCCCGAGGCCAAAAACTACTATACCCTCGAGTCGTCTCAGGTCAGCTTCACCTTCCCCAAGCCCTCGATTCTTCAAGGCGTACGCAGCAACACCAAAGCCATCCTCAAAATGACCGACTGTACCTTCACGTACCCTGGTGCACCCAAGCCTTCGCTCGTCGACGCCAACGTATCGCTTTCGCTCTCATCCCGCGTCTCGGTGGTGGGTCCGAACGGTGCTGGTAAATCGACCATGATCAAGCTCTTGACTGGTGAATTGGTGCCTCAGACGGGTGTCGTGTGGCGTCATCCCGCGCTCCGTATTGGCTACGTCGCCCAGCACGCTTTCCACCATTTGGAGCAGCATCTCGAAAAGACCCCGATGGAGTACCTGCGCTGGCGTTACGAGACGGGTGAGGACAAGGAAGTTTCCATGAAGGATACACGTCAGTGGACCGAGGATGAGCGCAAGCAGATGGACACCCCCATTTCCGTGGAGGGCAACCCGCCTCGCCAGGTAGAGAGCATCCTGGGTCGTGCTAAACTCAAGAAGACCTTCCAATACGAGATCAAGTGGCGCAACCTGAGACACAGATACAACAGTTGGATCTCGCGTGAGAAGCTTCTGGAGCTCGGTTTCCAAAAGCTGGTGCAGCAGTTCGATGACAAGGAGGCGTCGCGTGAAGGTCTCATGTACCGCGAGCTGACAGCGGGTGACATTCGCAAGCATTTTACAGGTAACTGACAAATTTCTCCCACGTGCGACGTGCGTTAGAATACGAAACTCATGCATACAACACAAATTCATTAGACATTGGCCTGGATCCTGAAATTGCCCAGTACAGCAAACTCGGTGAGCTCAGTGGCGGTCAGAAGGTCAAGGTCGTCATTGCCGCCGCCATGTGGAACAACTCGCACATGCTGGTTCTGGACGAGCCTACCAATTTCTTGGATCGTGACGCCCTGGGTGGTCTGGCCAACGCCATCAAGACCTGGGAAGGTGCCGTCGTTATGATTTCTCACTCGAGCGAGTTCACGACCGCGCTGTGCCCCGAGTCCTGGCATTTGGAGGGCGGCAAGCTGAGCCGTGATGGCAAGTCAGCTGTCGATGATGAAGTCCAGGTCGACGAAGAGAAGGTCAAGGCGAGATTGAACAAGAAGAAGAAGAAGACGCGTGCTCAGCTCAAGGATCAGGAAGCGCGCCGTCGTGCACGCAAGCTCAAGTGGCTCATTGAGGGTGGCGAGCGTGAGCCTGATACGGACAGCGATTAATCCACGCATGTATAAACTTGCATTTTCATTTGGAGACATCCATACTTTTTCCATCCCCCCAATTTTTCTTTCTTTTATTTAGACATGACCCATCATAGACTTCCGCCCTAATGCACGTCATACAATACAAACAATCTATCTTTGTTTTTTCCACCAACAAAAGTCATCCAGCTGTGTATGTTTAATTTTCTGTAAAACTGCGTTCCGGGATGCAGCGGCGGTCCGGAAAATAGTGCGGTGCGGCGTGTTACCAGCAACGAGTACGACAGAATTTCCATTCATGCCTTTCTTTATGCCAAACCTGGTAAATGCAAACGCCATATTCTGCTGCTTACGTACTCACAGCAACCAATGATACAGTACGATCATCCTGATGGAGCAAGAGGTTTCAATGGAGCAAATGATGGAGTAGCACGATGGCTTACCTAATTTCCGCACTAGCCTCATTTGGTTCAAGACGACGCTAAAAATTAAAGCTCTCCGTCTCCCGTTTTTTCTCTGTCTCTCTGCAAACCCTTCAATACCTTTATACCTTTACCCTTTTCTTTTTCTTCTTTTCCTTGACTTCCTCATCCCTTGCGATGCTGCCTCCATCACCGAAACCAACGCATCGTGCAGCACAACCAGATGAAGCTGACCTCGACCGTCATTCCCAGCTTGTCAAGACCATCAGCGAGTTTGACCGCTCCGACATTGGCTCTCGGCTACCCGATCTGCCTTCCGATCTACAAAATATCAAGAGCATCCTTATTACGGGTGGTGCGGGCTTCATGTACGTTATAATGGCTCATACGATTGAGACCGAGCTCAAACTTACTTATTCTGTGTTCTTTAAAGAGGGAGTTTCCTCGTTCGCAAGATGGTCGTACTTTATCCAGAGTATCATATTTATGTGGTCGACAAGCTTGACTATTGTGGAACGATTCAGAACCTCAAAATGCTGTCAGACTTCCCCAATTACACATTTATCAAGGTGAGTCTAACTGAATTAGACTCGGATCGGGCATCTATGTTGTCCAGAAACTTAAATAGTAACAATCAACATTTATGCTGGTAGGGCGACATCACGTCTTCGGACTTTATGGCGTTCGTTCTCAAGGAAAAGAAGATTGATGTCATTTTCCATTTAGCAGCCCAAACACATGTCGATAATTCATTCGGGGACTCGTTTGAGTTTACAAAGTAAGCAGATCAAGGTCAGCCCACGTCAGGCCAAACAGCTCACCTGACCATCTAGGAACAACGTCATGGGTACACATGTGATGCTTGAGGCTGCCAAAGTACATCGTATCAAACGCTTCATTCATGTCAGCACAGATGAAGTTTACGGCGAAGTCGTTAGCCGAGTAAGTGGAGAGGAAATGGTGCTGCGTCCGTTCTCATTATGTTGTCCACATGTACTCATGCTTGTCCTGTAAATAAGCCTGACTGCGCCGAGGATACCATCCTAGCCCCCACCAACCCCTATTCAGCCACCAAAGCCGCCGCCGAATGTCTTGTCAAAGCCTATCACCATTCGTTTCACCTCCCCATCATGATCACCCGCTCGAACAATGTTTATGGCCCTTACCAATACCCGGAGAAGATCACCTCCAAATTCATTTGCAGCTTACTCCGCAAAGGCAAATGGTAAAGGGATAAGTCAAATTTAAGAGGAAAATGATGTGCTAATAGGCGCTGCTAGCTTTATCCATGGTAACGGTCTCAACTCACGTAAATATTTGTATGCCGCCGACGTGGCCAATGCATTGGATACCATCTTCCATCGCGGTCAAGTGGGCGAGACTTACAACATCGGATCCGATTTTGAGATCTCAAACCTCGAGTTTGCTGAGCGCCTCATTGATATCTTTGGCTATGACAAGGAAAAGCATATTGAATTTGTCACCGACAGGGCGTTTAATGACAAGCGTTATGCAGTTGACTGTTCCAAGCTGGAGAGCTTGGGCTGGAAACCTCATATGGGCTTTGAAGAAGGGTTGAGGAAAACGAGTAAGTCAGCATTTTAAAAGCTTCTTCACGTATACTCACAAAGATATAGTTGAATGGTATCGGCATCGCACAGTGGAGTGGTGGGGCGACGTTTCTGGTGCGCTAGTACCTCATCCGCTGAAGATGCTCCCACCCTATGATCCTGCTCCTGTCTAGATTTCGATCGATTTGTCGATTATCCCTCCATATACACACGCATACGTATGCGGACACAAACATACGCCACAAATACGGATGCCACGCGCACACATGCACATACACACATACACCAAGAATGTAGACATAAACTTTTACAGCAATATATTTTTGCATACATAGACAAATTCTATATACGAAAGATGTGATATATACTGTTCGGAAACGTTTGGGGTCATGGGTATATGGAACTCCGTGTATTGTAGTAAATGAAAGGGTATTGATTCTACGTACGAGACCGCCTCAATGGCCACAGGGTCATAATCTACTCGGGACTGATCAATGTAGAGATAATTTTTAACAGGGCTTTTCTGAAATAGCCTAACTTTGGAAAAAACAGCAAGAAGCTTATTCAAAGTTTGATCCCCAACGGTCATGCCAAAATTTGAAAGTTATCTTTAAAGTTTGAAAAAAAAAGCTCGTCCTTCACAGCTCAATACTATATCTTCATATTGATGAATTGGGACTCTTGTCCCTCCAGCACATCAGGCTCTGCACGCGTCTACACTATGCCCAAGTCGATCACTGAAGACTCCAGTACGCCATCGCTACCCGGATTATAAACAACCCATTTGACTGCCGACTTTGTCCCCGACCACCCTTTTCTCATTCCTCTTACCCGCAAGGGTGGGCGACCCTCAGGCCAACTGTAAGCTGAAGACCTCAGACGAATCCCATCTTGTAAAGGTGACACCATGTCATTTTCGGGGAGGTGGGGGGAGGGGGAGTTGAGGGCCATTCCGAGATAGCCTTATACTGTTGCCCGCGTGAGTCAGGTACAATATATTGTAATGTGTATGTACATACCACTGTCGGACTGTTACACGATGAAAGGAGAGAACCATTGTATGAGATGCTATTACATTCTGACAGAAGAGCAAAAGTATCTCTGACCTTCCACATGTCCGGCCTTCCTCACCCCATAGACAATGGCCACCACTGAAAGTAAAAAAGAAGCTCCTCAGCAAGCAAATCCAGAAAAAATTGCAATTTTGATAATATGGTGGCAATTTGACAGGTTGTGATATGAGGGATGCAAGGGACGAGAAGTGACTTGCTTTTATTTTTTGCTGATTGCCTACCTTGGACCCCGTTCGTTCCTTTCAACACACCGACATATATATTTTTCTATATACGATGCATCGCTTCGCTCGTCCGGCTGTGCGCAGCTTCTCTAGCTCACCCGTCTCCCAGATTGGCCGTGGCCGTGGTCGGAAACCAGAGAAGAAGTTCGATGTCGAGCACATGGAGCGTTTCCAGTTCGACGACCAAACCACCGTCGGTCACGAACTCTTTGAAAACATTCGCACTGTCCGCCAGTACCTTCGAAAGACCGAGTTCGAATTGCCCAAGTTGAACGGTAAGTCGTACTCTATGCAACGAGAATACGTCACGCTCATGGTTTTCTTTGTTTGGTGTATGATTGATTAGCATTCAAAAAGGAGTTTGTTCCACCCAAGGAGGACCAGATTCTCAAGTTCAAATCACACAATTACCTGGGTGAAGGACACCCGGTCGAACGCAAGTCTGTCCTGTCCGTCAACATTAACAAACTCAACCTCACCGATGCTCAGCGACACAAGTTCCTCCTGCTCGCAGGTCCGCGATACAACGTTGATACACAGGAACTCGTGCTCTCCAGCGAAAAGTTCCCTTACCGGAATCAGAACAAGAAGTTCGTCAGTGACACTCTCGACCGTCTCCTGGCAGAGGCAAAGGTAAATATAGAATCTGTAAATGTCCGTGAGAGACCGTCTATTGACAATTTCTCTTTGATTGATTAGGATACAAAGGATACGTTTGCAGATATCCCATTGAAGCTGCGTGAACCCAAAAAGAAGCTTACCTTCCCGAAAGAATGGGCACGTCCACCCAAGCAGGAAAGCACAAATGAGCTTGCTTCAGCACAGGTGGCTGCCACAGAACAGCCCCAACCCCAATCCCAGCAGTAGACAAGCACTCTCTTTCTTTTCTTACCATGCATAATGAAAAAGTTATAAATTTTGTATAGACCCATGGCTACGTGTCAAATGAATCGTTTTTCCTTTGTTTCTATATCTACTCTCGTCCTCGAGGTATATCGTGTCCTGTTTTCCAAGTACCGCCTATCTGCTGTGTCTGCTGGTGGCAGCATGGATTCTACTAAAATCGCATATGCATGAGTAATACACAGAAAAGCTAAAATCTCGTCTCTACACGGGATAATGGTGGTGGCAAAAAGAAAACATCTGAATTTGTACATGCGCACTCATACCGACTGCGCTACAGACACAATGTTGTTATGCCTTGGTTGCTACGTTGCTGTAAAGGGAAAAAAGGGTCAATATCGGGCATGCTGACAGTACCCCTATCCTGTATGATATGACATTGTTGTATATATATATCAATGTCATAAATATAGAATCGAGAGCAAAAGAAAAAGTAGTCTCATGTGGATGAAATTAGACTTGGCGGAGCAGTTTACACGCGGAATTTCCTATACAAGAATAATATCACCCAATATGTCGATGGAAAAAAAGAAATTAGGTTGTGATCTAAACCACTGATTGCATTATGTCTACATGGCTTGGCTCTCTGTTAGTCAATAAGGACAGCCGACTAAGTTCATCAAGGTGCATTATTGAGGGGCGAGGACCCTATTTTATTTCACATGTCATCCCTTGAGGGGAGAACTTGGTGCATTCTCGACTGGTATCCTCGTCAGAAAACCCTTCCGTGTTCAGAAAACATGGAGTCAATTGTATATCCGCTATAATAAGCACTCAAGGTTTTGCAGATCTCGTAGATCAAAGTCAAAACTGCAGAGGAGATTATTAGGCGGGGAGATGAAAACATCATTACGTGAGTGCAAAAGCTGTGTGGGAGTTTCATGGTGCTTAGACTGGAGGAAGGGAGAAGATTCCGGATCGTAGTGGAAATAGGCGGACAATAGTGGGTTAGGCTGTATTTAGGATAATGGAGAGAGGGGAGGGCCATACAACACCTCGTGAACAACGTGATTGATATGTATGTATCGGGGGAAATCAGCCCAAATCCCGTTTCCTGCAACAGAATTGAGTTATGACAGTGCCAAGACGTGATGGGAAGCCAAAAAAGCAATAATAATAGAATGGAATAGAATAGATCCAGGGTGTCATGGAATGAAAAGGTAAAGTGGGTTATTCAGTTTACCGAAACAAGCAAACAAGCGTGTCCAAACCAACGGATATGTGTGTGTGTGTGTGGCGGACTTTTCTAAAAAAAAAAAAGCGCTGAGAAACGACAGACAGACACCTGCAGCTGCAGTTGCACACACTTACACAAAAAAAGGACGAAGCATAGCGCACGCAACTCAAACACACCCACGCACACCTCTTTCACTTTGTATTCTTTTCTCTTTATCTTTATCTCTGTCTTTATACCTCTCTTTTCGACTTAATTTCCCTTTCTTAATACAAAAGCTTAAAAAAAAAGAAACACAACCCACTGCCGTTGAACGACTCTGGCCATGTCTGATCACCAATCGACTGAGTCCTCGACAGTACACGAGAGCGCCACGTCCGAAAGTGGACTGAAGCATGCCAGCTCCACCAGCAGCAGAACGAGTCGACGCAAGCTTTTTACCAAGCCGAAAGGGCGTATGCTCCACCTCATGCGGCGATCATCCTCGCCTCACCCGGGTCCACTGCCACGACGAAGCTCGTCCGATTCCACTTCGGCTCGCAGCAAAGGTCATCCCGGTCAGCCCACTCGAATGCCCACACAGACTTCCTGCATCGAGCTTGACTCGTCCGACCCTTTTCCGTCCTTTATTGACCTGTCAAAGTTGGTTCTGCGGGTCACGGTCCTGCGCGGCCGTCAATTAGCGGCCAAAGTCGAGGTATGCAATAGTTGAAAGTGGGTTGCAGCTACAATTAGAGTTTCGGTGAGGTCGTTTCGCGCTATACTCTATTCGGATATGAGTTTATGCTGCAAGTTTGAAAGATGGGGAATAGGGGGGAAGGGTTCATAGGCTTGCAAGGACTTGCAGGAGATCACGTTGGCTGATATGTATGAATGATGCTGCATATTTGCATCTCTTCTTTCTGCATAATAGGAACATGGCAGTTTTGATCCCTATGTCATCGTGAGCTGTGCTGGCCAGCGCCACCGTACAGAAGTCGTCCATACCTCCAAGGACCCCGACTGGCTCAATACCTTTGAAATCCGTCTTTCTGGCAATACAGGCCGCGCCCATCGCAGGCGCCAGCGCTTGCTCTGGTCACAGGGCCTGGTCCTTACCCTCTGCAACAAGGACCGCTTCAAGTCTGTCTTTGTGAGCCAAGTACGCATCCCAGCCGAGGCTCTTTTTGCAGATACAACTGGCTCATTGGCGTACGACAGCAGCGAGGTAAGGAGGGGAGCGGTATTTTTGTGAAACAGGGAATATTATTATGTGTGCCATTTTGCGTGCGTGCGTGCGCGCGCGTGTGTGTGTGTGTGTGTGTGAATGTAGGTCGCTCAATTTGTTTTTCCGTTCAGGCGCGTTGGTACCCGCTCCAAGAGCCTGCTATGCGTAACAAGCGCCTCACGCTTCGCCGCCGGAAAAACGCAAACGACACGACGACTGATTCGACTGGGGCTGCCGCTGCTGCTGACGGAAGTCTTGGCGAGATTGAGCTTAGATACGGTTTAGCTGGCCAAGACGACGTGACCAGTGATGAAAGGATGAAGGCCTTGTGGGGTTTCCTCGCCGAGACACGTCCCGGCCGCTCTCTGACCTCGACCGATCTTGTGGACGAGACTTCCTCTCCTTCGGCATCGGACGCCCCGTCTGCACGGATTCGGCGCCGACGTTTCCGCACCAAAAAGTCAGCGAAATCTGCTACGTCAGCCGACCCCAATGGCGCCAGAAAGACCAAGAAATTCGGTCGAATGAGGAAAAGATTCAGACGGCAGCGAAAGGATCATATTGCTCAATTCCACTCCGATGTGCTTGGTATCACCTTTCTTGAAATATCGCATGCCAATGACCTCCCACCTGAAAGAAACAGTAAGTGTCAACTTCGACTTAGCGCTTCCGCCAGGCTCATCGCCTGCCGTTCTAGTGACCCGTACTGGCTTTGACATGGACCCGTTTGTCATTGTTTCGTACGGCCCATCCACATTTCGCACGCGTGCCATACGTCACAATCTCAATCCTGTCTGGAACGAGAAGCTTTTTTTCCACGTGCGCGACACTGAGGCTAATTATAAGCTCAAGTTTGCCGTGTATGACAAGGATAAAATATCAAACAACGACTACATTGCATATCAGGAGGTGTCTGTGCAAGATATCATAGATCGCTCACTCCAGTCAGACAGCAAGGATGTCGATACCGAGTCCCCGACCGACGTGATCGACGCCAACATGGACATGCACACCATTGACCTCCAGATGATCAAGACCGGCAAGTGGCAAGACCATCACCCCACCCTGACCTTCCGGGCAAAGTTTATGCCCTATACAGAGATCCGCAGGCTTTTCTGGGTCTCCCTTGCCAAGACGTATGGCGTCACCGATAATGGTCACATTACCACATTGGAGGTCCACTCCATGCTTGAGAGTTTAGGATCCACCATCACCGAAGCCACACTCAACGGTTTTTGGGCACAGCATGGCAAGAATCCCGATTCCGACACACTCTCGATCAATGAAGTCGTCGAAAGCCTAGAGTGTTTCATGCTCAATACGGACGAGAAGATGCCTGAGACCGTGCCTTTGAGCATGATGGAAGACGGTTCTGCCTCTGAGCTGGATATTCCCTCGCCAGAGCCGACAGATGATGGCAACGAGGACGAGTTTACCGATGCAGGCGACGAGGAAGACCTGGAGGAAGAAGACGAAGACGAAGAGGACGATGAGGACGATGAAGACGACGAGGAGTACTTATCATTCGAAGACAGTCTTCCGGATGATATGGATGATTCCACCGCTAACGATCCTTCCTCGACCGCATCCGAGGAAGCTGACAATGAAGAATTGCTTCGTGAAGCGGCCGGCGTCCAATACACGAACGGTTCGAACCAGATTCACTATTCAACCGAAGGTCAGCCGGTCGAGAGTTTCGACATGACACCCTCCTCGTCCTCGGACCAGCCGTCCTTCTATGAGAAACATGCCCAAGAAAAGGTCATTCGTCTGGCCGAATGTCCCATCTGCCACCGGCCCAACCTTTCCAAGCGTGCTCAGATGGATATCGTGACCCATGTGGCCACATGCGCAGCGAACGACTGGACTACGGTGGATCGTTTCTTGATGGGCAATTTTGTGACGGAAGCCTATGCTCAGCGAAGGTAAATGGATGAAGAGCCTTAGGGTACCTGGGTATTCACGCGCTCTTCATAGATGGTTTGTGAAGCTCGTAAGCAAAGTCGGTTATGGTAAATACCAGATTGGCAGCAACAACGCCAATATTATTGTGCAAGACCGCAACTCGGGCCACCTCATTGAAGAACGCATGAGCGTGTACGTGCGGTTGGGCATGCGCCTTATATATAAAGGCATGAAGACGGGCATCCAATCTAGAACAGGTAAGGTGAACTGGAAAATACAATGAAAGCAAAGACTTACCTGGCCGTAGCCCAACGTCTCCTGACGAACATGACCTTGAAGCAGGGTCGACGTTACGACTCGCCTTATTCCAAGCGCGATATCAAGCCATTCATCAAGTTCCACCAGCTCGATATGAGCGAGGTCCTCGAACCGCTCTCGAGCTTCCAGACCTTTAACGAATTCTTTTACCGTAAGCTTAAACCCACTGCCCGGCCGTGCGAGTGCCCGGATGATAAAAACGTGGTGGTGAGCCCGGCCGACTGCCGTATGCTCGCTTTCCCGACCATCAATGATGCGACGCGGCTGTGGATCAAGGGCAACGAGTTTAGTCTGAGCAAGCTCCTCGGCGACGAGATCCTGGCCAGCGAGTTCTACGGTGGTGCGCTCGCCATTTTCCGTCTCGCACCTCAGGACTACCATCGATTCCACTCGCCTGTCGACGGCACCATCTGCGATATCAAGCATATCGAGGGTCAATATTACACAGTAAACCCCATGGCCATCCGCACCACGCTAGATGTCTATGGTGAAAACACCCGATCGGTGGTATCGATGGACACAGACAAGTTCGGCAAGGTGGCAGTGGTGCTGATTGGCGCGATGATGGTGGGATCCATCAAACTGACGGCTGAAAAGGGCGCGTACCTGAAGCGGACGGACGAGCTTGGCTACTTCGCCTTTGGTGGATCGACGATTGTTGTATTATGGCAAGAAGATACCCTTACTTTTGATCGAGACCTGGTCGAGAACTCTGACAAGATGTTGGAATCCTTGGTAAGCGCACAAAAAGAGACATGAAAGCAAGTAGCTTATATACTTTATTAGGTCCGTGTCGGAAACCGCATTGGCCAAAAGGTCGTGTAGCAGTAGTTTCATAATTATCATTGCAGTTTTGTTTTGTAGTAACATGCTTTTCTTTCTTTTTTCCTCCCTCTGTTAAAAAGGATAATGGCGCGGGTGGGTGGATAGGTAGAGTGACAGAGTGGAATGGGACCCTTGCGAGACACCCCTTGCATACCTTTTTTGTGTGCCTGTGTGAAAATAGTATAGTAAGATTAACTTTGTGCGCCTTTTCAAAATTGAAGCTCTTTCCCGATGATGGATGGCCTGACAAGTGAATGGACAACAGTCCAATGGGCCACGCTCGGCCTTGGTGCCCTGTTCAGCTGGCTCTTTCTCTCCTGGATCTCACAACCCAAGACTCTCAAGTTCACTGTTGAACCTCCTGCTGGTAATTGACAAGTCATCACGCGTGTGTCCATCTTTTTGACATTCATCTCTGTTGCAGCTGCTGATCCCTCTTGGAAGGGCCCTGTTCTCGAGAATCCCAACATCAGGGTAAGTTTTGGAGAAAAGCGACCTGTCTGCATGTGTTTCTGACCCTGTTGCAGGACCCTAAACACCCTAATGAGATTGTGTGCTATGACCCGTCTACTGCTTACCACCTCGGCAACGTGCCTTCGCCTACGCCCGAGCAAGTCCACCAAGCCTACGAACGCGCCGAAGCCGCCCAGAAGAAATGGGCCAAGACGACCTTTGAGCAGCGCCGCGCTGTGCTGCGTAGCTTGCTCGAATTTGTTCTGGACAACCAGGAAGCCATCTGCCGTGTTGACTGCCGTGATACCGGCAAGACCAGTAAGTGTCGAATCATCTTAATATTCTTGCTTAACACGAGATTGTAGTGATCGATGCCTCGCTCGGTGAAGTGATCACGACATGCGCGAAGCTGCGCTGGACGATTGATCACGGTGAACACGTCCTCGCCCAGGATTACCGTGACCCCGGCCTGATGATGATGTACAAGCACGCCAAGGTTGTCTACCAGCCCATGGGCGTCGTTGCTGCTCTTGTCAGCTGGAACTATCCGTACGTATATGTATACTAATATAATAATGCACAAGGCTCATTCCATGAATATGTTTCTAGCTTCCACAACGTGCTTGGTCCAGTTATCTCTGCCCTGATGTCCGGCAACGCCATCCTTGTCAAGTCATCTGAATATGTTGCCTGGTCGACTCAGTACTACCAGGAAATTGTCAGCAAATGTCTCGAAGCCCACGGTCACGATCCCGCCCTCGTCCAGTTCATCACCGGCTTTGCCGATGTCGGTGAAGCCGTCGTGCAATGCGGCGTCAAGCATGTCACTTTTATTGGCTCCCCCGGTGTCGGCAAGCTCGTCCAGCGCAACGCAACGGATTATCTCGTGCCCTGCGTACTCGAATTGGGTGGCAAGGACTGCGCTATTCTGCTCAAGGACACGGATCTGACTCAGGCCATCCCAGTTTTGATGCGCGGAGCGTTCCAAAACTGCGGTCAGAACTGCATTGGTATCGAACGCATTGTCGTTGCGGCTGAGATCTATGACAAGGTTGTAAGCGAGATGGAGACGCGCGTGAACAAGCTGCGTCAGGGCTCCGTCATGGCAGATGGTGAAGGTGTGGATTGCGGTGCCCAGACCATGGGCAGTCAGGTAATGGAACCTTCTTCTTTTTTTCCATGTGGAAATGGCTCACACAAATTGGGTAGTTTGAGAAATTGGAAGCTTTGGTTCAGGACGCCGTCTCGCGCGGTGCTCGCCTGCTCAAGGGCGGCAAGCGCTACCAGCACCCAAAGCACATCCACGGTCAATACTTTGAGCCTACGTTGTTGGTGGATGTCACTCCCGAAATGGAAATTGCCAACGAAGAGGTCTTTGCTCCCATCATGGTTATTATGAAGCACACCGGTCCTGAGGACGCTGTCCGCGTCGTCAACGCCTGCCCCTATGGTCTGGGCGCGTCGGTCTTTTCGGCTGACAAGGCGCTGGCTGAACGCATGTGCCTCGACCTCCGTGTTGGCATGGCCAACGTGAACGATTTCGCTGTCAACTATCTGTGCCAGAGCTTGCCATTTGGTGGCGTTGGTATCTCGGGTTATGGTCGCTTTGTAAGTTGGATTTCGTACAGATTGGGCACAGCAGGTGATATTCATAATATGTTATATGTCTTGTAGGCTGGCGCTGAAGGTCTGCGCGGTTTGTGTGTGCCCAAGGCTGTGACCATCGACCGTATTCCCTTTGTCAAGACACCTATCCCGCCCATCCTGGATTATCCGATCGGCAGTCTGGTCAAAAGCTACACGTTTTTGGAAAACTTGATCAAGACCATCTATGCGCCGAACTATCTGACCAAGATCAAGTCCGTCGTTGGTCTCGCCAAGGCGTCCATGTGAAAAACCAAGACGCTTGGAACGAGACAAAAAAAAAGAAAATTTCAAGTTTTCTCTCTTGCTACCTTTACTCCTCTAATACAACTCTCACCATTATTCCTATGATGGTACAAAAGGCGCCCATTGGCACTAGTATGGGACTCAATTCTACATGGGTCGGAAGCTTGCATGAGGCATAATTTTAATTGGCCGGGGTAAACGTTAAAATTTTGACTCGACAGAGCGCACCCAGCGCAGGTGAGACGTCTTGGAACAGCCTTGCTGTAGTAGAAAAATTCTTTAAAGAAGCCGTTTGCAGAAAGCGAGAACATGGGCCCAGTCTTCCAACCCAAACCCCGCGCAATAAGAAAAAAAAAAGTGAAACGCCCGAGGATGCAGTGCTTAAATAAAGGCGCTGGTGGCCTCTCGCCTCCTCTCCACTTATTATCGCCATGCGCTTCCTTCTCGTTGCTTTGGTGTCCGCTCTATTGACTCTGTCTGTGCGGGCACAGACCTTTTATGGCCTCAACTATGGTATCGACAGCAACAATTGCCCCACCGTCGACTCGATGACCTCGGACTTTAACAAGCTCAAAAAGTACACGAACCGTGTCCGTACTTTTTCGCTCTCGGTCTGCAACCAGGGTAAGTCTCTATCACAGAAGAAAAAAAAAAGGAATACTTGCTCACGTGCTTATGCAGCCGAGATGGCTGTCCAGGCTGCCAAAAACGCTGGAATGAGTATCTACCTTGGCATGTGGGTTGACCGACCGGACACTTTTGATCTCGAGATGAAGGCGCTCCAGAACCTGCTTGACAAAGACGATCTGAGCTCTGTCGAAGCCATCATTGTCGGCTCCGAGGTTCTGTACCGTAAGGACACGGACGCGGCGACCTTTATCAATTACATCCAGAAAGTCAAGGATCTCGTCGGACCCAAGGGCATTCAAGTCACTTCGGCCGATGTCTACTACGAGCTGACCAAGGACCTTATTGATGTACTTGATTTTGTCATGATGTAAGTCTGCATGCATTAAAGATATCGGCTTTGGTTCTTACATTTTTTTCAACAGGAATGCATTCCCATACTGGGAGGGCGTCACCATTGACCAAGCTGCTGACACCTTGTTGGAACACTATGATCAGGTCAAGGGCGTAGCGGGCGACAAGGATGTCCGTATCTCTGAGACGGGTTGGCCTTCTGAGGGGTCCAACTTTGAGGCGGCCACTGCTTCGATTGAGAATGAGAACAAGTACATGCAGCAGATGCTTTGCCGTACACAGCAGCGCGGTATCAAGATGCTCTACTTTTCAGCAATTGACGAGGACTATCGTCCCGGTGTGGAGGGCCATTTTGGTATTCTCGACTCCAACCGTAACCTGAAGCAAGGCTTGGAGCTCAAGGCGTCTTGCTAATCAGGCTCTATCTCATTTTCTTGATTACACTTGTATACATGTAGAAAGTAGAAAGATAACATCTGTAATATATGACTACTGGTTTTAAATCATGTCGTTGAAGTTTCCTACTATGATGAGAGTGATGGATATGTTTTAGGTGGGGTAGAGCATATATCTACTTCTTAGATCGGTGGATGCTGAATTCATTAATAATATGTACGCAGCAGGCATTGGCTGAGTAGGAAAGCGTGAAATCACGTCAGGCTTTCAAGTTTAAAGATACTGTCTCTTTATACTTTTTTAAAACCATGAGTTTAACCAAGGCTGATCCTAACAAGCAAGGATGGGAAGAATCTGTACGTCCTTTACTTTATGATATAGTGAAGATCCTCATCTTCCCAATAGGAATTCCCCATTGTGTGCGAGACATGCCTCGGTGAAAACCCTTACGTCCGAATGGTAAATCTCTTTTGGTTGTTGATGGATAGCGTACTGACTTGATCTGACCTCTACAGAGCAAACAATCCTTTGGCAAAGAATGCAAGGTAAGTTAGCAGGTGTAGATTAGCTTGTATGGTTTATGTTGACTGGCATGTCCATAGATCTGCTCTCGACCGTTCACTGTCTTTCGATGGCTGCCGGGTGCCAACATGCGTTACAAGAAGACCGAGATTTGCCAGATCTGCGCGAAGCTGAAGAATGTTTGCCAGACCTGCGTACTCGATCTGCAATATGGTTAGTGTTCATTATGTAACAAGAAGGCGAGGCTCATATATGGGTATGTAGGTCTTCCTGTCCAGGTCCGAGACCAGGCCTTGAATCTCAAGTCAGAGGCACCCAACAGCGGTATCAATCGACAGTATTATGCCCAAAATATTGCAGGACGAGTACGGCTTTTTTTTCCCTGTCATAAACGCGTGTATAGTAATTAATCGTCTTTGCTTTCTAGTCAGAGGATCCACAAAACGTCTACGATCCACGAAAAACCGCACCCGAAAGCCGCGAGATTCTTCAGAAACTCGCGCGGACCGAACCTTACTACAAGCGCAACCGAGCCCACATCTGTTCCTTCTTTGTCAAGGGTGAATGTACCCGTGGTGACGATTGTCCTTACCGGTAAGGAAGATAGATATTGGACAGGAAGTTTGGTACTCATGATATAATATATAATAGACACGAGATGCCTGGTGAAAACCAATTCCATCAAGATATCAAGGATCGGTACCACGGCTCGAACGATCCTGTTGCGCAGAAAATGCTGGCTCGCACACGAAACACGAGACCCTTGGATCCTCCTGAAGACAAATCTATTGTAAGTTCAAGTGTCATGTGTCTTGACAAGAGCTAAAAGGTCATTAAGACGTCCTTGTTCGTGACCAATGTGGAAGAGGATATCACAGATGCCGATTTGAGGTAAATAATTACTGGACGTGTAAGGAAGTCAAAAGCTGACGCAACTATATGACGGTAGAGAATATTTTGGCACATACGGTGAAGTGAAGTCTGTGGTGGTGGTGCACAAGTCCCGATGCGCCTTTGTCAACTATGCCACACGCGTGTCTGCCGAGCTTGCTGCCGAGCAGATATCCCAGACAGGCCTGAACATCAAGGATCACAAACTCAAGGTCGTTTGGGGCCGACCACGGCCGCAAGGACCCAAATCCGACAAAAAGTCGTCTGCAGCGGGTATGTATTCTCTCGTAATCATGTTCTCAGGAAAAAGCTCACGTATTCCTCTTTTATCAAGTTCCGTCTGGCCCATTGCAGCCTCCCCCACCGCCTTCCATGAAATCCGGGGACAACTCTGCCGCATATCCTAGTCAGGATCCCACAGCCCAAGGCTCCACTGCAAAGTAATTTAAGTTTTTCCTTTCGCTCTCTATAGCAACACAGATGCAAGTAGTCAGGATCGAGGTCTTTATATCATAAACGTTGATCTTTTTTTGATTTTGGGAACTTACACTGATCAGGATGCATGATCTATCTTATTTTTCGCTCACTCATCATTCTGCCTACACAAATGTGCTCAACCTGTATCCCTGATTTCACCACGAAATGCCTTCCAAATTTTCTAACAATTACTTGGTAAATATATTATACAGATCGGGGCATCTTTTCGCAAAGTTCTGAGAAACATAGGAATGTCACCTTCCTTTAGGCTTTGGATAAAATTCAAATGTCCTCTTTCGTATACTATATAGTTAAAATTTAGTGCTTGTATATGTCATGGATGTCATCAAAGAAATGTACGTAGTCTTACCTTCCCGAACAGCGTCACACTCTTTTTCCTTCTCGCAGATAAGGTGCCCAACCTGACACAAGTCTGTAGAGCATACTATACACTGGTTGCGAGGCAGTGGTAATAATAGTGCTTGCAGTCGTCTTAATTAGATACATAGACTGTCAGAGCTCCATGGGGTCCCCGTCAAGAGATAGGGGCCTTAATTCCGCATGGCTTTTGATGCTATCTTCTCAGTTCTTTAGCTGACGGCAGTTGAATCTAATAATACTGCAGTGGGTACTTGCTTGATGCAATACGTGGAATACGAAGAATGTTCATTTGATTTACCTATCACCACGTTGATGCAGATCACGTGGCTGCTGTCAAGAGTGACGTCCTCCCTGAAGGTAAAGGAATACCACTAGACTCTATAACCATGACTAAAAGCTGCAGCTCTGTCTCCAACGACCTGTCTTTCGGTGGCTTAAGAATATCCTAGTAATCGTCCACTGGGAGATTTGATAGTCCTTACTCGTTTACTCGAGTGTAATTGTTTTGTTCCTTACAAATACCTAGCAGTGCACCCAAAGAAATTTAGTCTGTAGCACATCATGGTGAGTTGAAGTCATCGATATACATTGATCCAATTCAAGGCTATTTAGATGACCTTGAGTGTGTATGATTACTAAGGGATGCATATATTTCATGATATACGTGTTGTTTTCTATGCAAATAAGGTACAATGATCTAGTCTACATGGTACTTCATGGTCATGCCTTTCGGACCCTGCTCGCCAGTCAGTGCGCCGAAATCCCAGGCACCGGGCTGAGACGGAGTGAACGCAATGGTGTGGAACGTTGCAGGTAGCAATCTGATCTGTTTCACTGGACTCTCGAAAAGTTCGGCTAGGCCGTCCTCCCACGAGACAGGTTCAATGTCTTGTTCCGACCCCCAGCCAAGCAGATGCCACCGAACAGGATTACCCATGGACAATCTCAGGTCGGCAGGGTCGGCCGAGATAAGGCCATTGATAGTCTGTTTGATATTGGATGTATAAAAGAGACTGCGCGACTGGTCTGTGCTTTGGATCTCATCCATCGCCAGGGTATGATCAAGGGTATCGATTGTCTTTTGTAGGTAGGGTGACAGATTTTCATTCAGGCCTACATAGCAACGAGTCAGCCACAGCAGGCGGAGGGTGAATGGCCATAGTTGACACATACCAAAAAGCGCTGTAACGATATCCATCGAAGCGTCATCCAATGTACCTGACCGATAGATTACGATGGCGCCAAAAAGGCCCGCATGACTGGTACAGGGGTGAGTACTGCTACCGGATGGACGATGATGGATGGCACTTACATGTCCAGCTCAGTCACGTGGGAATGGTATCCCCAGACAAGAGAATTGCCATCAGCAGGACCTGGTCCTGCTCTGGGCGCGACTTGCCAGGTGTAGGTGTAGTTTCCACCTGGATGAACAAAGGCGGTCTCGGTGGTCCCTCTGTACACTGCGCCTTCCATGTCAAACTCGTAAAAAACGCCCTAAAAATAGCAAAATGTCAGCCCTCTTTGTTCCATGATAAATGATCGGTAGACGTGCATGAGGGTGCATGGAAAAGTTATGGGCCGCTCTATTCCAAAAGTGGACTTCAATGGTATCACCCACTTCGGCGCGCAAAATGGGGCCCATCAGGCCTTGCCAGTCCGGGCGCGGGATAAGTTCGGTGTATGTGTCGTCGGTATATTGGCGATAGACTGCCTTGTGATAGCGGCTTCCTATCGTGGTCGCACCTGTGTGTCTCTGGTGAGAATATGTTGTCAGTCTTTCCGGGTATCCTTACTCGTACTAGTCCAGAAGTCTGAGGCACTATGAGAAGCGTCTCTGTTCTGTTGGGCGGTGTAATCCCAGACAATCTCATCGGCGGCAACGTAGTAGGTTCGTACAACGCCATTCAAAGGCTGATCCAGCTCGTCATGCAGGGTCTGAAAGTAACCCGGATATTCAACCGGGCGCTGAACATAGGGCGAAGGAGGGTCATACTCTTGTGAGAAGGCGAACGGGGCAAACAAGACAGCTAGAATCAGACATGTCTTCATTGAGCCATAAGTGCCGTTTGTGGAAGGAAGCACTATTGGAACACAATGCGGAGTTGGTGTCATCACCATCACCAGAGAATTATTGTGCTTTGCTTTTCCTTTTCTTCTCCGTTCCACTTTTCGTTATCCACACACTTTCATCAGGCACACCACGTTGCCCAACTCTAATTATACTGCCTACAATACCACCCATCAAGTGTAACCATTGCACATGAACCATAAACCCTCTACCTATAAAAACCTCCCTCTCGATCCCGTTCGCCACCGCCCAAGGCGTCTTCCTCCGCAGCTTGTTGTCAGCATCATGATCGTGACATCCCTTATCTGTTTCATAGCCTTTGCCCTATTTATCTCCCCCATTCGCCTCACACATGCCAAGAAGGAATGGCTGACCCCTTTGGGTGTGCCTTACGAAGGTAAATATCCGGCTCGTCATGAGCGACTGTCGGAAAGAGCTGGTATATTTATATTACACAAGGTTCTGCTCTATCCATCTCCAAGAAGATCCACCACACGAGCCACATTCAATTCAAGGAAAATGATGGTATGCAAACAAACACTGACATATTTGGTTAATGCGTCCTTGTCTAATTTTTGACGTGTAGGCTGGCTCGGAATGCAGCTCGATGTCCAGTACGTCGCGCCTGTCTTTGCCGCCCTCAATTCCACAAAGCAGCCTCTGAAGAACCGAGGTGCGTTTTGTTACTATCAATGAGGGTTATTATTAACCTTGTTCTTATTCCTGCTATGTCTAGGCGAAGCGCATATCACAGTGGTGACCCCGCCTGAGTTTGCAACTTTGCAGACCGCAAATGTGACCTTGCAAGAAATCAACGACATTGCCCGAAAGTTACATATCCAGTCCACCAAGTTCAATCTCGTGTGCGTCGGCAAGGAGACCCTGATCAAGGACGGCGTGGACAACACCGTCTACCAATTGATCGTGACCGCCCCCAACTTGGTCAAGATCCGCGAGGCCATCTTCCGCCTCTTTTATAGTAAAGGCGGCAACGCAGCTTTGTTTGACCCTCGTGTAAGTGCTTCACTCTATTGCTAATGTGTACTCATAGTTTGACAGGCATTCTGGCCCCATGTGACGGTTGGATTTACGGTGAACGACCTGTTTGAGCAGGATGGCATCCACAAAGGATACAATGCGTGCCGTCGGCCTTTGAAAGAGATAAAATAAAGACGAGCGGAGACGCGTCCTTTAAAGCGCGTTTATATTAGTGGCGCGCGCGGGGGGAGATGGTCATGTAATACGCGGACGTGTCGTGTCGTGTCGTGAGCGCGTCTCCAAGTTTTTTTTTTCCAGTCCTTTTTTTTTTCGCGTCTGCTCCGCATGGATTACAAAGCACGCGCTCGCTAAACGCACCTTCTTCTTTCCCTTCTTCCTCTTCTTGTTCAACCAAAGACTTGCTCTCTTCTCTCTCCTTCCCTTTCTCTCTCTCTTTTACATTCGCCGTTTGCTCTTGATATGTTTGTTGTAAAGCGAGGTACTTGGCAGTTACCAAACAGGGGGAGGGACCTTGACTCACGCCAGTGATATTATGAAGACGGCAGACAGGAACGCGTCCTGTTCGACAAGATCACTTCTAGAATCAACAAGCTGTGCAATGGCCTGGATTCAAAGTACATTGATCCTCCCAAGATCGCCCAAAAGGTGGTGACAGGCATGTACCAGGGCATCACCACCGTGGAGCTGGACAACCTTGCTGCGGAAACAGCTGCGTACATGACCACAACTCACCCAGACTACGCCATTTTGGCTGCGCGTATTGCTGTCTCTAACCTGCACAAGGAGACTGAGAATGAGTTTAGCAAAGTCGTCGCTATCCTTTACAACCACCAGCATCCCAAGCTAAAGTGCCACAACCCGCTTGTGTCCAAGGAGCTTTATGAAGTCGCCCAGGAGCATGCGGCCAAGATCGATGCTGCCATCGTGTACGACCGGGACTACGACTTCAACTTCTTTGGTTTCAAGACCCTGGAGCGTAGTTATCTGATGCGCATCGATGGTAATCATCTAACACAATCCACTGGATCATCCAGTCCTGACACTTTTTATTTTTAAAAAAGGACGTACGGTGGAGCGTCCCCAGCACATGATCATGCGCGTTGCCCTCGGCATTCACGGCACAGACATCGATGCGGCTATCGAGACCTACGGTTTCATGTCCCAAAAGTACTTTACACACGCGACGCCAACCCTCTTCAACGCTGGTACAAACCGTCCCCAGCTTTCCAGCTGCTACCTTGTCCAGATGAGAGACGACAGCATCGAAGGCATCTACGATACCCTGACCACCTGCGCGCGTATTTCCAAGTCAGCCGGTGGCGTGGGCTGTAGCTTCCAAAAGATCCGTGCCTCGGGTTCGTACATTGCCGGCACCAACGGCACCTCGAACGGCATCGTCCCCATGTTGCGCGTCTACAACGACACCGCCCGTTTTGTCACCCAAGGCGGTGGCAAACGCAACGGTAGTTTTGCCATGTAAGTCTTGCCTCTTCTCGGACTGTCAAGAAAAAAAAAATTTACGCGTCGCGAAATATCCCGCTCACCCCCCCCCCTTTTTTTTTAACTTTTATTTCTCGCGTCCAGGTACCTTGAGCCGTGGCATTTCGACGTCTTTGACTTCTTGGACCTTCGCAAGAACCACGGCAAAGAAGAAGTGCGTGCCCGTGACCTGTTTTTGGGTCTCTGGGTGTGTGATCTCTTCATGAAGCGTAAGTCACTTCTCGATATTGTTCCTGACGCGTAACTAATTTTCCCTTTTCTGTGTCGGACAGGCGTCGAGGACAACACCGATTGGTCGCTTTTCTGCCCCAACGAAGCACCCGGTCTTGACCAGGCGTATGGCAAGGAATTCGAAGAGCTCTACGAAAAGTACGAGCGCGAGGGCAAGGCCCGCCGTGTCGTCAATGCTCAAAAGCTCTGGTTCTCCATCCTCGATTCCCAAATCGAGACGGGTATGCCGTACATTCTGTACAAGGGTAAGACGCTAACCCACTCAAGAGAAAAAAGAAGAAAAAAGCTGATCATGTATTAGACGCATGCAACGAGAAATCGAACCAAAAGAACCTCGGTACCATCACTGGCTCGAACTTGTGCACAGAAATCATTGAATACTCTGCCCCTGATGAGGTCGCCGTCTGCAACCTCGCCTCGCTCGCGCTACCCAAGTATGTCAACACCGAGACCAACGAATTTGACCTCAAGAAGCTCCACGCCGTCACCAAGATCGTCACCAAGAACTTGAACAAGGTCATTGACGTCAACTACTACCCCGTCGAAGAAGCCCGCAACAGCAACATGCGTCACCGTCCGTAAGTGATCCCTAACCATGACTCGCCCGCCCTCAGAAAGCTAACAAAATTCGTAGTGTCGGTCTCGGCGTCCAGGGCTTGGCCGATGCCTTCCTGTTATTGCGCTTGCCTTTTGACTCGCCCGAGGCCCGCCAACTGAACAAGGACATCTTTGAGACCATGTACCATGCCGCTCTCGAGGCCTCTTGCGAGCTGGCGGAACAGTTTGGCGCTTACCAGACCTACGAAGGCTCCCCTGTCAGCCAGGGGATTCTCCAGCACGACATGTGGGGCGTCCAAGGCTCAGACCATCTGGACTGGCCCACCCTGCGTGCCAAGATTGCAAAGCATGGCGTGCGCAACTCCTTGCTCGTCGCGCCCATGCCCACTGCCAGTACGAGTCAGATTCTCGGCAACAACGAGTGCTTTGAGCCCTACACCAGGTAAGCTAGCTATCCCCTATGTCAGCTAGACGACTCATATTTTCCAAAGCAATATTTATACTCGACGTGTCATGAGCGGCGAGTTCCAGGTCGTGAACCACCACCTGCTCAAGGACCTTATTGAGCGTGGTCTGTGGAATGAGCAAGTCAAGAACATGATCATTGCACACAACGGCAGTATCCAGCAGGTGCCCAACATTCCTGACGATCTTAAGAAGCTGTACAAGACCGTGTGGGAGTTGTCCCAGCGTGTCATTATCGACATGGCCGCCGACCGTGCTGCTTTCATCGACCAATCCCAGTCCCTGAACCTGTTTGTGGCCGAGCCAAACTATGGTCGTCTGACCTCGATGCACTTTTACTCTTGGAAGAAGGGTCTCAAGACGGGCATGTATTACCTCCGAACCCGTCCCGCCGTGGATGCCATCAAGGTACAACGAATTGTTTGGATTTAAATAGTGGACTTGGATACTCATGACGCATACTTTTAGTTCACTGTTGATCAGTTGGCGCTCAAGGAGGCATCTTCGTCAACCGAAGAGACAGATGAAAGCAAGCTGGCCGACATGCAGTGCTCGCTGGATAACCAGGATGCCTGCATTAGCTGCAGCGGATAGATCTTCTCTCTTTCTTTTCGTCTTGGTATTTACTCTATTTCCCTTTGCTATCATACTCCCTCTTTCTCCTGTCAACTCTCTTCCCTTGTTTTCGCTTTCTTCCTCGCTATTCCTACCTCCCTCCCTCCCTCCCTCTCTGTCTGTCTGTCTCTTTCCTCCTTCGTTCCTCTTTATAATTGCTGTACAGAAAAGAAAAAAACCCATATTGCACACACACATACATACAATAAAGAAATGCATTAAATAAATAACTGCAGGCGTGCATACCAATTCTTGATCACCTATTTGGCTTAAATGAAGGTACGAAACATGGGCTGAGTCATGCAACATGAAACACGAATCGCCGATGATATCTTTCTTAGTTCCCTTTCAGTATGGCGAACGCAGTTCTTGATCCTGCACAAAAGACCCGACTCTCGAAGCTTATAGCGTATGTCTTGCGGCACGGTGCTGCCAAGGAAAAGCTTACCTTGCGCGATGATGGCTATTTAAAAGTGACAGATCTGGTGAGAAAGGAAGAGAGATTGGGCAACAATACAGATCGTGATAATGACACTTGCATCCAACCAGTTAGCGAGGCCAAAGTTCAAGGGGGTGACTTTTGAGCAGATTCAGTACGTGGTGGACACGAATGACAAGCAACGATACAAGTTGTTGGAAGAAGAAGGAGAATGGTGGATCAGGGCCAACCAGGGCCATTCACTCAAGGTCAAGGTCGAGATGGATCCTATCAAAGAAGCAGGCGATAGTGTGGCTGTGCACGGCACTTCTCGCGAAGCCTGGGAAGCTATCAAAAAATCCGGCGGTCTAAAGCGCATGAACCGGAATCATATCCATCTTGCCCCAGGCCTACCTTCCGAAGGCAATGTCATCAGTGGTACGTTGGAGAAGTAGGGAGTATCATTTTATCTTAGCGACGTCTTGTATTTAGGCATGCGTGCTACGAGCGAGGTTTACATTTTTATCAATCTAGACAAGGCCTTGAAAGGTACGGAAAACTACACTCGCTACAAATTACCCACACGTATCCTATAGATGGCATTCCGTTCTATCGGTCAAGCAATCAGGTCATCTTGACGGAAGGTGTGGATGGATTCCTTTCGGCAGACTACTTTGAACGCGTTCAGGACCGACACGGTCAAAAAATTCTGTAATATAGGAGGCGGGGAACTGCATTGCGCTGTTTCCAAATTTTTAAACATTTTTTGAGGTAATATGCACAAAGGGTTCAACTCAAATGAAAGAGACCGCGATAGAGAAAAAGAAAGATGTGAATAGGTGATAAGCAAGGAAATCGAGAATATGATAGAGAGGGGGGGAGATAGAAGGACGGAGATAGAGCGGAAGAGAGAAGGAAGATAGAATGACCACGTCAGTAAGCAAAGAGAAGTGTGGAAGAAGAAATATGTAAGGGCTAACTATATAATATGTGTGCTTGAATTGTGTGCGAAAAAAAAAAAAAAAAAAGGAAA